>JAVIAB010000107.1:51642649-52140149 GCA_032433765.1 Megaustenia siamemsis | reverse complement strand
ACACAACACAATACTGACGTTTCGGCCTGTGGCCTTCTTCAGAATACAAGGACAACGACAACAAACGGTGAAGTACAATTATCTATAACTACATGTTAGATGAAAGACAAGCAGTAGGGTTCGATCCCAACCGACGGCTTCCGGGTTCACCCAGCCTTAAATGGGAACCGGATTTTTTTCTGGGAAAGTAAATCAGCACGGGCGTAATACCGACCACATTACCCCAAAAATCATGTGCTGAAGGTCTGTAAAATATAGGGTCACTAACACCATATTCCCTATACGCCACTTGGCGTGACGGGGGTATTTAAATTTTTTACATGTTAGATGATCAAGTGGAGGGCGAGGAAAGTAGGATGTAGAAATAAGAAAGGAGAGAGAAGAGAGAAATGAATACTACATGAGGAGAGGTATGATGGGCGTCAAGATATATAAAATGGAAAACGAAAAAGAGAAAAATGTATCATTAAAAAAATTAAATACCGTGAGATCATAATGCTAGCGTCTTACCACTCTTTGTACAACTCCTAATAAAACAAAACCCTTTATCCAGATATTGAATCTCCAAAACTGTGTTTTATTTTTGGATAAGTCCTAGTTTAAGTATATAAATTGTTTCAGCTTGATTTCAATTTGAAAGAGTAAATTCCCATTGAGTAACATTACACTTTATTCAGTGGTTCTCAAATCTGTCACTAGAAGACCCCTAATTGTAGAGAAAAAAGAAACAAAGCTTTAACCTTAACATAGTTTTTAGTATTTGAGAACCGCTGTAGTTTTGTTGTGACATCGTCTAAGGGGAGATCACTTACTTTGCTGAAATAATTTGTATGATTAAACTAGGAAATTACTGTATATCATTTGATCACCTCATAGAATTAAGGAAATTGGTTGTGTGTGTTTATGTTGTCATATGTGATAGTCTTATGTGTGTGTTTATGTTGTCATATGTGATAGTCTTGTGTGTTTATTTTGTCATATGTGATAGTCTTGTGTGTGTTTATGTTGTCATATGTGATAGTCTTGTGTGTGTTTATGTTGTTACATGTGATAGTCTTATGTGTGTTTATATTGTCATATGTGATAGTCTTGTGTGTTTATTTTGTCATATGTGATAGTCTTGTGTGTGTTTATGTTGTTACATGTGATAGTCTTATGTGTGTTTATATTGTCATATTTGATAGTCTTGTAGGACCTTTGCGCATGTTTACCAATATAAACTGGGGTTAAACAAGGATGTATTTTATCGACCTTGTTATTTGGAATTGTTATGGACTTCATAATGAAGAAATGCTGCACTGGTAACAAAGGCATCAAATTAATACAAGGAGACCATTTGGAGGACCTCGACTTTGCTGATGACATAGTTCTCATCAGCAGCCAGATAAAAACGATGCATGAAAACACAAATGAACTATCATCAATAGCCAGCAAAATTGGGCTTGAGATCAATCATGAAAAGACTAAAGTTATTGAAAAGTTTAATTCCAACAGATGACAAAATATACACGGAAAACAAACCAGTGGAAGAGATCGATCACTTTATCTATCTTGGAAGTCTCATTGATCTAGAAGGGGATACAAGCAAAGAAATTAGAATCAGAATAGCTAAAGCAGCAATGTGTTTCAGAAGCCTTGAAAAGTTGTGGAAATCAAAACTCATCAGCACAAACACAAAACTTAGACTATTCAAATCAAATGTACTATCAACCCTTACGTATGCGTGTGAAAGCTGGAAAACAACAAGATATATAGAAACAAAGTTGAACGCATTCGAAAATAAATGTCTAAGGAAAATATTTGGTATAGCGTGGAACGAATTCAAAACAAACGAGGAACTTAGAGAAATCGCCAAACAACCACTAATATCTTCAGTAATAAAGAAAAGACGATGGTCATACGTTGGACATGAGAAGAGATAATAACCGAATAACAAAGCAAGCCCTCATATGGGAAACAACAGGTAAGAGGAAAAGAGGTCGACCCAGAGGAACACTGAGAACAACATTGATCAGAGAGGCAAGAGAAGCAGGAACCGACTCCCTCAATGAGATAGAGTTGCTTGCACAGAACAGAGACAAATGGCGAGATTTAATAAAAGATCTTTACAAGGATTGAAAACTGTTATAATAAAAATTTAGATAAGAGAAAGAGTGTCTTGGTCTATGCCCTATGGGCCGGCTATGGCTCGAAAGGTCAATAGATAGATAGATCCGTTTATCATTTCCGTTGATGACTTTCTGCCAAGCCATTCTCTTAAGCTGTCTGGTATCTTTTCTCTTTGCTTCCCTCTATCTCTTCGTCCCTCAACCTTCCCACTTATCACAATATATTCCAGCTGTTCTCTTCTCATTACATGGCCAACAAAAGATGATTGTTTCTTCATAATATTGAATAGTAGCTCTCTTTTTGTTTGGCCCCTTTCAGAACGTTTTCATTACTCTTCTTAGCTGTCCATGGTATTCTCAACATTCTTCTGTAAAACCACATTTCCACAACATTCAGTGATTTTCTTGTCTATTGTCCTATTGTCCATGATTCACATCCATATGTGGCCTGTCAGTACCAGAGCTGGAAGTTGTCAGCGACCGACAGCTGATGGCTTGCGCCAGGATCGGTGAACCAAAACCATCCAGACCATGCTCCACCTCTCCGCGGTGCCTCCAGTAACAGACTAACCTGTCTAGTCTGGCCAAGCGTGCAGGGATCGAAGTGGGAAGACAACCCGGTACTCAAAAATGTCGTGCTGGAGTCGGATGTGTTGGGCCGAAAGGTGCAAATATAACAGTATTACTGCAAACCACAACACAACGCAGACACGTCCACTACGTCCTTGTAAGGGCGGATGATGAAGAGGAATGTTCTAGTCTACGACGATACTCTAGAATACTTTAGTCATCGGGAGAACGCAACCAACCAACATCCATATGTTAAGATCGGCTCTACATAACATTAAGAACTATTTTTTTTAGGTCTCTAATGTCCAAAAGGGACAGCATCCTTCTAAAAAATAGGAAACATAAATCCGTAGTTTCTTCATGGCGTTATTTCCCCTGATCTTTTGGTTTGTGACATCTCATGTCTAGCTCTCTCCGATAACGGCAACAAACAGAAGGTCATGCGTGCACTCGCACACGTTAAAAAACCATTGGCAGTCAACATTGAAAACAGTAAGCCATTAATATGTGCCGCTGCCCGGGCAAAATTATCTGCAGAAAGCAACCCACAGCGTGGAATCCAGGACGTGCTTAGGATTTCGTACATGTGGTTCAAGATTCGTCTGGAGTTTTCCCAAGGGAGATAATAGAGCAACTCTTGATGCGTTCGGTGCAAAGTGATGATGATTCTAACAAATATATACAATAGGACAACAGACAAGGAAATCACTGGATGCTGTAGAAATGGCAGGACAAAATCATTAACATAGAATTATGGAGATGTACCAGTCAAATACAAGTGGATAAAGAGATACAGCGAAGACGATGGCGCTTTGTATAGGACACACACTGCGGAAGCCAACTGAGAGTATTACACAACATGCCCTATTTTGGAATCCCTAGGGGAAAAGACAAAGAGGAAGACCAAAGAATTCTTGGAGAAGACAGACAGAAGCAGAGATGAAGATGATGGGGAAGACATGGAACGATCTTAAAAGAGTGGCAAGAAACAGAACGACTTGGAAAGTGTTTGTTGAAGACCTATGCTCCACTGGGAGCTGAAAGTGTTTGTTGAAGACTTATGCTCCACTGGGAGCTGAAAGTGTTTGTTGAAAACCTATGCTCCACTGGGAGCTGAAAGTATTCGTTGAAGACCTATGCTCCACAGAGAGCTGAAAGTGTTTGTTGAAGACCTATACTATACAGGGAGCTGAAAGTGTTTGTTGAAGACCTATACTCCACAGGAAGCTGAAAGTGTTTGTTGAAGACCTACTATACTCCAAAGGAAGCTGAAAGTGTTTCTTGAAGACCTATACTCCACAGGAAGCTGAAAATGTTTGTTGAAGACCTACTATACTCCACAGGAAGCTGAAAGTGTTTGTTGAAGACCTATACTCCACAGGAAGCTGAAAGTGTTTGTTGAAGACCTACTATACTCCACAGGAAGCTGAAAGTGTTTGTTGAAGACCTATGCTCCACAGGAAGCTGAAGGTGTTTGTTGAAGATCTATGCTCCACAGAGAGCTGAAAGTGTTTGTTGAAGACCTATACTCCACAGGAAGCTGAAAGTGTTTGTTGAAGACCTATACTCCACAGGAAGCTGAAAGTGTTTGTTGAAGACCTACTATACTCCACAGGAAGCTGAAAATGTTTGTTGAAGACCTATACTCCACAGGAAGCTGAAAGTGTTTGTTGAAGACCTATACACCACAGGAAGCTTAAAGTGTTTGTTGAAGACCTACTATACTCCACAGGAAGCTGAAAGTGTTTGTTGAAGACCTACTATACTCCACAGGAAGCTGAAAGTGTTTGTTGAAGACCTATACTCCACAGGAAGCTGAAAGTGTTTGTTGAAGACCTATGCTCCACAGGAAGCTGAAAGTGTTTGTTGAAGACCTATGCTCCACAGGGAGCTGAAAGTGTTTGTTGAAGACCTATACTCCACAGGAAGCTGAAAGTGTTTGTTGAAGACCTATGCTCCACAGGGAGCTGAAAGTGTTTGTTGAAGACCTATACTCCACATGAAGCTGAAAGTGTTTGTTGAAGACCTATGCTCCACAGGGAGCTGAAAGTGTTTGTTGAAGACCTATGCTCCACAGGAAGCTGAAAGTGTTTGTTGAAGACCTATGCTCCACAGGGAGCTGAAAGTGTTTGTTGAAGACCTATGCTCCACAGGAAGCTGAAAGTGTTTGTTGAAGACCTATGCTCCACAGGGAGCTGAAAGTGTTTGTTGAAGACCTATACTCCACATGAAGCTGAAAGTGTTTGTTGAAGACCTATGCTCCACAGGGAGCTGAAAGTGTTTGTTGAAGACCTATACTCCACAGGAAGCTGAAAGTGTTTGTTGAAGACCTATGCTCCACAGGAAGCTGAAAGTGTTTGTTGAAGACCTATGCTCCACAGGGAGCTGAAAGTGTTTGTTGAAGACCTATGTTCCACAGGGAGCTGAAAGGTAGAAGAAGACAACAGACAAGGGAATCAATGGAGTCTGAATGTTGAGAATACCATGGACAGCTAAGAAGAGCAATGAAAACGTTCTGAAAGAGGTCAAAGCAAAAAGAGAGCTAATTTCCAATATTAGGAAGCAACAATCATCATTTTTTGGCCACGTAATGAGAAGAGAACAGCTGGAATATATTGTAACAACTGGGAAAATTGAGGGACGAAGAGATTGCCAAGACGTTCAAATAGTTTGTTATTTAACATTGTTTAACAGATTGCCGAGACGTTCAAATAGTTTGTTATTTAACACTCTTTAACAGATTGCAAAGACGTTCAAATAGTTTGTTATTTAACACTGTTTAACAATCTGAGACGTTCATATAGTTTGTTATTTAACACTGTTTAACAGATTGCCAAGACGTTCAAATAGTTTGTTATTTAACACTGTTTAACAGATTGCCGAGACGTTCAAATAGTTTGTTATTTAACACTGTTTAACAGATTGCCAAGACGTTCAAATAGTTTGTTATTTAACACTGTTTAACAGATTGCCGAGACGTTCAAATAGTTTGTTATTTAACACTGTTTAACAGATTGCCAAGACGTTCAACGAAGCAACTTCCCCAAAGAGACAAAACTGCGACTGACGAAGTAGTTGACATTAATGTGTAACATGGAAATAACTTGCGTCAAAGAATCCCAATAACGGTCTTGAACAGCACTAATGGAACGCACCAAAATGGCAGCTTATTTATATTCGAGCTATGGACTAAGCAATGTTTACTTTGAACAACACGATATATGTTATTGCAGCGAGTTGGCAGATTTTTGAAAATGTATTCAGGGGTTTGAACATAAATGTTTGTTCACAGTTCGTTAACCTTCGCTGTAGATAAAGTCGTTAATTAGATGGCTTCGTTTCGGACGTTTGGTAGCTAAGGACCTAAC
Organism: Megaustenia siamemsis; assembly: GCA_032433765.1. NCBI lineage: Eukaryota > Metazoa > Mollusca > Gastropoda > Stylommatophora > Ariophantidae > Megaustenia > Megaustenia siamemsis. Next base: position 52,134,103 of record JAVIAB010000107.1, on the reverse strand, counting down.
TTGTGCAAACGGATGGCATTGGCAAGGATCATTTTGAATCTATGAAGTGGGCTCATTTTGTGTTTAACTCAAAAGCATATGTGCTTTTTAACCAAAGACCTTTTTTTGGGGGGACTCAATGAAGATATCCCCGATGGAAGAATAAATTGTACTCTTAGTCCCATAAATGATTCGCTTCCAGAGGTTTATGATGTAAACAAAGCAGTTTTGTCATTGCAAGTGAATAATGTCCACACCTATAATTGGTCAGGATTGTGTAGCAGCAGCAGCTTTATAGCGAACACAGAAAACATCACAGGGTTGTGCTGTTCTGAAACAGCTATGCCATGCTACCCTAGAATTGCCTTTAATGGGATTACTGTGACCACAAACCACTCTCCATGTGTGTGCCACATATTTACACCCCAGAAAGAAATTCTGAATATAACAACATCATGTGCCGTCTGTGATATTAATGACCACATACCAGGAGCCTCCACTATGATTGATACAACTGTTGCACCAAGCACTTCATCAGCAAAGCCATATCTATGGAATGTTCATCTGACATTGTTCTTGAATGATGTCCAAGTTAATGAGACATCAGAATCGTGTGGCGGCAGCTACAGGAAGGGAGCGGAGAACATCATCAATTGTGTTTTTACTAACTACAGGTCATGTGGCTTCTGTTGGATTGGCAATGATAACTTACCACCACTGTGCGTCTATATGTTTGGAATTGGAGTCATCAATGATGGCCTAACATCATCAAGTGCTACGACGATCATCATTTTCGGGAGGACGTAAACTCCCATGGTATATGGTGGATAGGCGGCAGGAACCATTGAAGGCTATGTCTGAAAAGTGTTCCTTCTTGCAGTTTCCTCATATTCCAAGTCCGGCTTGTTGCAGGAGCTACTGAGTTAAGTGCTCTGTGCACACCGTGAGCTGTGTGTCTCATCCGTTTTGATCCTACTTCGATATCGTGCTTGTTTACGATGAATGATGATATCGTATGACAGGGAACAGTTGGCTGTGGTCACTTTCTGCGCGGTTTCGCCTTATGTCTTTTGGCGTGTGCTGAGACTGCTACGATGGGGACTACAGTTGCCTTTCTTTGTTTGGGAGATGTGTTAGTAATTCGGATGATTCCACTGGCACGGGCGGTTGAGCAATTATGGATTTTAATTCGTTTGCAGTGATACCGAGGCCTTCCATAACCAATAACAATAACAATAATCAAATAGTTTGTTATTTAACACTGTTTAACAGATTGCCATACGTTCAACTAGTTTGTTATTTAACACTAGTTAACGGATTGTCAAGATATTCAATCCCCGTTGACATTATGACCTCCCACTCGAACTGTGAACTCATTCATCTCCAGGCCTGGGTTTGGATTGAAGCCACACTGACATGAAACACGACGGGGCTCCATGCACGCTGGTGACGAACGGAACCGCGGCCAGCTGGTGGTAGCTTCCCTGGTTACCGGTGCCCCTCACTTATCACAGACAGGCAGGCCAGAGTCGAGGCATGGGGTTGGGGTATGGTCTGTGCCGCTAGATCTCTAACTCTATTCTGAAACATCACAGCGGGCATTTAAAAGTGAAATAAAGTTCACCGGAAAAGTGATTTAAAATCAAGTTTGGATGCGTAAACAAAATGTCAGAAAATGCTGATGCTCAAGAGGAAAACATTCACAACGACGAGGAACACAGCAAAGAATTAGGAGGAGGTGATAAATTCGAGTCAGGGGACAATAATGGCGGGGAAATCGGCGAAGTTGCTCCTCCTCTTATTAGTAAAGATGTTGCCGATGAAGGTTTGTGGGTTTTTTTTTTTAAATAAGAAATTACCGAATAATCATAACGATATTATAAACACTTGACAAATGTTCAACGACACGAACTCATGAAATGTTACAAAGATTAAGATACTTATTTATTATAATTAATTATAGTAAGACTCAAGACGTTCCATTTTTAGACATTAATTAACTGTAAGTTAAGTTTAAGTGTAATTAACAGTTGAACAGACACCTGACATATCTAGACAGAATAGAAAAAAGATAATAGATGGGATTAGAATTGAAATAACGAAGTATGGTAGTTTGTGAAGCAGCAGTTATTTTACACACTGCAAGCTAGAACAATAGTCGGTAAAGGTCTAGTTCAATGTCCAAATATTTCCACTTTTTCGGTGAAATAATATAGGACACTAAACTAGATCTTTACAGGCTTTAGTTACTCAAAACTCATTCATTTCATAAAATGTTGAAGGTTGGCTACCATGGAGTGCCATTCCACTCTGTCTCTTGCTTTGATAGTGCAGGTTGTCATAGACTGACTTGTCCATCTTTTGATGTTACTTGTCCATGTTAGTCTTGGTCTGCCTCTGTTTCTTTCTTTGATAGTGCAGGTTGTCATAGGCTGATTTGTCCATCTTTTGATGTTACTCATCTATGTTAGTCTTGGTCTGCCTCTTGCTTTGATAGTGCAGATTGTCATAGGCTGGCTTGTCCATCTTTTGATGTTACTCGTCCATGTTAGTCTTGGTCTGCCATTGTCTCTTGCTTTGATAGTGCAGGTTGTCATAGTCTGGCTTGTCCATTTTTTGATGTTACTCGTCCATGTTAGTCTTGGTTTGCCACTGCCTCTTTTATCTTGTATTTTCCCTTCTAGTATCGCTCTTAGTCGGCTGCTGTGTCTTTTAACTTACCCCTTCAAAATCTCATTTGTCTTGTTCTAATTGTGTTTATGTGGCGATTCATGATTGTACTAAGAAATTATGACGGTGGTTTTCTGTTGCCTTCCGTCGGTTTGTTTACGGTTGGCTCCGCTATCCTTTGACTAAAAAGTCTCAACCACAAGGCAGTGGGGTTGTTTTACTTCGGGGTACCCTCCCTTAGCCTTTTACTCTCCCGAGTTTACCTGCAAGGCAGCAGGTAAGTAACAATCTGTAAGTTATCTGGAATAACAATTGGAGGTCATAATATAAATAATCTAAGGTATGCTAATGATACAGTCTTAATCGCTAAGAGTGAAAATGAGTTACAAGAAATGTTGGACATTATAGTGAAGGAAAGCAAAAATAAAGGACTCAGCCTTAATAGCAAAAAGACAGAAGTAATGGTAACAACAAAGAAAAAGACATCACCTCAGTGCAAAATAAAGACAAGTGGAACAATATTAAAACAGGTAAATGAATTTAAATATTTGGGAACTTTGTTAACCTCAGACAGAAGATGTACAAAAGAGGTGAGATGCAGAACGGCTCAGGCAAAAGCAGCTTTTCAAAAAATGAGGAAGATAGAGAACAACTGGAATATATTGTATCTACCGGAAAAATTGAGGGACGAAGAGATATAGGGAAGCAAAGAGAGAAAATACCAGACAGCTTAAGAGAATGGCTTGGCAGAAGGTCAACAACAGAAGTGATAAAGAACTGTCGAGATCGAAAGTTGTGGAGAGACATGATCACCTACGCCAGTAGGCCCGATACTTGATGATGATGATGATGAATTGTGTTTAGTAGTTGTCTTTTTATTTTTAGTTGTTTTAAAGCTTTATCATTTGTTTTCTTTTCTTTCCATCCAATTCTACCTATTCTTTAATAAATCCACATTTCAAAGGCTTCAATTTTATGTTTTGTCTTGTCTAATTTCCATGTTTCTCCACCATACAGGAATATTGAGAAGATGTAACATTTTGCTATTCTTAGTTTTAGCCCTGGTGTTATTTGGTTTGATGTTAGTATATTTTTCAAGGCATTAAAATTACTTTTTTCCATTCCTATTCTTTTGTTTATTTCATTTATACATTTCCATCACTGGTTATTGTATGTCCTAGGTAGTTATAGCTGTGAACTGTCTCCAGATCTATTCCTTCCATATAAAATTATAAAATAGAGATAGAATCTATAAAAGAAAGTATTTTCTTCTTACAAAAATCTACCTATCTATTGTCCTTTCGAGCCGAAGACGGCACATAGGGCAGGACCACAATCTCAAAAGTAGAAACCTTGCGTGCCAAAATGGCACATATTGCAGAGATCACTGCTCTTACAGAAATACTTAATCTTGAATCTACTCTACAGCTTTACACTTACAATGATCTTACAATCTACTCTACAGCTTTACACTTATAACGACCTTACAATCTACTCTACAGCTTTACACTTACAATGACCTTACAATCTACTCTACAGCTTTACACTTACAACGACCTTACAATCTACTCTACAGCTTTACACTTACAACGACCTTACAATCTACTCTACAGCTTTACACTTACAATGACCTTACAATCTACTCTACAGCTTTACACTTATAACGACCTTACAATCTACTCTACAGCTTTACACTTACAACGACCTTACAATCTACTCTACAGCTTTACACTTATAACGACCTTACAATTTACACTCATTCATTGCACCCACTGTAAGGACACCAGGGTGGGTCACTTTGCAGCAGAAATAAAAAAGTCTTCTTTAAAAAATATAAATTAATAAAAATAGTAGTAAACAACAATTAGTGATTATAATAACCCTGTTCTGGTCAATAAAATTATGCTCAAAGATTCTTCTTTCCTTCTTCATTTGCCTTTCAGCGTTGAGGGGAGATATAATTTGCTATCTTTTGTTCTTCTGTTTGCCTCTGCTGCTGTTATCTTTCCTAGTGTTTCTAATATTCTGTCAATCCATCTTTTTTCATGGTTGACCCTTTGGTCTGGTGTTCTTGCATCATTTATTGAAGGCACTTTGTGTTGTTTTGATCTTTCTGTTTTGTCATGTGGGCAAACCATTTTATCTGTTGTTTCTTGATATATTCTGTGGCAGGGGTTATTCATAGCTTTTTTTCTTAGTTCTTCATTTCTGATCTTATCTTTCAGACTCTGATCTCCTCTGTCTGATGGGTTGGCTAACTTGCATATATAGTCTACATATGCAATGAACAGTAAAGGGGGATAGTACGCACCCCTGTCTTACACCTGATCTAACTACGAAATGGTCTGTGTAGCCTGCTGCTGTTTTGACTGTGCAGCTGCTGTTGATGTAGAGACTTTTAATTAGGTTGGTTAGATGTTGTCTTACTCTGTATGTTGTTAGTAGCTCCCATAGTTTTTCTTTGTTTACTTGGTCCAATGCGTTTATCTGGTCAATGAAAGCTGTGCACAAATGAAAAAGAATATTCAAAAATAATAAATAATGTATTAGTGTACCAAACAACAAGAAGAAGATGTATTAACTAATGGCAAGCCTATGAGGTACGTGCACAATACACGTGCATAGTACGTACAGTAACCCATATTTGAAGAAGAATCTCCTAAAGTTATGCTGCATGTGGGGTAGGCCTACGATAAGGAGAGAAAAATGCCATAAAAATATATAAATTATGTACACATTTTACCATCAACTATTCAGGTTTATTAAAAGAATTAATTAATTAATTATCTGAATTTTTGACCTTAAAGTTCTTGGAACATCATCAGAACTTTGCAGCTAGTGATTCTAACAGCTTACCGGCTACAAATCCTTTATCTGCACCATGAACAATAACTCCCCCACTCCTACTCATACCACACTTGATTCATCATTTCTGTAGTTTCAGGGCTGTAGTTTAGTTCAATGTTATCAAACATTATTCTTGTATGTTACTTGAGCTAGACTTAATGGCTGAAGTCACTAATAGGTATGCAGGAAATGCTTCCAGTATCTGCTCCACTGCCTTATATATTTTAACACACCCCACAATTTATGCCCTTGAGGCAGGACAAAGGTCACTTTTATTGTCAGGAATCCCCATCATTGTCAGCTACTTCTTCAGCGTTCAAGTCTTGTGATCATGCGAACTTCACTCTTTGTCCTGTTTCATGATGGAGCGGTCAGGAAAACATCATGACACACGATGAGCTGGTCGCATGGTCAGCTCTTATAGATATGTGTGTGTGTCCTCATTTCCCCCTAGATTTGTGCAGTGACTAACAAACTCCATCTTTGGCGTGGGAGCTTTCCTTCTCATAGGGTGTATGCAGGCCAAGGCTGTTGGGACCACACTGCCTGTGGTTTCTGTCTAGGTGCTCTCCTATAGACTTTCCTTCTCATAGGGTGGATGCCGGTCAAGGCTGTTGGGACCACACTGCCTGTGGTTTCTGTCTAGGTGCTCTCCTATAGACTTTCCTTCTCATAGTGTGGATGCTGGTCAAGGCTGTTGGGACCACACTGCCTGTGGTTTCTGTCTAGGTGCTCTCCTATAGCCTTTCCTTCTCATAGGGTGGATGCTGGTCAAGGCTGTTGGGACCACACTGAATGTGGTTCCTGTCTAGGTGCTCTCCTATAGACTTTCCTTCTCATAGGGTGGATGCTGGTCAAGGCTGTTGGGACCACACTGCCTGTGGTTCCTGTCTAGGTGCTCTCCTATAGACTTTCCTTCTCATAGGGTGGATGCCGGCCATCGCTATTGGGACCACACTGCCTGTGGTTTCTGTCTAGGTGCTCTCCTATAGCCTTTCCTTCTCCCGATGGTAATTGCTAAGCAGCACTGGTTTGTTTTAAAGCGGCATGGGCATAATACCGACCACATTACCCCAAAAATCATGTGCCGAAGGTCTGTAAAATTTATGGTCACTAACACCATATTCCCTATACGCCACTTGGCGTGATGGGGGTACTTTACTTTACTTTTTTTAAACTGGTATGTTTTCCGCTCAGTTTATAAGTTAAATCGACACAGTGATAGAATGAAGCCCTTTGGTTCTTTGGTTATGGAAGGCCCCAGTATCACTGCAAACGATTTAAAATACATAATTGCTCAACCGCCCGTGCCAGTGGAATCCTCCAAATTACTATCTCATCTCCCAAACAAAGAAAGATAGCTGTAGTGACCCCATCATAGCAGTCTCAGCACATGCCAAAAGACATAAGGCGAAACCGCACAGAAAGTGAACACAGCCAACTGTTCCCTGTCATACGATATCATCATTCATCGTAAACAATTGGAATATCGAAGCCCTGTCTCACTTCTCTTTTTTTTTATTCAACTTATACACTGAGCAGATCTTCAAAGACATCATGGGGATTCCAGGACTAAACATTAATGGATATATAATCACTAATCTCAGATATGCTGATGATACCATATTAATGGATATATAATCACTAATCTCAGATATGCTGATGATACCATATTAATGGATATATAATCACTAATCTCAGATATGCTGATGATACCATATTAATGGATATATAATCACTAATCTCAGATATGCTGATGATACCATATTAATGGATATATAATCAATAATCTCAGATATGCTGATGATACCATATTAATGGATATATAATCACTAATCTCAGATATGCTGATGATACCGTATTAATGGATATATAATCAATAATCTCAGATATGCTGATGATACCGTATTAATGGATATATAATCAATAATCTCAGATATGCTGATGATACCGTATTAATGGATATATAATCAATAATCTCAGATATTCTGATGATACCGTATTAATGGCAGAAAATCCAGAAGACCTACAAAAGCTAGAGAACAAAATAAACACGACAAGCAAAGAATGTGCCACTTTTCGTTGTCAGAAATAAATCCAGGACCCTTTAATGCTGGGTGAACCCAGAAGCCATTGATCATGATCAAACTCAACCTCTTGTTGTTAGTAGTCCAGTTTGCTAACCACTGAGCTTTCGTTGCTCCCTCATACATCAAAAGGATCTCAAATTAGCTAAGAAATTCACAAACTAAATTATTTCATTGACCAGAATAAAGTACCCAGTACACAGCCCATACTTTAATCCTAATGAACTCAATAAGAAGGTTAAGATTAATGTTCTTTTAAGCAAGGCTCAATAGAACGCAGTGCCACAAGATTAAATGAGGAAATTCTTTGTTAAGCCAGTGCTTCCTGTTTTAGGTGCACGCTCAAGATGAGGCCCTAACCAGATATCAATAAATCCACAAATAATCTTTGTTTGAATTGCTGCCTAGAAAAGTAATTTAAGATAAGTAATCTTCTGGAGAGGTTAGTGTTTATTATGGGAGCTCAGGTTGCTTTGTTGGGGGTTTCAAGTTGGGTAAGATCTTTTAATAAAGACCAGTTTAGTTCAAGACTTGGATTGATGGACTATTTTTGTTGTCATTTGGTTTAGGAGATTTGCGTTCTTTGTTTGGCATGTTTTGTCATGATTTTAAGAGGCTTACAAAAATGTCCAGTCAACTTGAATCTGCTTGTTATGTTCTTTCTCGTTCTTCTTCTTCTTCATTCCTTCCTCACTTGCCTTTCAGCATCAAGGGGAGATATAATCTGCAGTCTTTTGCTCTTTTGTTGGCTTTTGCTGCTGTTGTTTCCTAGTGTTTCAAATATTCTGTCAATCCATCTTCTGCTCTTCTGTTGACCTCTACTGCTGTTATGTTTCCTAGTGTTTCTAACATTCCATCAACCCATCTTCTGCTCTTCTGTTGTCCTCTCCTGCTGTTATATTTCCCAGTGTTTTTAATATTCCATCAACCCATCTTCTGCTCTTCTGTTGACCTCTACCGCTGTTATATTTCTCAGTGTTTCTAATATTCTGTCAACTCATCATTTTTGTAGTCAGCCCTACAACATTCCTATCATTCCTCTAGCATATTTTATCCCAGTATATTTTTTTATATCGTTCTTGCGTCTAGTGTCCAAGTCTGTCATTGGTAGCACATCATTAAAATGGAAATTGTATTTGAGATTCCCGTTTTCTTTAAAGACTTATTTTTTTGTTGGATTGACAATAGCAGTGATAGTTGTCCGATGATTTGACAAGGTTTGTTGCATCTTTAGTTTATTGCTGATGCTTGTGTAGACTTCCTAGATATTTAAATTCTTCCACTTGTTTTAATTCTTTGCCATCTATCCTTATAACTATATTCTGTTTCTCTTTTTTTATATTCATGATTTCTATTTCTGTTCCTATCTTTTTCATATGGTTATATATGTGTGCATTATGTAGCACTGTGTTTTAGATCTAGTGGTGCAGTGTTTTAGATCTAGTGGTACAGTGTTTTAGATCTAGTGGTGCAGTGTTTTAGATCTAGTGCTACAGTGTTTTAGATCTAGTGGTACAGTGTTTTAGATCTAGTGGTACAGTGTTTTAGATCTAGTGCTGCAGTGTTTTAGATCTAGTGGTACAGTGCAACACTCTCCATCATTTAATCTTCCTGCCAGACAGCGGTTGTTGAAGTTGCGGTCATGGTTTTAATCCAGTTTTTAAAATGTCCAGAAGTTCTAAGGCAGAATAGCCAAGTTTTGGAAAATGAAAATTTCCTAGCCGTTATTATAAAGGTGTGGAATTGGTAACATGACTTTAGAACCATCAGCTGTCCAGAAAATGTCTTTTTCTTTGTTGTTACCATTACTTCGGTCTTTTTACTATTAAAGCTGAGTCCTTTATTTTTAATCTTTTTTTATTTCCTTTCTTGAATATCTTTCATATTATCGCCATGTAGTTAGATTTGTGTACATAACCTTATATATATTTTGTTGTTGTTGTTTGTTGTTCCAGCTGAAGGCCTACTTGGCCGAAATGTTGACTTTTGTTTTGTTACTCACGTACATAAAGCTGTTACCATACCACTTTTTTCTTCTTTTAAAAAAAAAAAATTGTCCTTTATTTTTGCCTTCTTTCACTATAATGTTCAACATTTCTTGTAACTCATTTTCACTCTTAGCGATTAAGACTGTATCATCAGCATACCTTAGATTATTTATATTATGACCTCCAATTGTTATTCCAGGCATGTCCCTTATGGATCTTAAAATAATCTCACTATAAATATTAAACAAATCTGGTGACAGCACACAACCTTGTCTAACACCCTGTTTTATTTGTTGAAACATTCCCAACTGGTTTCCAGTTCTTATGGCCGCTGTTTGTTGCCATTACATGTTCTTTATTATTCTTAGATCTTTGCTGTCTACGATTATGCTTTCTAAAATTTTGATTATTTCTTGGTGCTTTACTTTATCAAATGCCTTGGTGTAATCTATGAAACATAGGTATAGATCTGTTTTCACCTCTATGTCTCTTTCTACTAAAGATCTTATGATGTACATGGCATTGGTTTTGATAGGTACCATATATAATTTCTGGGAAGGAAAGGCAGCGAAGAAGAGAAATGGTGACCTCATCTCATGAAGCCGATGCCTAGTCAATGACGATAAACACTGATATCAAATATACAAAATATGAAATACTATGCCGGGCCACGAGTAGGGTTGCAGAGAACTTATAAGATAGACATAAAATGGAGCAGCTAAACGAGCAGAAAGACAAGACAAACTACGTTTCAGCGAAAGTCTTCACCAGGGATAACAAGCAAACTATACAAATAAAACATAAATCCAAGCTAAAAAGAAATACAGAGATCTAAAAAATGCTGGAAAAATACGGTGGCCAGGATTTACATAGAGTCTGACTAAAAAAAACGAAACAATGAAAAATTGTGAAAATGAAAGGAGGTGTCCTGTTTGGTACGTAGAAAATGAAAAGAAGAGGAAAAGAGAGAGAGGATAGGGGTGGAGAGGGAAAAGAAGAGCTAAAGAGTTATTATAAACAAATGGATAAACAGGGATAGGACACAGAAAAAAAAAGGAGAGGAGATCAGTAATTCTAAAAATGAGACCAGTGACGAGGGTTTAGTAAATGAAGTCACTAACACGTCATTGCCAAACTACTCTTGCTATAGGACTATCTTTCTCTTATATGTTCCAAATTCCTTCTTCTCATGTTCAAAAAGATGTTGATGGCATCTTTCTAATAAATGTTTTCTTCCATCTCTGTTCTTTTCCCATCCTCATTTGTCAGCTTTGTCATCTGTGCTAAACGTATACATATTTTCACAGTTGTTTATTTTAATCTTAAAGTAAATTATCTATCTCTATCTATTGACCTTTCGAGCCGTAGCCGTCCCATAGGGCGTAGACCAAGATACACCTTCTCCTATCTGAATTTTTGTTCTAGCAGTTTTCTTTTAAAGATATTTTATCAAATCTCGCCATTTGTCTCTGTTCTGTGCAAGCAGCTCTATCTCATTGAGGGAGCCGAATCCTGCTGCTCTTGTCTCTCTCATCAATGTTCTTCTCAGTGTCTCCCTGGGACTTTTTCTCTTACCTGTTGTTTCCCATATGAGGGCTTGCTTTGCTATTCGGTTATTATCTCTTCTCATCACATGTCCAACATATGACCATCGTCTTTTCTTTATTACTGAAGATATTAGTGGTTGATTGGCGATTTCTCTAGTTTCCTCGTTTGTTTTGAATTCGTTCCACGCTATACCAAGTAAATTATGATACAGTCTTAATAGCTAAGAGTGAAAATGAGTTACAAGAAATGTTAGACATTATAAGTGAAAGAAAGCAAAAATAAAGGACTCAGCCTTAATGGCAAAAAGACAGAAGTAATGGTAACAACAAAGAAAGACATCACCTCAGTGAAAAATAAAAACAAGTGGAACAATATTAAAACAGGTAAATGAATTTAAATGTTTGGGAACTTTGTTAACCTCAGATGGAAGATATACAAAAGAGGTGAGATGCAGAATGGCTCAGGCAAAAGCAGCTTTCCAAAAAATGAGGAAGATACTGCGCAATCCATTTTAGAACAATAGAAACAAGAAAAAGAGTTCTTAAATGTTATGTAGAGCCAGTCTTAACATATGGATGTGAATCATGGACAATAGGACAACAGACAAGAAAATCACTGGAGGCTGTAGAAATGTGGTTTTACAGAAGAATGTTGAGAATACCATGGACAGCTAAGAAGAGTAATGAAAATGTTCTAAAGGAGGTCAAAGTGAAAAGGAGCTAATTTCCAATATTAGGAAGAAACAATCATCATTTTTGGGGCCATGCAATGAGAAGAGAGCAGCTGGAATATATTGTGACAACTGGGAAAATTGAGGGACGAAGAGATAGAGGGAAGCAAAGAGAAAAAATACCAGACAGCTTAAGAGAATGGCTTGGCAGAAGATCAACAACAGAAATGATAAATAACTGTCGTGATCGAAAGTTGGTGAGAGACATGATCACCTACGCCAGCAGGCCTGATACTTGATGATGATAAAAGTAAATTTTAGTTATAATCTTCCAAATTATGCCATATTTTTTGGAATGAAGATGTCCTGAACCTGACACATTCCACTCATTTTTAAAATTGATATTTAATGGGAGTGGTTTCCGCTTGCAACAACAGACACAAACTTTAAAATAGTTTCACTGAGTAAATTATTTTTGCAGGAATAATATTTTGTGGTAGTTAATGCTTGTAACAAAAAGATACAAGATTGGTACATCTGAACGTTTCGGGAGATGCAATATTTCATTTTTTAGCCAAAATAAAGTTTTAACATTTCAAGATACCGCTTTTCCTAATCAATTGGAATATGTAATAGAAAGAGGTTTTACAGAAGAATGGTTTTACAGAAGAATGTTGAGAATACCATGGACAGCTAAGAAGAGTAATGAAAATGTTCTGAAAGAGGTCAAAACAAAAAGAGAACTAATTTCCAATATTAGGAAGAAACAATCATCATTTTTTGGCCATGTAATGAGAAGAGAACAACTGGAATATATTGTAACAACTGGGAAAATTGAGGGACGAAGAGATAGAGGGAAGCAAAGAGAGAAAATACCAGACAGCTTAAGAGAATGGCTTGGCAGAAGGTCAACAACAGATATGATAAATAACTGTCGAGATCGAAAGTTGTGGAGAGACATGATCACCTACGCCAGTAGGCCCGGTACTTGATGATGATGAATAGAAAAAGCATGTACATTTTTATATTTCTGGGAAAATAGAAATAAGCAAATCTACTAAAGTATTAGTAATAAACAGATCATTTGTCTGACTATGGTCTTGTGACAACAACTAGTTTGTCGGAGGCTTGGTGCCTTACAACAACATAGTAAGGGGTTAAGGCAAAGAAATGCAAGTGAATGCATAAAAATGCGAAGCTGCAGTAAAGCTGATGTGAGAAAAAATTAAAAAATAGAAAAAAATTTATGTATTACAACAACATAGCAGGAAGCTGTCAGCGACTCATAGCTGATGGCTTGCACCAGGATCCAGCTATCCAAACCTTACTCCACCTCTTCGCCGTGCCTCTAGAAACAGACTGACCAGTTAAGTCTGGCCAAGCGAGTAGGGACTGAAAATGGAAGGCAATCTGGTACCCAAAAAGCTGTGCTGAAGTCGGATGTGTTATGCCAAACGGTGCAAATACTATTCTACTGCAAGCCACAACACAACGCTTCTACGTGTAAGTCCTTGTAAGGATGGATGACGAAGAGGTGTATTCCTTTAGTAGTCATCGGTTAACTCTTTCCATACGTTTCGCCGTACAGTGCATCACTCTCAATTTGCTTAGCGTAAACTGTCATCAAACCATATTCTTTTTATGTGTCTTGTATCATTTTGGTATTGGTGAAATCTAATACCTTGTTTAACTTTTAAAAAATTCATATATAAAATGTTTAGTGTTAGATAAATATAAACATGTAGATTAATATTTAAAAACATGAACACATTTGTCTCTGAAATCTCTACCGCTAAAATTGATAAAAACTTTCCGTTCTGAAAGAGTTAAGCTCCAGAAATAGAAAAACTTGAATGTGACTTGTGCTGCAATTTGAGAACCTCTGGTGCACGTGACCTGGCCAAAAGGAAATTATTGGACATTTGAGTCTTCAGGCAAAAAGTGGTGAAGCGGATAAAAACTAACTACCAGTTTAGAAAAAGAGACGAAACAAAAGTGTTCAGAAAATTCACATAAATAACCAAAGACAAAGAAACGTGTTGTTACGGAAAGGACGTGTTTGTGAAATTGTTCAAGGTAACTCACTCTTGCCATCCACATTCTTGATTCTACTGCTTGCAGACATTAACCCATTCTACTCAATTTTATTTTACAACTTTGTGCCAGACTTCATGTCCCCTCAGGTTTGTTGTCTTTGGTTGCCTAGCAACTGATGGCTGCGTGCTATTTTTACGTTCAGGTTTAGAAGAAATCAGCGTTTTATCTCCTGAGCTTAGTGTAGCGTTGCGGTTAAGGTGGTCAGCCACTTTCAAAATTGTCCGACCCTAATTAGATGTAGAGCGATCATAATGACCCCCCCCCCCCCCAAAAAAAAAAAAAAAAAAAACCTAGTCACGTGATCCGCGGGGAGAATTAGATTGATTGCCTTCTAATCCTATCTGAGACGAACGATGTCATGTACACACCATGTTGAAGTTGAACATGAACAAGTGACTACGTGGAAAGATTGCTTCTATTTTTATTCTAATTTGAAGCCCATCTATTCTTATGGCAAATGTGATTCTGCAATCGGCCTAGCCTGACAGATTGGTTTGCTAATGGAGGCACTGCGAAGAGGTGGCTACGGATCTGAACAGTTCTGTTTCATCGATGATTGAGAGAGAAAAAAAGGAGTATGGTTACAGCTCTACGTGGTTGAGGGGCAATACAAAGTCAAAATAACGTTGCAGCTCAAGAAACCTTCAGCAGGAATAATGATAAAACACACACAAATACACACCCGTAAATAAATAAAAAAAAAATTAAGTAAATAAAATTACTTAAATTTACTAAAAAAAAATTATATAAGAATATTAATCAACCAATACAGAACTAGAGTCGTCCACTAGTCGCTGGACACTGCGAGACTTGCTGAGGAGGAGATCTCAACACCTATGGACATGTTCGGAATGCAATGATGATGACCCGCAAATAACTCAAATAAAATTAACTCTACATAGCAACTTGATTATGAAATATCCGAAAAAGAAAATAATATTAAAAAGTAATGAAAAAAAAAGTAAGTGGAGCCGCTGACCTCTTTCTGCCCGGTGTTGACCTGATAGCGCCTTTGTGTAGCCAGGCACTACTTTGCTGCTGGGATTATTTTAATGGACGGTTCATCAGCCCTCTTCAGAATTCTCTGACGAGACAAATTGTATTTTTTAAGACACTCAAGAAGACGCAGTTAGCTACTGGACGTCATTTTGGAAGGGAATGTACAAGGTAAACGAGACAGAGGTAGGCGAAGTCTAAAGTGGGCTGACAACATCAAGAAATAGACGGGAGAACCTATGACATGTTTCATCAATGGAAGAAGTAGAATGAAATATATATATATGGAAGCCAACCTTCTGTGTGGAGACGGCACAAGAAGATGATGATGCAGTATTTTGCACCTTTCGACCACACACATCATACTTTATTATGTCACATTTTGTGACCGGGTTTGCCTTCCCACAACCAGTAATATCTATGATTACTTTAAACAGAAAACAGGCCAGTGGAACTTTTGGAGATCACAATCTGATCATTATCTTCTAATTCAGTCTCATAATTCCAGATGATAGATGTTTTATCTTCTAATTCAGTCTCCTAATTCCAGATGTTAGATGTCTTATCTTCTAATTCAGTCTCCTAATTCCAGATGTTAGATGTCTTATCTTCTAATTCAGTCTCCTAATTCCAGATGTTAGATGTCTTATCTTCTAATTCAGTCTCCTAATTCCAGATGTTAGATGTCTTATCTTCTAATTCAGTCTCCTAATTCCAGATGTTAGATGTCTTATCTTCTAATTCAGTCTCCTAATTCCAGATGATAGATGTTTTATCTTCTAATTCAGTCTCCTAATTCCAGATGTTAGATGTCTTATCTTCTAATTCAGTCTCCTAATTCCAGATGATAGATGTTTTATCTTCTAATTCAGTCTCCTAATTCCAGATGATCCATGTCTTATCTTCTAATTCAATCTCCTAATTCCAGATGATCCATGCCTTATCTTCTAATTCAATCTCCTAATTCCAGATGTTCCATGTCTTATCTTCTAATTCAATCTCCTAATTCCAGATGATCCATGTCTTATCTTTTAATTCAATCTACTAATTCCAGATGTTCCATGTCTTATCTTCTAATTCAATCTCCTAATTCCAGATGATCCATGTCTTATCTTCTAATTCAATCTCCTAATTCCAGATGATCCATGTCTTATCTTCTCATTCAATCTCCTAATTCCAGATGTTCCATGTCTTATCTTTTAGTTCAATCTACTAATTCCAGATGATCCATGTCTTATCTTCTAATTCAATCTCCTAATTCCAGATGATCCATGTCTTATCTTTTATTTCAATCTACTAATACCAGATGATCCATATCTTATCTTCTAATTCAGCATTATAATTATGGATGATCTATATCTTATTTTCTAATTCAGCCTTATAATTATGGATGATCTATATCTTATCTTCTAATTCAGCATTATAATTATGGATGATCTATATCTTATCTTCTAATTCAGCCTTATAATTATGGATGATCTATATCTTATCTTCTAATTCAGCCTTATAATTATGGATGATCTATATCTTATCTTCTAATTCAGCCTTATAATTATGGATGATCTATATCTTATCTTCTAATTCAGCCTTATAATTATGGATGATCTATATCTTATCTTCTAATTCAGCCTTATAATTATGGATGATCTATATCTTATCTTCTAATTCAGCCGTATAATTATGGATGATCTATATCTTATCTTCTAATGCAGCCTTATAATTATGGATGATCTATATCTTATCTTCTAATTCAGCCTTATAATTATGGATGATCCATGTCTTTTATCTGCTTCTTCTGTTCCAGAAAGAGAGAAGGATGACAAAGAGACAAAGAAAGGTGCAGCACAGAAAGCCACAGGGAAGGTATGTTGATGGAGTAACAGAAACAATTCTCGTAGATAAACTTTCATTTCTTGAGGGTTTGGCTTCGTTCATTGTTTTCTGTCGCTCACTGGCGCCTTCTTTCTATCTGTACGTCAGTCTGTCCGTTCGTCTATCTGTCAGTCGTCAACCTGGGAGATCGCTGGGGCACCACTGACAGACTTCGTCAACCTGGGAGATCGCTGGGGCACCACTGACAGACTTCGTCAACCAGGGAGATCGTTGGGGCACCACAGACAGACTTCGTCAACCAGGGAGATCGCTGGGGCACCACTGACAGACTTCGTCAACCAGGGAGATCGTTGGGGCACCACTGACAGACTTCGTCAAGCTGGGAGATCGTTGGGGCATCACAGACAGACATCGTCAAGCTGGGAGATCGTTGGGGCATCACAGACAGACATCGTCAAGCTGGGAGATCGTTGGGGCATCACAGACAGACATCGTCAAGCTGGGAGATCGTTGGGGCATCACAGACAGACATCGTCAAGCTGGGGGATCGTTGGGGCACCACAGACAGATATCGTCAACCTGGGGACCGTCGGGGCACAACTGACAGATATCGTCAACCTGGGGGATCGTTGGGGCACAACTGACAGATATCGTCAACCTGGGGGATCGTTGGGGCACAACTGACAGATATCGTCAACCTGGGGGACCGTCGGGGCACAACTGACAGATATCGTCAACCTGGGGGACCGTCGGGGCACAACTGACAGATATCGTCAACCTGGGGGATCGTTGGGGCACAACTGACAGATATCGTCAACCTGGGGGATCGTTGGGGCACAACTGACAGATATCGTCAACCTGGGGGATCGTTGGGGCACAACTGACAGATATCGTCAACCTGGGGGTCCGTCGGGGCACAACTGACAGATATCGTCAACCTGGGGGATCGTTGGGGCACAACTGACAGATATCGTCAACCTGGGAGATCGTTGGAGCACAACTGACAGATATCGTCAACCTGGGGGACCGTCGGGGCACAACTGACAGATATCGTCAACCTGGGGGACCGTCGGGGCACCACAGACAGACATCGTCAACCTGGGGGACCGTCGGGGCACCACAGACAGATATCGTCAACCTGGGAGATCGTTGGGGCACCACAGACAGACTTTGTCAAGCTGGGAGATCGTTGGGGCACCACAGACAGACATCGTCAAGTTGGGGTATCGTTGGGGCACCACAGACAGACATCGTCAAGTTGGGGTATCGTTGGGGCACCACAGACAGACTTTGTCAAGCTGGGAGATCGTTGGGGCACCACAGACAGACATCGTCAACCTGGGGGACCGTCGGGGCACCACAGACAGATATCGTCAACCTGGGAGATCGTTGGGGCACCACAGACAGACTTTGTCAAGCTGGGGGATCGTTGGGGCACCACAGACAGACATCGTCAACCTGGGGGACCGTCGAGGCACCACAGACAGATATCGTCAACCTGGGAGATCGTTGGGGCACCACAGACAGACTTTGTCAAGCTGGGGGATCGTTGGGGCACCACAGACAGACATCGTCAACCTGGGGGACCGTCGGGGCACCACAGACAGATATCGTCAACCTGGGAGATCGTTGGGGCACCACAGACAGACTTTGTCAAGCTGGGGGATCGTTGGGGCACCACAGACAGACTTTGTCAAGCTGGGAGATCGTTGGGGCACCACAGACAGACATCGTCAAGCTGGGAGATCGTTGGGGCACCACAGACAGACATCGTCAACCTGGGGGACCGTCGGGGCACCACAGACAGATATCGTCAACCTGGGAGATCGTTGGGGCACCACAGACAGACTTTGTCAAGCTGGGGGATCGTTGGGGCACCACAGACAGACATCGTCAACCTGGGGGACCGTCGGGGCACCACAGACAGATATCGTCAACCTGGGAGATCGTTGGGGCACCACAGACAGACTTTGTCAAGCTGGGGGATCGTTGGGGCACCACAGACAGACTTTGTCAAGCTGGGAGATCGTTGGGGCACCACAGACAGATATCGTCAACCTGGGGGACCGTCGGGGCACAACTGACAGATATCGTCAACCTGGGGGATCGTTGGGGCACAACTGACAGATATCGTCAACCTGGGGGATCGTTGGGGCACAACTGACATATATCGTCAACCTGGGGGACCGTCGGGGCACAACTGACAGATATCGTCAACCTGGGGGACCGTCGGGGCACAACTGACAGATATCGTCAACCTGGGGGATCGTTGGGGCACAACTGACAGATATCGTCAACCTGGGGGATCGTTGGGGCACAACTGACAGATATCGTCAACCTGGGGGATCGTTGGGGCACAACTGACAGATATCGTCAACCTGGGGGTCCGTCGGGGCACAACTGACAGATATCGTCAACCTGGGGGATCGTTGGGGCACAACTGACAGATATCGTCAACCTGGGAGATCGTTGGAGCACAACTGACAGATATCGTCAACCTGGGGGACCGTCGGGGCACAACTGACAGATATCGTCAACCTGGGGGACCGTCGGGGCACCACAGACAGACATCGTCAACCTGGGGGACCGTCGGGGCACCACAGACAGATATCGTCAACCTGGGAGATCGTTGGGGCACCACAGACAGACTTTGTCAAGCTGGGAGATCGTTGGGGCACCACAGACAGACATCGTCAAGTTGGGGTATCGTTGGGGCACCACAGACAGACATCGTCAAGTTGGGGTATCGTTGGGGCACCACAGACAGACTTTGTCAAGCTGGGAGATCGTTGGGGCACCACAGACAGACATCGTCAACCTGGGGGACCGTCGGGGCACCACAGACAGATATCGTCAACCTGGGAGATCGTTGGGGCACCACAGACAGACTTTGTCAAGCTGGGGGATCGTTGGGGCACCACAGACAGACATCGTCAACCTGGGGGACCGTCGAGGCACCACAGACAGATATCGTCAACCTGGGAGATCGTTGGGGCACCACAGACAGACTTTGTCAAGCTGGGGGATCGTTGGGGCACCACAGACAGACATCGTCAACCTGGGGGACCGTCGGGGCACCACAGACAGATATCGTCAACCTGGGAGATCGTTGGGGCACCACAGACAGACTTTGTCAAGCTGGGGGATCGTTGGGGCACCACAGACAGACTTTGTCAAGCTGGGAGATCGTTGGGGCACCACAGACAGACATCGTCAAGCTGGGAGATCGTTGGGGCACCACAGACAGACATCGTCAACCTGGGGGACCGTCGGGGCACCACAGACAGATATCGTCAACCTGGGAGATCGTTGGGGCACCACAGACAGACTTTGTCAAGCTGGGGGATCGTTGGGGCACCACAGACAGACATCGTCAACCTGGGGGACCGTCGGGGCACCACAGACAGATATCGTCAACCTGGGAGATCGTTGGGGCACCACAGACAGACTTTGTCAAGCTGGGGGATCGTTGGGGCACCACAGACAGACTTTGTCAAGCTGGGAGATCGTTGGGGCACCACAGACAGACATCGTCAAGCTGGGAGATCGTTGGGGCACCACAGACAGACATCGTCAACCTGGGGGACCGTCGGGGCACCACAGACAGATATCGTCAACCTGGGAGATCGTTGGGGCACCACAGACAGACTTTGTCAAGCTGGGGGATCGTTGGGGCACCACAGACAGACTTTGTCAAGCTGGGAGATCGTTGGGGCACCACAGACAGACATCGTCAAGCTGGGAGATCGTTGGGGCACCACAGACTGACATCGTCAACCTGGGGGACCGTCGGGGCACCACAGACAGATATCGTCAACCTGGGAGATCGTTGGGGCACCACAGACAGACTTTGTCAAGCTGGGGGATCGTTGGGGCACCACAGACAGACTTTGTCAAGCTGGGAGATCGTTGGGGCACCACAGACAGACATCGTCAAGTTGGGGTATCGTTGGGGCACCACAGACAGACATCGTCAAGTTGGGGGATCGTTGGGGCACCACAGACAGACATCGTCAAGCTGGGAGATCGTTGGGGCACCACAGACAGACATCGTCAACCTGGGAGATCGTTGGGGCACCACAGACAGACTTTGTCAAGCTGGGGGATCGTTGGGGCACCACAGACAGACTTTGTCAAGCTGGGAGATCGTTGGGGCACCACACATAGACATCGTCAAGTTGGGGGATCGTTGGGGCACCACAGACAGATTTTGTCAAGCTGGGAGATCGTTGGGGCACCACACATAGACATCGTCAACCTGGGGGATCGTTGGGGCACCACACATAGACATCGTCAAGTTGGGGGATCGTTGGGGCACCACACATAGACATCGTCAAGTTGGGGGATCGTTGGGGCACCACAGACAGACTTTGTCAAGCTGGGAGATCGTTGGGGCACCACACATAGACATCGTCAACCTGGGGGATCGTTGGGGCACCACAGACAGACATCGTCAAGCTGGGGGATCGTTGGGGCACCACAGACATACATCGTCAAGCTGGGGGATCGTTGGGGCACCACAGACAGACATCGTCAAGCTGGGGGATCGTTGGGGCACCACAGACAGATATCGTCAACCTGGGAGATCGTTGGGGCACCACAGACAGACATCGTCAAGTTGGGGGATCGTTGGGGCACCACAGACAGGGACCGTCGGGGCACCACAGACAGACATCGTCAAGCTGGGAGATCGTTGGGGCATCACAGACAGACATCGTCAAGCTGGGAGATCGTTGGGGCACCACAGACAGATATCGTCAAGCTGGGAGATCGTTGGGGCACCACAGACAGACATCGTCAAGCTGGGAGATCGTTGGGGCACCACAGACAGACATCGTCAAGCTGGGAGATCGTTGGGGCACCACAGACAGACATCGTCAAGTTGGGAGATCGTTGGGGCATCACAGACAGACATCGTCAAGCTGGGAGATCGTTGGGGCACCACAGACAGACATCGTCAAGTTGGGAGATCGTTGGGGCATCACAGACAGACATCGTCAAGTTGGGGTATCGTTGGGGCACCACAGACAGACATCGTCAAGTTGGGGTATCGTTGGGGCACCACAGACAGACATCGTCAAGCTGGGAGATCGTTGGGGCACCACAGACAGACATCGTCAAGTTGGGAGATCGTTGGGGCATCACAGACAGACATCGTCAAGCTGGGAGATCGTTGGGGCACCACAGACAGACATCGTCAAGCTGGGAGATCGTTGGGGCACCACAGACAGACATCGTCAAGTTGGGGGATCGTTGGGGCACCACAGACAGACATCGTCAAGCTGGGAGACCGTCGGGGAACCACAGACAGACATCGTCAACCTGGGAGATCGTTGGGGCACCACAGACAGACATCGTCAAGTTGGGGGATCGTTGGGGCACCACAGACAGACATCGTCAAGTTGGGGGATCGTTGGGGCACCACAGACAGACATCGTCAAGTTGGGGGATCGTTGGGGCACCACAGACAGACATCGTCAAGTTGGGGGATCGTTGGGGCACCACAGACAGACGTCGTCAAGCTGGATAATCGTTGGGGCACCACAGACAGACATCGTCAAGTTGGGGGATCGTTGGGGCACCACAGACAGACATCTTCAAGTTGGGGGATGGTTGGGGCACCACTGACAAACATCGTCAAGTTAGGTTATCCATGGGGCATCACAGACAGACTTCGTCAACTTTCTCCATACATCGCTATATCCAGTCACTCTTTGGGGCTCTGCGAAGTCGAGATCTGTCCCATTCTTTGATATTATCTTCCCATCTCTTCCTCTGTTTACATCTCCTTCTCTCTCCTTTCACAGTTCCTTGCAGAAAGCTCTTTTCTCTCCAGGCATTTGAGATAAATGGTCAAACTAATTCATTTTATGCTTCTTTATAATAGTCACAATATCGTTATGTACTCCAATTGGTCGCTGTTTCGTTTTGTGAACTTTTTCATGTGATACGGTGTAAGTAAGAGATGCCCACAACCTTAGGGCATCATTTCATTTCCATAGCTTGTAGTTTCTTCTGTACCTCTGATGTAAGTGTCCATGTTTCGCAGGCGAGGCGACACGGAATTGAATGAAGAAGAAGCAGCAAAGGTTTTTTTCTTAATACACATCCGGGTCTCTGGTTAATACACATCCGGGTCTCTGGTTAATACACATCCGGGTCACTGGTTAATGCACTGGGGGGGGGGGAGAGAAAAAAAAAAAAGGGGGGGGGGTAATGGGAGAGATGATTTTGATTACAATCTACTGATCTCTTGCAGTAAGGTCAGAGAGGTCCAGGGAAGCAGTCCCTAGAAAAGTAGTGCTTTCGCCTATGTAAATAGTCTTAGCTAAACCGGAGAGTTTTTCATGCCCGGAATATCTATTTTTTGGTTTGTGATTTCGTCTTACCTGTTCTGTTTGTGACTTTGTTGTGTCTGTCTTACCTGTTCTGTTTGTGACTTTGTTGTGTCTGTCTTAACTGCTCTGTTTGTGACTTTGTTGTGTTGTCTTACCTGCTCTGTTTGTGACTTTGTTGTGTCTATCTTAGCTGTTCTGTTTGTCACTTTGTTGTGTTGTCTTACCTGTTCTGTTTGTCACTTTGTTGTGTCTGTCTTACCTGCTCTGTTTGTGACTTTGTTGTGTCTGTCTTAACTGCTCTGTTTGTGACTTTGTTGTGTCTGTCTTACCTGCTCTGTTTATGACTTTGTTGTGTCTATCTTAGCTGTTCTGTTTGTCACTTTGTTGTGTTGTCTTACCTGTTCTGTTTGTCACTTTGTTGTGTCTGTCTTAGCTGCTCTGTTTGTGACTTTGTTGTGTCTGTCTTACCTGTTCTGTTTGTCACTTTGTTGTGTCTGTCTTACCTGCTCTGTTTGTGACTTTGTTGTGTTGTCTTACCTGCTCTGTTTGTGACTTTGTTGTGTCTATCTTAACTGTTCTGTTTGTGACTTTGTTGTGTCTGTCTTACCAGTTCTGTTTGTCACTTTATTGTGTCTGTCTTAGCTGTTCTGTTTGTCACTTTGTTGTGTCTGTCTTACCTGTTCTGTTTGTCACTTTGTTGTGTCTGTCTTACCTGCTCTGTTTGTGACTTTGTTGTGTTGTCTTACCTGCTCTGTTTGTGACTTTGTTGTGTCTATCTTAACTGTTCTGTTTGTGACTTTGTTGTGCTGTTTTACCTGCTCTGTTTGTGACTTTGTTGTGTCTATCTTAACTGTTCTGTTTGTGACTTTGTTGTGTCTATCTTAGCTGTTCTGTTTGTCACTTTGTTGTGTCTGTCTTACCTGTTCTGTTTGTCACTTTGTTGTGTCTGTCTTAGCTGTTCTATTTGTGACTTTGTTGTGTCTGTCTTACCAGTTCTGTTTATCACTTTGTTGTGTCTGTCTTAGCTGTTCTGTTTGTGACTTTGTTGTGTCTATCTTAGCTGTTCTGTTTGTCACTTTGTTGTGTCTGTCTTACCAGTTATGTTTGTCACTTTGTTGTGTCTGTCTTAGCTGTTCTGTTTGTCACTTTGTTGTGTCTGTCTTACCTGTTCTGTTTGTGACTTTGTTGTGTCTGTCTTACCTGCTCTGTTTGTGACTTTGTTGTGTATTCTTACCTGCTCTGTTTGTGACTTTGTTGTGCTGTCTTACCTGCTCTGTTTGTGACTTTGTTGTGTCTGTCTTACCTGTTCTGTTTGTGACTTTGTTGTGTCTGTCTTACCTGTTCTGTTTGTGACTTTGTTGTGTCTGTCTTACCTGCTCTGTTTGTCACTTTGTTGTTTGTATTACCTGTTCTGTTTGTCACTTTGTTGTGTCTATCTTAGCTGTTCTGTTTGTGACTTTGTTGTGTCTGTCTTAGCTGTTCTGTTTGTCACTTTGTTGTGTCTGTCTTACCTGTTCTGTTTGTGACTTTGTTGTGTTGTCTTACCTGCTCTGTTTGTGACTTTGTTGTGTCTATCTTAGCTGTTCTGTTTGTCACTTTGTTGTGTCTGTCTTAGCTGTTCTGTTTGTCACTTTATTGTGTCTGTCTTACCTGCTCTGTTTGTGACTTTGTTGTGTTGTCTTACCTGCTCTGTTTGTGACTTTGTTGTGTTGTCTTACCTGTTCTGTTTGTGACTTTGTTGTGTCTGTCTTAGCTGTTCTGTTTGTCACTTTGTTGTGTCTGTCTTAGCTGTTCTGTTTGTCACTTTGTTGTGTCTGTCTTACCTGTTCTGTTTGTGACTTTGTTGTGTTGTCTTACCTGCTCTGTTTGTGACTTTGTTGTGTATTCTTACCTGCTCTGTTTGTGACTTTGTTGTGCTGTCTTACCTGCTCTGTTTGTGACTTTGTTGTGTCTGTCTTACCTGTTCTGTTTGTGACTTTGTTGTGTCTGTCTTACCTGTTCTGTTTGTGACTTTGTTGTGTCTGTCTTACCTGCTCTGTTTGTCACTTTGTTGTTTGTATTACCTGTTCTGTTTGTCACTTTGTTGTGTCTATCTTAGCTGTTCTGTTTGTGACTTTGTTGTGTCTGTCTTAGCTGTTCTGTTTGTCACTTTGTTGTGTCTGTCTTACCTGTTCTGTTTGTGACTTTGTTGTGTTGTCTTACCTGCTCTGTTTGTGACTTTGTTGTGTCTATCTTAGCTGTTCTGTTTGTCACTTTGTTGTGTCTGTCTTAGCTGTTCTGTTTGTCACTTTATTGTGTCTGTTTTACCTGCTCTGTTTGTGACTTTGTTGTGTTGTCTTACCTGCTCTGTTTGTGACTTTGTTGTGTTGTCTTACCTGTTCTGTTTGTGACTTTGTTGTGTCTGTCTTAGCTGTTCTGTTTGTCACTTTGTTGTGTCTGTCTTACCTGTTCTGTTTGTCACTTTGTTGTGTCTGTCTTACCTGCTCTGTTTGTGACTTTGTTGTGTTGTCTTACCTGCTCTGTTTGTGACTTTGTTGTGTTGTCTTACCTGTTCTGTTTGTCACTTTGTTGTGTCTGTCTTAGCTGTTCTGTTTGTCACTTTGTTGTGTCTGTCTTACCTGTTCTGTTTGTGACTTTGTTGTGTCTGTCTTAGCTGTTCTGTTTGTCACTTTGCTGTGTCTGTCTTAGCTGTTCTGTTTGTGACTTTGTTGTGTCTGTCTTAGCTGTTCTGTTTGTCACTTTGCTGTGTCTGTCTTAGCTGTTCTGTTTGTCACTTTGTTGTGTCTGTCTTAGCTGTTCTGTTTGTGACTTTGTTGTGTCTGTCTTAGCTGTTCTGTTTGTCATTTTGTTGTGTCTGTCTTAGCTGTTCTATTTGTGACTTTGTTGTGTCTGTCTTACCAGTTCGGTTTGTCACTTTGTTGTGTCTGTCTTAGCTGTTCTGTTTGTCACTTTGTTGTGTCTGTCTGACCTGTTCTGTTTGTCACTTTGTTGTGTTGTCTTACCTGTTCTGTTTGTCACTTTGTTGTGTCTGTCTTAGCTGTTCTGTTTGTGACTTTGTTGTGTCTGTCTTACCAGTTCTGTTTGTGACTTTGTTGTGTCTGTCTTAGCTGTTCTGTTTGTCACTTTGTTGTGTATGTCTTTCCAGTTCAGTTTGTGACATATCACGTATCATACACCTTTTCTTTTTATGACTTTGCTTCGCGTCTCATCTTTTGTTTGTTTGTGACTTTGTCACGTATTTCACCTGTTTAGATGACGACCTTATCTCACCCCTCGTCTTTGTCTTTGTCACGCATGTCCCACCCCTCGTCTTTGTCTTTGTCAAGCATGTCCCACCCCTCGTCTTTGTCTTTGTCAAGCATGTCCCACCCCTCGTCTTTGTCTTTGATACGCATGTCCCACCCCTCGTCTTTGTCTTTGATACGCATGTCCCACCCCTCGTCTTTGAAACGCATGTCCCACCCCTCGTCTTTGTCTTTGATACGCATGTCCCACCCCTCATCTTTGTCTTTGTCAAGCATGTCCCACCCCTCGTCTTTGTCTTTGATACGCATGTCCCACCCCTCGTCTTTGTCTTTGATACGCATGTCCCACCCCTCGTCTTTGTCTTTGCCACGCATGTGCCACCTGTCGTGTTTATCTTTGTCAAGCATGTCCCACCCCTCGTCTTTGTCTTTGATACGCATGTCCCACCTGTCGTGTTTATCTTTATCACGCATGTCCCACCCCTTGTGTTTGTCTTTGTCACGCATGTCCCACCTGTCGTGTTTATCTTTATCACGCATGTCCCACCTGTCGTGTTTACCCTTTGTCACGCATGTCCCACCTGTCGTGTTTATCTTTATCACGCATGTCCCACCTCTCGTGTTTATCTTTGTCACGCATGTCCCACCCCTTGTGTTTATCTTTGTCACGCATGTCCCACCTCTCGTGTTTATCTTTGTCACGCATGTCCCACCCCTTGTGTTTATCTTTGTCACGCATGTCCCACCTCTCGTGTTTATCTTTGTCACGCATGTCCCACCCCTTGTGTTTATCTTTGTCACGCATGTCCCACCCCTTGTGTTTATCTTTATCACGCATGCCCCACCTCTCGTGTTTATCTTTGTCACGCATGTCCCACCCCTTGTGTTTATCTTTGTCACGCATGTCCCACCCCTTGTGTTTATCTTTGTCACGCATGTCGCACCTCTCGTGTTTGTCTTTGTCACGCATGTCCCACCTGTCGTGTTTGTCTTTGTCACGCATGTCTCACCTCTCGTGTTTGTCTTTGTCACACATGTCTCACCTCTAGTGTTTGTCTTTGTCACGCATGTCCCACCTGTCGTGTTTGTCTTTGTCATGCATGTCCCACCTCTCGTATTTGTCTTTGTCACGCATGCCCCATCTATTTTGCTTACAACTTTGACCAAACTAATCAGTTGGTGATTCTCTCTTACCCTCTCCACTTGATCCGTTGCCAGGCAACCACTATCAAAGGTAAACAAATTTTCTACTCGGACGAGGCGGTCAAGGAGATGCAGAAACAGGCCAAGGTCAACAAAGAGGAGCGCCGATTGGCTGTGAGTAGCGAGCATTGTTGTTGTCGTCAAACTCATGGGGAGACCAATTGTTGGACAACTAATAAATGGCGCGCTTAACAGTCCGACTGCTAATTAAATAATACAATAGCAGTATTGCTAGGCATATGGGCAATATGGTATTCATCATCATCATCATCATCATCTTCTAGTGCCGTCTCCGCAACGAAAGTTGGCTACCATGGATCGCCATTCCTCTGTTTCTTGCTTTGATAATGCAGGTTGTCATAGATTGACTTGTCCATCTTTTGATGTTACTCGTCCATGTTAGTCTTGGTCTGCCTCTGCCTCCTTGTATTTTCCTACATGCTACAATAATTAGTTACATAACTCATCGATGCTACAATAATTAGTTACATAACTGATCAATTTATAAATGCTACAATAATTTGTTATTAATGTTATTAATGGTAAAGTAAGAATTTTGCACAACTCTCACTCGCGCGCGCGCGCTCTCTCTCTCTCTCTCTCTCTCTCTCGCGCGCGCTCTCTCTCCCCCGTGACACCCTCTCCCCTCTCCAATTTGCCAATCTTCCCAGACCAGAACAAAATCAGAACACAGTATGAAACCTGACCTTGTCACTCAAGGCGACATTTAATAGCGCCCCTAATCAGGGCGCCACCTGGCGTGGAATAGGACACACATTCCAGTCAATCAGGCTTGAGATAAAAGTGACCCAGAACCAAGGGCGTGGACCTTATTTCCTGTCTCGTGTTAGGGGAGGGCCAAAGTTACACTTGCTGATATCAAATGCATCATATCTGGACACACATACACGGTTGTTTGCCATATTTGCTTTAGCTCATTTGCTCATTTGGGGCAGGCAGCTAAAACAAGTAGAGGAATTCAAATACCTAGGAAGTTTAGTGACAAACAACAATTCACAAACAGCAGAGATAGAGTCAAGATGCATCAAAGCTTGTCAAATCATCGGACAGTT
The DNA here is from genome assembly GCA_032433765.1 of Megaustenia siamemsis. Classification (NCBI taxonomy): domain Eukaryota; kingdom Metazoa; phylum Mollusca; class Gastropoda; order Stylommatophora; family Ariophantidae; genus Megaustenia; species Megaustenia siamemsis. Next base: position 52,105,529 of record JAVIAB010000107.1, on the reverse strand, counting down.
ATCACCACTATTGTCCAACAAAGAAATAACTCTAGAGGCAAAACGGGCACTCTACAATACAATCTTCATCCCAACGTTGTGCTACTAATGCCAGACCTGGACCCTAGATGCAAGAACAATAAGAAAAAATAACCTCTACAGAGATGAAATGTGCTAGACGAATGACAGGGAGCAACCTAGGCGATAAGATCAGAAATGAAGAACTGAGAAAAAAGCTAGGAATAGCCCCCGCCATAGAATATATAAAGAAACAAGAGATAAAATGGTTTGGCCACGTGACAAGGCAGAAAGAACAAAACACAACACAACGAGTCTTCAATAAACGTTGTGAGAACACCAGACCCAAGAACCGACCACAAAAAAGATAGATTGATGGAATATTAGAAGCACTAGGAAACATAACAGCAGAGGCGATGAGCAAAAGACCGCAAGCTATGTCTCCCCTCGACGCTGAAAGGCAAATGAGGAAGGGAAGAAGAAGAAGAAGAAGAAGAATGCTCATTTGTGTCTGTCCAGGCAGGTAAGATAAAAGCACTTCTTCTGTTTATACATTCAAGATGTTTAGAAAAAAAGAGGGATCAAAGAGGGAAGACAACCCGGTACTCAAAAATGTCGTGCTGGAGTCTGATGTGTTGGGCCGAAAGGCGCAAATATAACAGTTTATACTGCAAACCACAACACAACGCAGACACGCCCACTACGTCCTTGTAAGGGCGGATGATGAAGAGGAATATTCTAGTCTACCACGATACTCTAGAATACTTTAGTCATCGGGCGAACGCCACCAACCAACCAACCAACCAACCAACCAACCAACCAACCAACCAACCACCTACCAACCAACCAACCAACCTACCAACCAACCTACCAACCAACCAACCAACCACCCAACCAACCAACCAACCAACCAACCAACCAACCAACCAACCAACCAACCAACCAAAAACGACGACGTTTTAAAACTAAAAATAAAAAGAGAACTACTAAACAATATTAGAACAAGACAAATGACATTTTTGGGGCATGTTATCAGACACAACAGCCTAATAAAAGTAATCTTGGAAGGGAAAATACAAGGTAAAAGAGGCAGACCAAAACTAACATGGACGAGTAACATGAAAAGATGGCCAAGCCAACCTATGACAATCTGCACCATCAAAGCAAGAGACAGAGTGGAATGGCGCTCCATGTCAGCCAACCTTCGATGCGGAGACGGCACTCAATGATGATGATGTATCTTAAAAATTGTAATCATTATCATCAAGTACCATGCCTGCTGGCGTAGGTGATTATGTCTCTCCACAACTTTCGATCTCGATAGTTATTTATCATTTCTGTTGTTGACCTTCTGCCAAGCCATTCTCTTAAGCTGTCTGGTATCTTTTCTCTTTGCTTCCCTCTATCTCTCCGTCCCTCAATTTTCCCAGTTGTTACAATATATTCTAGCTGTTCTCTTCTCATTACATGGCCAAAAATGATGGTTGTTTCTTCCTAATATTGGAAATTAGCTCTCTTTTTGCTTTGACCTCTTTCAGAACGTTTTCATTACTCTTCTTAGCTGTCCATGGTATTCTTAACATTCTTCTGTAAAACCACATTTCTACAGACTCCAGTGATTTTCTTGTCTGCTGTCCTATTGTCCATAATTTACGTCCAGATGTTAAGACTGGTTCTACATAACATTTAAGAATTCTTTTTCTTGTTTTTTATTGTCAAAAGTGGAATGCATAGTGTCATTTAATCATCATCAGGTGGCATACCCATTGGGGTAGGCGATCATGTCCCTCCACAATCTTCTTTCCACCGTGTATCGTATCAGTTCTGTTGTTGACTGTTTTCCATGCCATGACATCAAGCGATCTAGTATTTTCTCTCTTTGTCGTCCGCGATCTCTCTTTCCTTTTATTTTGCCAGTTATAACCAAGTATTCCAACTTTCCTCTTCTCATGATGTGCCCAAAAATGTTGATTGTTTCTTTCTGATGTTTTTTAGGGGCTCCCTTTTTGTGTTGGCCTCTTTGAGAATTTCCTCATTGTTCTTTTTAGCTGTCCAGGGAACTTTCAACATTCTTCTGAGAAATCCCATCTCTGTGGCCTCTAATCATCTTTTCATTTTTTTAGCTACTGTCCATGGTTCACTTCCATAGGTCAGAATTTGCTTTATATAGCACAGATATAAAGATATTCACTTCTAGTGAAACAGACTTAATGTACAAGATCATAGCTTGGTATGAATCCAAGTGTAAACAGAGAACAAATTATGAGAATATGTTGAGACGCCCCTCTGATTGTGGAGCCCTAAGCTGCAGCTTATGTAGGACAGACGTAAAACCAGCCATGTACCTGCACGCACCATGTTGCCAACCCTCTCCCCACGTTGTCGTGCTGTCTAGAACATAGATAATGTTTGCCTTTGTTACGTGTTTCCCACCTGATCTCTTGGTGACTGTCTTACTGTTCCGTTGCCAGGTAGCTATAGTCAAATGTAAACAAAGTATATTGAAAAGATAAAGATAAACAAGGAGATGACACAAACAAAATAAGTCAATAGGAAACCATCATCATCATTGAGTGCCGTCTCCGCATCAAAGGTTGGCTACCACGGAGCACCATTCCGCTCTGTCTCTGGTTTTGAAAGTGCAGGATGTCATAGACTGGAGACAAATAATAATACAAGAATATTATTATAGAGGGAAACTTCCGAGGCGATAATCAGCGAATCAATTCAGAGTGTGATTATCATGGGCTGACTTGTTCAGCTTTTGATGTTTTTCGTCCATGTTAGTCTTGGTCTGCCTCTGCCTCTTTTACCTTGTATTTTCCCTTCCAAGATTACTTTTAGTAGGCTGTTGTGTCTTTTAACATGCCCCCCCCCTCAATCTCATGTCTTGTTTGAGTTGTGTTTAATTGTTTTCTGTTCATCACACTATTACATTTACTGCTAACAGAAAGACAAAGTGCTCAACTCCTATCTTGACATCTTCATCATTGTTTCTTCTTAGCCTTCTTTGTCTTTTTTGTTTTCTTCTTCATCGCCATCATCATCTACTTCATCGTTATCTTCTTTCTTCTTTTTCTTCTGTTTTTTTTCTTCTTCTTCTTCTTCCTCTTTTTTCTTCTTCCTCTTTTTTCTTACTTCTTCCTCTTTTTTCTTCTTCTTCCTCTTTCTTCTTCTTCTTTTTCTTCTTCTTTTTCTTCTTCTTTTTCTTCTTCTTCTTCTTCCTCTTTTTTCTTCTTCTTTTTCTTCCTCTTTTTCTTCTTCTTCTTCTTCTTCTTCCTCTTTTTTTTCTTCTTCTTCTTTTTCTTCTTCTTCTTCTTCTTCCTCTTTTCTTCTTCTTCTTCTTCTTCTTCTTCTTCTTCTTCTTCTTCCTCTTCCTCTTTTTTCTTCTTCCTCTTTTTTCTTCTTCTTCCTCTTTCTTCTTCCTCTTTCTTCTTCCTCTTTCTTCTTCTTCTTCTTCTTCTTCTTCTTCTTCTTCTTCCTCTTCCTCTTTTTTCTTCTTCCTCTTTTTTCTTCTTCTTCCTCTTTCTTCTTCCTCTTTCTTCTTCCTCTTCTTCTTCTTCTTCCTCTTCCTCTTTTTTCTTCTTCCTCTTTTTTCTTCTTCTTCCTCTTTCTTCTTCCTCTTTCTTCTTCTTCTTCTTCTTCTTCTTCTTCCTCTTTTTTCTTCTTCCTCTTTTTTCTTCTTCTTCCTCTTTCTTCTTCTTCTTTTTCTTCTTCTTTTTCTTCTTCTTTTTCATCCTCTTTTTCTTCTTCTTCTTCCTCTTTTTTCTTCTTCTTTTTCTTCTTCTTTTTCATCCTCTTTTTCTTCTTCTTCTTCCTCTTTTTCTTCTTTTTCTTCCTCTTTTTCTTCTTTTTCTCTTCTTTTTCTTCCTCTTTTTCTTCTTTTTCTTCCTCTTTTTCTTCTTTTTCTTCTTTTTCTTCCTCTTTTTCTTCTTCTTCCTCTTTATTCTTCTTCTTTTTCTTCCTCTTTTTCTTCTTTTTCTTCCTCTTTTTCTTCTTTTTCTTCCTCTTTTTCTTCTTCTTCCTCTTTCTTCTTCTTCTTTTTCTTCCTCTTTTTCTTCTTCTTCCTCTTTATTCTTCTTCTTTTTCTTCCTCTTTTTCTTCTTTTTCTTCCTCTTTTTCTTCTTTTTCTTCCTCTTTTTCTTCTTCTTCCTCTTTCTTCTTCTTCTTTTTCTTCCTCTTTTTCTTCGTCTTCCTCTTTTTTCTTCTTCTTCTTCTTCTTCTTTTTCTCCTCTTTTTCTTCTTTTTCTTCCTCTTTTTCTTCTTCCTCTTTCCTCTTCTTCTTCTTCTTCTTCTTCTTCTTCTTCTTCTTCTTCTTCTTCTTCTTCTTTTTCTTCCTCTTTTCTTCTTCTTCTTCCCATTTTTTCTTCTTTTTCTTCCTCTTTTTCTTCTTTTTCTTCCTCTTTTTCTTCTTCTTCTTCCTTTTTCTTCTTCTTCTTCCTTTTTCTTCTTCTTCTTTCTTTTTCTTCTTCTTCCTCTTTTTCTTCTTATTCCTCTTTTTTCTTCTTCTTCTTCCTCTTTTTTCTTCTTCTTCATCTTCTTCTTCTTCCTATTTTCTCTTCATCTACCTCTTTTTTCTTCTTCTTTCTCTTTTTTTTATTCTTCTCCCTTTTTCCCTCCCTAGACACCTTTCAGCATCACGGGGAGATACAGTTTGCGTCCTTTTGGCCTTTATTTCGTATCTTCACCTGCCCGTAGCAAATTGGACCCAGAAACTAAAATCAGAGCACAGAACACATGGGCTACCAACTAGGTCCGAACCGGACCTTTGCAATAAGAAAAGAATGGATTAATATGCTCTTACTGTTTGTTGTATGTTACCACCACCAGAACTGTTCTTGAAAGGCATTTGCATGAAATCTCATAATAGAAAGGGGACTGGGTTGTTTAGGGATACAACGTCAGCCCCAGGACAGGAAGTACTCGGGGTCAAAGCCAAACAGAAGCGGTGGTGAATTTTCAAAAATCATCATCATCAAGTACCGGGCCTGCTGGCGTAGGTGATCATGTCTCTCCACAACTTTCGATTACAACAGTTATTTATCATTTCTGTTGTTGATCTTCTGCCAAGCCATTCTCTTAATCTGTCTGGTATTTAATACCAAACATGAAATAGTTAAACAAATTGAACATCAGAATGGAACTCAACAACTCTATTGCTTCAACTCAAGCTACGTAGCTTGTGTTAGCTAGGAACCTCCAATAAACCCACGACAAATTCTGTTGGACAAAAGAAGCAAAAAAATATTAAACGAATGACTTGAAATAAAGAAGAAAATCTCTCCTCATAAGTATCACGCTCTTACTCAATTATTCTGTAGCATGGTGTGTGATATGCCAGGTAATAAAACTTGTTTTATTCCTGTAACTGCATGTTGGAACTTAAAATAATATAAGAAGCTTATTTTGTACCTACTTATGTCTGCGCCTTTGCTTACAAAAATATTTTATTGCAGCGGTTGGTTCGCTAATAGCCAACCTGGCATTGGAGACACATTATGGTCGTGATTTGTTTACCATAGTTACCGCGTCCGGGCAAGGAACAGCGGGTTTAGTCCAACCATAGGCAGCTCTGGGGAGGGAGTTGTGGAGGTGAAAAACGGTCTAATCGGCGCGGAAAGTTGAAGCAGCCGACCAGATAATGTGGTACATTTATTAATCCTGCATTGTGTCTGTGTTAGAGTGTTCGTTTGTGTGTCATTTATAGACGCCCGATAGAGTTAGAGCAATGCCATTAATAGTATATTCGTTTGTGTATACACGATCGTTAAAACTGGGATCTCTTCCGCCATTGAAAGCATGTTATTTTGGTGTGTTCGTGTTGTGATGTGGTTTGTAATGTAATGTGGTTTGTGTTGCGATGTGGTGTGTGTTGTGATGTGGTTGGTTGTGTTGTGATGTGGTTTGTAATGTGATGTGGTTTGTGTTGCGATGTGGTTTGTGTTGTGATGTGGTTTGTGTTGTGATGTGGTTGGTTTGTGTTGTGGTGTGGTTTGCAGTGGAACAAATTTTTTTCACTACTACAACTACTACTACAACAACAACTACTACAGCAACTACTACTACTGCTAATACTACAATTACTACTACTACTACTACTGTTCCTGCTACTACTACTACTACTGTTCCTGCTACCACTACTACTACTGTTCCTGCTACTACTATTACTACTACTACTGTTCCTGCTACTACTACTACTACTGTTCCTGCTACTACTACTACTACTGTTCCTGCTACCACTACTACTACTGTTCCTGCTACTACTATTACTACTACTACTGTTCCTGCTACTACTACTACTACTGTTCCTGCTACCACTACTACTACTGTTCCTGCTACTACTACTACTCCTGTTCCTGCTACTACTACTACTACTACTTTTCCTGCTACTACTACTACTTCTACTACTACTACTACTACTACTACTACTACTGTTCCTGCTACTACTACTACTGTTCCTGCTACTACTACTACTACTACTGTTCCTGCTACTACTATTACTACTACTACTACTGTTCCTGCTACTACTACTACTACTGTTCCTGCTACTACTACTACTACTGTTCCTGCTACTACTACTACTTCTACTACTTCTACTACTACTACTACTGTTCCTGCTACTACTACTACTACTACTGTTCCTGCTACTACTACTACTGTTCCTGCTACTACTATTACTACTACTACTACTGTTCCTACTACTACTACTGTTCCTGCTACTACTACTACTACTACTACTACTACTACTACTACTGTTCCTGCTACTACTACTCCTACTACTGCTACTCTGTAATAATTATGGACCCAATTTTAGCCAAGAAACTCCATCCTGACTTCCTGTCTTGCCTCACAAACCCATCCCTGCATAGTAAAACACCCCAAACTATAGCATACACAAACAAAGTTTCTTTCTTAGCAACGGCAAGGTTCCGTTCAAATTAGAGAGCTCAAGTACTTAGACAGTATTTTTACCGGCGACGGAATAATAGACACAAGAAATCAGAAAGCAAATAATGGAAGTTACCAAATCGATTTGATACACATGAATGTGATTGCACAAATAAAAAATAATTTAATTGAAATGTTGATGTCCACGTGATGTTACCAAAATAAATGAATTGAAATATCTGGGAACAATGTTAACCTCAGATGGTAGATGTACAACAGAGGCGAGATGGTAGATGTACAACAGAGGTGAGATGGTAGATGTACAACAGAGGTGAGGTGGTAGATGTACAACAGAGGTGAGATGGTAGATGTACAACAGAGGTGAGATGGTAGATGTACAACAGAGGTGAGATGGTAGATGTACAACAGAGGTGAGATGGTAGATGTACAACAGAGGTGAGATGGTAGATGTACAACAGAGGCGAGATGGTAGATGTACAACAGAGGTGAGATGGTAGATGTACAACAGAGGCGAGATGGTAGATGTACAACAGAGGTGAGATGGTAGATGTACAACAGAGGCGAGATGGTAGATGTACAACAGAGGCGAGGTATAGAATGGCTCAGGCAAAAGCAGGTTTAAAAAAAAAATGAGGAAGATACTACACAATCCATTTTTGACAATAGAAACAAGAAAAAAAAGTTCTTAAATGTTATATAGAGCCAGCATTAACATATGGATGTGAATCATGGACAATAGGACAATAGACAAGAAAACACTGGAGGCTGTAGAAATGTGGTTTTACAGAAGAATGTTGAAAATACCATGGACAGCTAAGAAGAGGAATGAAAACGTTCTGAAAGAGGCCAAAGCAAAAAGAGAGCTAATTTCCAATATTAAGAAGAAGCAGAGGGGGAAAAAAAGTAACGATTCAAAAGCGCGAAAGTTGGGGAAAATATCACAAGAATGGCGCTGATCAAAACCGAGGCAATACTTCGATCAGAATTATGATAGTATAGATCGTTTCTCTTGGAGATAATAGACGCGTATTGTTTCCCCTCTTCTGTGAGACCCCCCGGGTTGTAAACCCAATAAAGGTCGTCCTGTTTCTACATGAGAAAGGTCTGATAATGTTCAGACCTGCACGGCTGCTAGCTTCAGTTAAGAAAGTAGTCTTTTAGTTCCAATGCTAGAAATGTTCTTAGTCTTTTTTCTTCTACTTCGTCGTCTTCTTTCCTTCCTCATTTGTTTCTTAGTGTCGAAAAGAGATATCATTTGTGGTCTTTTGCTCTTCTGTTCGCCTCTGTTGCTGTTATGTTTCCTAGTTCTTCTAATATTCCATCGATCCATCTCTTGCTCTTCTGTTCGCCTCTGCTGCTGTTATGTTTCCTAGTGCTTCTAATATTCCATCGATCCATCTCTTGCTCTTCTGTTCGCCTCTGCTGCTGTTATGTTTCCTAGTGCTTCTAATATTCCATCGATCCATCTCTTGCTCTTCTGTTCGCCTCTGTTGCTGTTATGTTTCCTAGTGCTTCTAATATTCCATCGATCCATCTCTTGCTCTTCTGTTCGCCTCTGCTGCTGTTATGTTTCCTAGTGCTTCTAATATTCCATCGATCCATCTTTTGCTCTTCTGTTCGCCTCTGCTGCTGTTATGTTTCCTAGTTCTTCTAATATTCCATCGATCCATCTCTTGCTCTTCTGTTCGCCTCTGCTGCTGTTATGTTTCCTAGTGCTTATAATATTCCATCGATCCATCTCTTGCTCTTCTGTTCGCCTCTGCTGCTGTTATGTTTCCTAGTGCTTCTAATATTCCATCGATCCATCTCTTGCTCTTCTGTTCGCCTCTGCTGCTGTTATGTTTCCTAGTGCTTCTAATATTCCATCGATCCATCTCTTGCTCTTCTGTTCGCCTCTGTTGCTGTTATGTTTCCTAGTGCTTCTAATATTCCATCGATCCATCTCTTGCTCTTCTGTTCGCCTCTGCTGCTGTTATGTTTCCTAGTGCTTCTAATATTCCATCGATCCATCATCGTGGTCGGCCCTTAGGTCTGGTTTTCTCGCAACGTTTATTGAAGGTTCATTGTGTTGTGTTTTGATCACTCTGCCTTGTTACGTGGCCAAACCATGTTATCTTTTGTTTCTTTATATACTCTATGGTGGGGGCTATTCCTAGCTTTTTTCTCAGTTCTTCATTTCTAATCTTATCTCTCAGACTGTTTCCTGTCATTCGTCTAACACATTTCATCTCTGTAGAGGTTATTTTTCTTATTGTTCTTGCATCTAGGGTCCAGGACTGGCATTGATAGAACAACGTTGGGATGAAGATTGTATTGTAGAGTGCTCGTTTTGCCTCCAGAGTTATTTCCTTGTTGGACAATAGTGGTGATAACTGTCCAATGATTTGACAAGCTTTATTGCATCTTGATTCTATCTCTGCTGTTTGTGAATTATCGTTTGTCATTAGACTTCCTAGGTATTTGAATTCCTCTACTTGTTTTAGTTGCCTGCCTTCTATAGTTATGTTATTCTGTTTATATTATTCATATTTCTGCTAGAAATGTGAACGTATGAATAGACATTTGACATACACATGCGCAGTCGAGGTACAATTGTTTTGTAGGAAGGGATAAATAAGATATCATCATCATCATCATCATGTACCCTGCCGGTTGGCGTAGGCGATCATGTCCCTCCACAATCTTCTATCTACAGTGCATCGTATCAGTTCTGTTGTTGACTGTTTTCCATGCCATGACACCAAGCTATCTAGTATTTTCTCTCTTTGTCGTCCGCTATCTCTCTTTCCTTTTATTTTGCCAGTTGTAACCAAGTATTCCAACTTTACTCTTCTCATGATGTGCCCGAAAAATGTTGATTGCTTCTTTCTGATGTTTTTTAAGAGCTCCCTTTTTGTGTTGGCCTCTTTGAGAACTTCCTCATTGGTCTTTTTAGCTGTCCAAATAAGATATACTTTTTATAAAAGATTTACGTCTGACTTTACCTCCTCAGAGACTCTAAACATTGTCACATCATTGTCAGACAAGTAATCGAGCATATAATGCATGCTAATGATCTTATTGGTCTCATTTCATAACTCATTCTTCTTGATCTTTCCTGCCTTCAGTAGACGACTATTTCTCTTCTTTGTCCAACATTTCAACATGGGGGATGTTGATGCGTTGTGTTGTAGCTGCAATATTGTGTACCCATTAACCTGAACATCCGACTTCAGCATGACATTTTTAGGTACCGTGTTGCCTTCCCTCTAGAGCCTTATTTGGTTTGATCTTTCAAGAACCGCTGCGGGTAGGTGGGGGATAGGACTTGGGTTAGATGATGATCGGTGATCCTGACGCAATCAGTCAGCTATGAGTTGCTGACCACTCTGAGTCAAGTGCTATGTGACGTCTACTCCTGGAACCCATTCTAACAGTTATGCTATGTGACGTCTACTCCTGGAACTCATTCTAACAGTTATGTTATGTGACGTCTACTCCTGGAACCCATTCTAACAGTTATGTTATGTGACGTCTACTCCTGGAACCCATTCTAACAGTTATGTTATGTGACGTCTACTCCTGGAACCCATTCTAACAGTTATGTTATGTGACGTCTACTCCTGGAACCCATTCTAACAGTTATGTTATGTGACGTCTACTCCTGGAACCCATTCTAACAGTTATGCTATGTGACGTCTACTCCTGGAACCCATTCTAACAGTTATGCTATGTGACGTCTACTCCTGGAACCCATTCTAACAGTTATGCTATGTGACGTCTACTCCTGGAACCCATTCTAACAGTTATGCTATGTGACGTCTACTCCTGGAACCCATTCTAACAGTTATGTTATGTGACGTCTACTCCTGGAACCCATTCTAACAGTTATGTTATGTGACGTCTACTCCTGGAACCCATTCTAACAGTTATGTTATGTGACGTCTACTCCTGGAACCCATTCTAACAGTTATGTTATGTGACGTCTACTCCTGGAACCCATTCTAACAGTTATGTTATGTGACGTCTACTCCTGGAACTCATTCTAACAGTTATGCTATGTGACGTCTACTCCTGGAACCCATTCTAACAGTTATGCTATGTGACGTCTACTCCTGGAGCCCATTCTAACAGTTATGTTATGTGACGTCTACTCCTGGAACCCATTCTAACAGTTATGTTATGTGACGTCTACTCCTGGAACCCATTCTATCAGTTATGCTATGTGACGTCTACTCCTGGAACCCATTCTAACAGTTATGTTATGTGACGTCTACTCCTGGAATCCATTCTAACAGTTATGTTATGTGACGTCTACTCCTGGAACCCATTCTAACAGTTATGCTATGTGACGTCTACTCCTGGAACCCATTCTAACAGTTATGCTATGTGACGTCTACTCCTGGAACCCATTCTAACAGTTATGCTATGTGACGTCTACTCCTGGAACCCATTCTAACAGTTATGCTATGTGACGTCTACTCCTGGAACCCATTCTAACAGTTATGCTATGTGACGTCTACTCCTGGAACCCATTCTAACAGTTATGCTATGTGACGTCTACTCCTGGAACCCATTCTAACAGTTATGCTATGTGACGTCTACTCCTGGAACCCATTCTAACAGTTATGTTATGTGACGTCTACTCCTGGAACCCATTCTAACAGTTATGTTATGTGACGTCTACTCCTGGAACCCATTCTAACAGTTATGTTATGTGACGTCTACTCCTGGAACCCATTCTAACAGTTATGCTATGTGACGTCTACTCCTGGAACCCATTCTAACAGTTATGCTATGTGACGTCTACTCCTGGAACCCATTCTAACAGTTATGCTATGTGACGTCTACTCCTGGAACCCATTCTAACAGTTATGCTATGTGACGTCTACTCCTGGAACCCATTCTAACAGTTATGCTATGTGACGTCTACTCCTGGAACCCATTCTAACAGTTATGCTATGTGACGTCTACTCCTGGAACCCATTCTAACAGTTATGCTATGTGACGTCTACTCCTGGAACCCATTCTAACAGTTATGCTATGTGACGTCTACTCCTGGAACCCATTCTAACAGTTATGCTATGTGACGTCTACTCCTGGAACCCATTCTAACAGTTATGTTATGTGACGTCTACTCCTGGAACCCATTCTAACAGTTATGTTATGTGACGTCTACTCCTGGAACCCATTCTAACAGTTATGCTATGTGACGTCTACTCCTGGAACCCATTCTAACAGTTATGTTATGTGATGTCTACTCCTGGAACCCATTCTAACAGTTATGTTATGTGACGTCTACTCCTGGAACCCATTCTAACAGTTATGTTATGTGACGTCTACTCCTGGAACCCATTCTAACAGTTATGCTATGTGACGTCTACTCCTGGAACCCATTCTAACAGTTATGTTATGTGACGTCTACTCCTGGAACCCATTCTAACAGTTATGCTATGTGACGTCTACTCCTGGAACCCATTCTAACAGTTATGCTATGTGACGTCTACTCCTGGAACCCATTCTAACAGTTATGTTATGTGACGTCTACTCCTGGAACCCATTCTAACAGTTATGTTATGTGACGTCTACTCCTGGAACCCATTCTAACAGTTATGTTATGTGACGTCTACTCCTGGAACCCATTCTAACAGTTATGTTATGTGACGTCTACTCCTGGAACCCATTCTAACAGTTATGTTATGTGACGTCTACTCCTGGAACCCATTCTAACAGTTATGTTATGTGACGTCTACTCCTGGAACCCATTCTAACAGTTATGTTATGTGACGTCTACTCCTGGAACCCATTCTAACAGTTATGTTATGTGACGTCTACTCCTGGAACCCATTCTAACAGTTATGCTATGTGACGTCTACTCCTGGAACCCATTCTAACAGTTATGCTATGTGACGTCTACTCCTGGAACCCATTCTAACAGTTATGCTATGTGACGTCTACTCCTGGAACCCATTCTAACAGTTATGCTATGTGACGTCTACTCCTGGAACCCATTCTAACAGTTATGCTATGTGACGTCTACTCCTGGAACCCATTCTAACAGTTATGCTATGTGACGTCTACTCCTGGAACCCATTCTAACAGTTATGTTATGTGACGTCTACTCCTGGAACCCATTCTAACAGTTATGTTATGTGACGTCTACTCCTGGAACCCATTCTAACAGTTATGCTATGTGACGACTACTCCTGGAACCCATTCTAACAGTTATGCTATGTGACGTCTACTCCTGGAACCCATTCTAACAGTTACGCTATGTGACGTCTACTCCTGGAACCCATTCTAACAGTTACGCTATGTGACGTCTACTCCTGGAACCCATTCTAACAGTTATGTTATGTGACGTCTACTCCTGGAACCCATTCTAACAGTTATGTTATGTGACGTCTACTCCTGGAACCCATTCTAACAGTTATGTTATGTGACGTCTACTCCTGGAACCCATTCTAACAGTTATGTTATGTGACGTCTACTCCTGGAACCCATTCTAACAGTTATGTTATGTGACGTCTACTCCTGGAACCCATTCTAACAGTTATGTTATGTGACGTCTACTCCTGGAACCCATTCTAACAGTTATGTTATGTGACGTCTACTCCTGGAACTCATTCTAACAGTTATGTTATGTGACGTCTACTCCTGGAACCCATTCTAACAGTTATGTTATGTGACGTCTACTCCTGGAACCCATTCTAACAGTTATGTTATGTGACGTCTACTCCTGGAACCCATTCTAACAGTTATGTTATGGTAGGATCATTATCACCACACAGCTGACGAACTGGAGCACTGATCTCCCCCTCGAAATACCCCATCCAGCTCTCCGGCTTATTTCTGTAGATGGTGATGGGCACTCCATCGTTCCCTATTCGTGGACGTTTTATCTACGTCTCTCCAATCTAGGCCAACGATCGTGATGGTTTCTATGAGTGCTCTTCTCATCCGCGTATTCCTGGACCATTCTGGCTATCTTTCTCCTGTGATTTTCTAGCCAGCGATGTGAAGACATGATAAGCATAAACACACCTGAAAGCTCTTACACTCAGTGAGACCGTTCTAAACACACCTGAAAGCTCTTACAGTCAGTGAGACCGTTCTAAACACACCTGAAAGCTCTTACACTCAGTGAGACCGTTCTAAACACACCTGAAAGCTCTTACACTCAGTGAGACCGCTCTAAACACACCTGAAAGCTCTTACACTCAGTGAGACCGTTCTAAACACACCTGGAAGCTCCTACACTCAGTGAGACCGTTCTAAACACACCTGGAAGCTCCTACACTCAGCGAGACCGTTCTAAACACACCTGGAAGCTCCTACACTCAGCGAGACCGTTCTAAACACACCTGGAAGCTCCTACACTCAGCGAGACCGTTCTAAACACACCTGGAAGCTCCTACACTCAGTGAGACCGTTCTAAACACACCTGGAAGCTCTTACACTCAGTGAGACCGTTCTAAACACACCTGGAAGCTCCTACACTCAGTGAGACCGTTCTAAACACACCTGGAAGCTCCTACACTCAGTGAGACCGTTCTAAACACACCTGGAAGCTCCTACACTCAGCGAGACCGTTCTAAACACACCTGGAAGCTCTTACACTCAGTGAGACCGTTCTAAACACACCTGGAAGCTCTTACACTCAGTGAGACCGTTCTAAACACACCTGAAAGCTCTTACACTCAGTGAGACCGTTCTAAACACACCTGAAAGCTCTTACACTCAGTGAGACCGTTCTAAACACACCTGAAAGCTCTTACACTCAGTGAGACCGTTCTAAACACACCTGGAAGCTCCTACACTCAGTGAGACCGCTCTAAACACACCTGAAAGCTCTTACACTCAGTGAGACCGTTCTAAACACACCTGGAAGCTCCTACACTCAGTGAGACCGTTCTAAACACACCTGAAAGCTCTTACACTCAGTGAGACCGTTCTAAACACACCTGGAAGCTCTTACACTCAGTGAGACCGTTCTAAACACACCTGAAAGCTCTTACACTCAGTGAGACCGTTCTAAACACACCTGAAAGCTCTTACACTCAGTGAGACCGTTCTAAACACACCTGAAAGCTCTTACACTCAGTGAGACCGTTCTAAACACACCTGAAAGCTCCTACACTCAGTGAGACCGTTCTAAACACACCTGGAAGCTCCTACACTCAGCGAGACCGTTCTAAACACACCTGAAAGCTCTTACACTCAGTGAGACCGTTCTAAACACACCTGAAAGCTCCTACACTCAGTGAGACCGTTCTAAACACACCTGAAAGCTCTTACACTCAGTGAGACCGTTCTAAACACACCTGAAAGCTCTTACACTCAGTGAGACCGTTCTAAACACACCTGAAAGCTCCTACACTCAGTGAGACCGTTCTAAACACACCTGAAAGCTCCTACACTCAGTGAGACCGTTCTAAACACACCTGAAAGCTCCTACACTCAGTGAGACCGTTCTAAACACACCTGAAAGCTCTTACACTCAGTGAGACCGTTCTAAACACACCTGAAAGCTCCTACACTCAGCGAGACCGTTCTAAACACACCTGAAAGCTCTTACACTCAGTGAGACCGTTCTAAACACACCTGAAAGCTCCTACACTCAGTGAGACCGCTCTAAACACACCTGAAAGCTCCTACACTCAGTGAGACCGCTCTAAACACACCTGAAAGCTCTTACACTCAGTGAGACCGCTCTAAACACACCTGAAAGCTCCTACACTCAGTGAGACCGCTCTAAACACACCTGAAAGCTCCTACACTCAGTGAGACCGCTCTAAACACACCTGAAAGCTCTTACACTCAGTGAGACCGCTCTAAACACACCTGAAAGCTCCTACACTCAGTGAGACCGTTCTAAACACACATGAAAGCTCCTACACTCAGTGAGACCGTTCTAAACACACCTGGAAGCTCTTACACTCAGTGAGACCGTTCTAAACACACCTGAAAGCTCTTACACTCAGTGAGACCGCTCTAAACACACATGAAAGCTCTTACACTCAGTGAGACCGCTCTAAACACACATGAAAGCTCTTACACTCAGTGAGACCGCTCTAAACACACCTGGAAGCTCTTACACTCAGTGAGACCGTTCTAAACACACATGAAAGCTCTTACACTCAGTGAGACCGCTCTAAACACACATGAAAGCTCTTACACTCAGTGAGACCGTTCTAAACACACATGAAAGCTCTTACACTCAGTGAGACCGTTCTAAACACACATGAAAGCTCTTACACTCAGTGAGACCGTTCTAAACACACCTGGAAGCTCTTACACTCAGTGAGACCGCTCTAAACACACCTGGAAGCTCTTACACTCAGTGAGACCGCTCTAAACACACATGAAAGCTCTTACACTCAGTGAGACCGTTCTAAACACACCTGGAAGCTCTTACACTCAGTGAGACCGTTCTAAACACACCTGGAAGCTCCTACACTCAGCGAGACCGTTCTAAACACACCTGGAAGCTCCTACACTCAGCGAGACCGTTCTAAACACACCTGGAAGCTCCTACACTCAGTGAGACCGTTCTAAACACACCTGGAAGCTCTTACACTCAGTGAGACCGTTCTAAACACACCTGGAAGCTCCTACACTCAGTGAGACCGTTCTAAACACACCTGGAAGCTCTTACACTCAGTGAGACCGTTCTAAACACACCTGGAAGCTCCTACACTCAGCGAGACCGTTCTAAACACACCTGGAAGCTCCTACACTCAGCGAGACCGTTCTAAACACCTGGAAGCTCCTACACTCAGTGAGACCGTTCTAAACACACCTGGAAGCTCTTACACTCAGTGAGACCGTTCTAAACACACCTGGAAGCTCTTACACTCAGTGAGACCGTTCTAAACACACCTGGAAGCTCTTACACTCAGTGAGACCGTTCTAAACACACCTGAAAGCTCCTACACTCAGTGAGACCGTTCTAAACACACCTGAAAGCTCCTACACTCAGTGAGACCGTTCTAAACACACCTGGAAGCTCCTACACTCAGCGAGACCGTTCTAAACACACCTGAAAGCTCCTACACTCAGTGAGACCGTTCTAAACACACCTGGAAGCTCCTACACTCAGCGAGACCGTTCTAAACACACCTGGAAGCTCCTACACTCAGCGAGACCGTTCTAAACACACTGGAAGCTCTTACACTCAGCGAGACCGTTCTAAACACACCTGGAAGCTCTTACACTCAGTGAGACCGTTCTAAACACACCTGAAAGCTCCTACACTCAGTGAGACCGCTCTAAACACACCTGGAAGCTCCTACACTCAGCGAGACCGTTCTAAACACACCTGGAAGCTCTTACACTCAGTGAGACCGCTCTAAACACACCTGGAAGCTCCTACACTCAGCGAGACCGTTCTAAACACACCTGGAAGCTCTTACACTCAGCGAGACCGTTCTAAACACACCTGGAAGCTCCTACACTCAGTGAGACCGTTCTAAACACACCTGGAAGCTCTTACACTCAGTGAGACCGTTCTAAACACACCTGGAAGCTCTTACACTCAGTGAGACCGTTCTAAACACACCTGGAAGCTCTTACACTCAGTGAGACCGTTCTAAACACACCTGGAAGCTCTTACACTCAGTGAGACCGTTCTAAACACACCTGGAAGCTCTTACACTCAGTGAGACCGTTCTAAACACACCTGGAAGCTCCTACACTCAGTGAGACCGTTCTAAACACACCTGGAAGCTCCTACACTCAGTGAGACCGTTCTAAACACACCTGGAAGCTCCTACACTCAGTGAGACCGTTCTAAACACACCTGAAAGCTCCTACACTCAGTGAGACCGTTCTAAACACACCTGGAAGCTCCTACACTCAGCGAGACCGTTCTAAACACACCTGGAAGCTCCTACACTCAGCGAGACCGTTCTAAACACACCTGGAAGCTCTTACACTCAGCGAGACCGTTCTAAACACACCTGGAAGCTCCTACACTCAGCGAGACCGTTCTAAACACACCTGGAAGCTCCTACACTCAGCGAGACCGTTCTAAACACACATGAAAGCTCTTACACTCAGTGAGACCGTTCTAAACACACATGAAAGCTCTTACACTCAGTGAGACCGTTCTAAACACACCTGAAAGCTCTTACACTCAGTGAGACCGTTCTAAACACACATGAAAGCTCTTACACTCAGTGAGACCGTTCTAAACACACCTGGAAGCTCCTACACTCAGTGAGACCGTTCTAAACACACATGAAAGCTCTTACACTCAGTGAGACCGTTCTAAACACACCTGGAAGCTCCTACACTCAGTGAGACCGTTCTAAACACACATGAAAGCTCCTACACTCAGCGAGACCGTTCTAAACACACCTGAAAGCTCCTACACTCAGTGAGACCGTTCTAAACACACCTGGAAGCTCCTACACTCAGTAAGACCGTTCTAAACACACCTGGAAGCTCCTACACTCAGTGAGACCGTTCTAAACACACATGAAAGCTCTTACACTCAGTAAGACCGTTCTAAACACACCTGGAAGCTCCTACACTCAGTAAGACCGTTCTAAACACACCTGGAAGCTCCTACACTCAGTAAGACCGTTCTAAACACACATGAAAGCTCTTACACTCAGTGAGACCGTTCTAAACACACCTGAAAGCTCTTACACTCAGTGAGACCGTTCTAAACACACCTGAAAGCTCCTACACTCAGTGAGACCGTTCTCGTTACCAATAAAATCATACTAAATGCACGCTATGTATTTTCACCTAAAGGTTAATATCTGGAGGATAACACTCGCGAAAACAACACAAAAGAGGCAATTAAAACGATTATAAATGCAGGATTACTTAATCAACTCCATAAACATAAAAACCACTTCACAGAAATGAATTTAACATACTGTCGAATGAAGGGAATTATTCCAGATACTGAATCTTGCAGTTATATTTTTTTTCTCAATTTATTTAATTTTGATTTTTTTTCCTCCGCGTCTTTATACAGATTTGAATACCTCAACGAAAGAGATCATTTCAATAAACACTCAAAACTTAATTAAAAACTGCTGGTGTCTCCGCACATTATTTCTGTTCCACTGGCCGTCTCCGAGATTTGAATACTTGACTTGCATAATGAAACTTGACTGCTGTCAAACCATGTACTTGTTTGTTTTCTTGCGGCTATATTTTATATTTCCACTCGCTGAAGACATTTTTATCATGGTTACATGTCATTTCGCTTACGTATAGGCACTGGTTACGGTGCAATACGGAGTTGTTGGCGCTTTCAAAGACACAAAAGGCTAAGGCAAGGCACTCTAATATAAAACACATTTATCGTCATGCTGGTGAGACATGAATCGTTTAGTTTAGTTGACAGATCACCTTCACTGCTCAGCGGACAACTCCCTACTGCTCAGATCCCCTCGTCAGTACATTCCCCTGAATGAAGCATGCCCACCACACACCAGCGAACGCACCGAAGATGGCTTCAGCTCAGATCCACGATCTCCATAGCAACGGCGAAGACCTTGACTCCTTAGTTGTCTCTAACAACATGCGAGGCAGGTGGCAGTGGCTCTATTCTTCTCTCCCCTGACCGGAAATTAATCGATGTCTTTCACGCAGATGTTCTCGTGACTATAACATAAGGTTACAATCACAACTCGGAAATAAATTGTGTATCTGTATTTTTCCTATTAAGACAAGTATCTCCCAGAAAAGGCAGGGTTGAATACTTATGAGCCATCATCATTAAGTACCATGCCTGCTGGCGTAGGTGATCATGTCTCTCCACAACTTTCGATCTCGACAGTTATTTATCATTTCTGTTGTTGACCTTCTGCCAAACCACTCTCTTAAGCTGTCTAGTATCTTTTCTCTTTGTTTCCCTCTATCTCTTTATCTCTCATTTTTTCCCTGGCGATTCATGATTGCACAAAGAAATTACGGCGGTGGTTTTCTGTTGCCTTCCGTCGATTTGTTTACCGTTAGCTCCGCTAGCCTTTGACCAAAAAGTCTCACCCACAAGGCAGTGGAGTTGTTTTACTTCGGGGTACCCTCCCTTAGTCCTTGACACTTCCGATCATTCCTGCACGGCAGCCGCTACTCTTGTCGATTTCCAACGGCCAAGAGTTCTTCGCAGAATGCATAGGGGACCTCCTGGTTTTTTTCCCCGCAGTTTTCCGATAGGGCTAGGCATCTGATCTCACTACCCAGACCACACGGGAGGGTAAAGCTACGGATTCAATTTATTTAAAAAAAGATATTTTCCGCCACCTGTTTAGGGAATCGAACACGAACCTTCTTGTCCAGAGGCCGACGTTTTACCTCTAGACCACCCCCACCCCAAGATAGGAATAACCTCCGGCATAGAATATATAAAGAAACAACAGATAAAATGGTTTGGCCACGTAACAAGGAAGAAAGATCAAAACACAACACAACGAGCCTTCGATTAATGTTGCGAGCACACCAGACCCAAGGGTCGACCACGAAAAAGATGGATTGATGGACAATTTAAAACTCAAGGAAACATAACACCAGCAGATGAAAATAAAAGAGCCAAAGACCACAAATTAGAGGCCCATTATATCTCCCCTCGACGCTAAAAGGTAAATGAGGAACGCAAGAAGAAGCAGATGATGGTGAATGCATATTTTGTGTATTATTACATAGTATTTAGGGAGCCGCTATAGCTCAGTGATTAGTGAACTGGGCTACAAGGACAAAAGGTCAGGTTCGATACTGATCAACGGCTTCCGGGTTCACCCAGCCTTAAATGAACACCGGATTTTTTTTCTGCGAAAGTAAAGTGGCACGGGCGTAATACCGACCACATTACCCCCCAAAAAAACCACGTGCGGAAGGTCTATAAAAATGATGGTTACTAACACCATATTCCCTATACGTCACTTGGCGTGACGGGGCACTAACACCATATTCCCTATACGTCACTTGGCGTGACGGGGCACTAACACCATATTCCCTATACGTCACTTGGCTTGACGGGGCACTAACACCATATTCCCTATACGTCACTTGGCGTGATGGGGCACTAACACCATATTCCCTATACGTCACTTGGCGTGACGGGGCACTAACACCATATTCCCTATACGTCACTTGGCGTGACGGGGCACTAACACCATATTCCCCATACGTCACTTGGCGTGACGGGACACTAACACCATATTCCCTATACGTCACTTGGCGTGATGGGGCACTAACACCATATTCCCTATACGTCACTTGGCGTGACGGGGCACTAACACCATATTCCCTATACGTCACTTGGCGTGATGGGGCACTAACACCATATTCCCTATACGTCACTTGGCGTGACGGGGCACTAACACCATATTCCCTATACGTCACTTGGCGTGATGGAGCGCTTTACTTTTTTAAAACCTTGTAGTTATGGTTAATCGAAGTCCCCGGTATCACTGTAAACGGATTAAAATTCATAATTGCTCAACCGCCCGTGCCAGCGGAATCATCTAAATTAATATCTCATCTCCTACACAAAGAAAGGTGGCTACAGTTCCCGTCATAGCAGTCTCAGCACACGCCAAAAGACATTAGGTCAAACCGCACAGAAAGTGAACACAACCATTTGTTCCCCGTCAGATGATACCATCATTCATCGTGAGATATAGGAATATCGGAAGCCGCGAAGTGGTTAGAGAACTGGACTACAAAGGACAAGAGGTAGAGTTCGATCCCAACCGACGGCTTCCAGCTCACCCAGCCTTAAATGGGTACCAGATTTTTTTCTGGGAAAGTAAAGCGCCTCGGGCGTAATACCGACCACATTACCCCAACAAGCATGTGCTGAAGGTCTTTATAATTTATGGTCAGTAACACCATATTGCCTATACGCCACTTGGCGTGACGGGGCACTAACACCATATTCCCTATACGCCACTTGGCGTGACGGGGCACTAACACCATATTCCCTATACGCCACTTGGCGTGACGGGGGCTCTTTACGTTTTTACTTTTTTAAATAGGAATATCGAAACACGACCAAAACAGATGAAACGCACAGCTCACAGTGTGCACAGAGCACTTAACTCAGTAGCTCCGTCATTACATAGTGTTTGCACCAAGCAACTGAACGACGTGATTCAGTGCAATATCGTTTAAGACACACGCTGCGTTACCGTTTGTAAGGCACCGCGTTGGGATTAGCACATCGGGGCACGTTTGGAATCGAGCAGCATGACTCGACAACCGGAATTTCGTCACACGGTAGATGTGTCAATAGCGTCTACATATTTGAATACAAATCGACTGCCAGGTACAGAAGTGTTAATGTACAACTGTTGTGTCTCCGTGCGGCAATACAAGTCATCTGTCGGGTGTATAGGTGTCAACATCGATTGCCAGTAGTGTTTCTATGTGTCGATACTGAATGTCAGCTGTGTATCTAGGTGTTAATGCAGATTGTTGGATTTGTCTGTGGGTGAATGTACAAATTGTTGGGTTTGCTTGTGGGTGAATGTACAAATTGTTGGGTTTGCTTGTGGGTGAATGTACAAATTGTTGGGTTTGTTTGTGGATGAATGTACAAATTGTTGGATTTATCTATGGGTGAATGTACAAATTGTTGGGTTTGCTTGTGGGTGAATGTACAAATTGTTGGATTTGTCTGTGGGTGAGTGTACAAATGGTTGGATTTGTCTGTGGGTGAATGTACAAATTGTTGGATTTGTCTGTGGGTGAATGTACAAATTGTTGGATTTATCTATGGGTGAATGTACAAATTGTTGGATTTGTCTGTGGGTGAATGTACAAATGGTTGGGTTTGTCTAGGTGAATGTACAAAATGTTGGGTTTGTCTGTGGGTGAATGTACAAATTGTTAGGTTTGTCTGTAGGTGAATGTAGAGATTGTTGGGTTTGTCTGTAGGCGAATGTACAAATTGTTGGGTTTGTATATGTGAATGTAGAGATTGTTGGGTTTGTCTGTAGGTGAATGTACAAATTGTTGGGTTTGTCTGTGGGTGAATGTACAAATTGTTGTGTTTATCTGTAGGTGTGAATACAAATGATCAGTCAGTGTATGGGTATCAATAGAAAATGTTATTCTGTCTACAAGTGTTTTACAAAACATGTCTTTTAGTGTCAGTACAAACTATGAGTCTACAGGTGTTTAAAAAACTATCAGTTTATTAGTTGGACAAAAGATATCGTTAAGTGTCAAAGCTAAATTTTGTCGTGTTTATATGCGACAGTACAAGCTAGACATCTTTATGTCCCAGGCATCAGAACACCAGGGAGCGGCGGTAGCTTTGTGGTAAGTGAACTGGACTACAAAGGTCAAGAGGTCGGGATCAATCCTGATCAATGGCATCCGGGTTTATCCAGCCTTAAATGGGTACCGGATTTTTTTTTTTTCTGGGAAATTAAGGCGGCACGGGTGTAATATCGACCATCAGTATGGCGGCAGGAACCATTGAAGGCTATGTCTGAAAAGTGTTCCTTGTTGCAGTTTCCTCATATTCCAAATCTGGCTTGTTGCAGGAGCTACTGAGTTAAGTGCTCTGTGCACACCGTGAGCTGTGTGTCTCATCCGTTTTGATCATATTTCGACATTCCAATTGTTTACGATGAATGATGATATCGTATGACAGGGAACAGTTGGCTGTGTTCACTTTCTGCGCGGTTTCGCCTTATGTCTTTTGGCGTGTGCTAAGACTGCTACGATGGGGACTACAGTTACCTTTCTTTGTTTGGGAGATGAGTTAGTAATTCGGATGATTCCACTGGCACGGGCGGTTGAGCAACTATGGATTTTAATTCGTTTGCAGTGATACCGGGGCCTTCTGTAACCAATAACCAATAACCGACCATCATTACCATAATCGCGGGCCATCTCCGCAACAAAGATTGGCTACCATGGAGCGCCATTCTGCTCTGTCTCTTGCTTTGATGGTACATGTTGTCATAGGCCGATTTGTCCATCTTTTGATGTTACTCATCCATGTTAGTCTTGGTCTGCCTCTGCCTCTTTTACCTTGTATTTTCCCCTCCAGGATTACTTTTAGTAGTCTGTTGTGTCTTTTAACGCGGCCCAAAAATCGTATTAAATACCGACCACATTACCTGAAATATCATGTGCCGAAGGTATGTAAAAATGATAGTCACTAACACAATATTCTCTATACGCCAATTGACGGGGCTCTTTACTTTTTTTTTCTTTTACATCAGAACATTAGATGTCAACACGATACGGTTGTTTGTTCGTGAGTGCCAGGGTACACTTGTGAGCTGAAACATGTGAGCTTGAAAGTGTGTCGGGTTACCCTGGAGGAGGGAGTGTTTATCGTTCTCACTTATTGGAAAACAGAATCGGTAACGTTATGTCAACAAGAATTCTTCCTGGAGAAGTTTGGAGTTTGACATCTGCCGGGAAAAGTCTAGGACGGTTCCTTTTGATGGGGTAGAAGTGAGAGTTAACCGAAACAAATCAGGAACCATTATCATCATCATCATCATCATCATCATCATCATCATCATCATCATCATCATCATCATCATCATCAGTACCGGACCCGCTGGCGTAGGTGATCATGTCTCTCATCACAACTTTCGATCTCGACAGTTATTTATCATTTCTGTTGTTGACCTTCTGCCAAGCCATTCTCTTAAGCTGTCTGGTATCTTTTCTCTTTGCTTCCCTCTATCTCTTCGTCCCTCAATTTTCCCAGTTGTTACAATATATTCCAGCTGTTCTCTTCTCATTACATGGCCAAAAAATGATGATTGTTTCTTCCTAATATTGGAAATTAGCTTTTTGCTTTGGCCTCTTTCAGAAAGTTTTCATTACTCTTCTTAGCTGTCCATGATATTCTCAACATTCTTCTGTACAACCACATTTCTACAGCCTACAGTGATTTTCTTGTCTGTTGTCCAATTGTCCATGATTCGCATCCATATGTTAAGACTGGCTCTACATAACATTTAAGAACTCTTTTTCTTGTTTCTATTGTCAAAAATGAACTGCATAGTATCTTCCTCATTTTTTGGAAAGCTGCTTTTGCCTGAGCCATTCTGCATCTCACCTCTTTTGTACATCTTCCGTCTGAGGCTAACAAAGTTCCCAAATATTTAAATTCATTTACCTGTTTTAATATTGTTCCACTTGTCTTTATTTTGCACTGAGGTGATGTCTTTTTCTTTGTTGTTACCATTACTTCTGTCTTTTTGCTATTAAGGCTGAGTCCTTTATTTTTTGCTTTCTTTCATTTTGTTTACATGTGACTGTGGAGTCGATTGTGTCCTGTCCTGAGGCGTATAATGATAACTTGTTCATATCTATTCATATTATGAAAGGCATCCTGATTTGGGGCTTGTGGTCCTCTGATTGATTTGATTATCTGTTTCTTATGAAACAGTTTCTTTCACTAGTTTCTTTCAATAGTTTCTTTCACTATAATTTTCTTTCACTAGTTTCTTTCAATAGTTTCTTTCACTACAATTTTCTTTCACTAGTTTCTTTCAATAGTTTCTTTCACTATAATTTTCTTTCACTAGTTTCTTTCAATAGTTTCTTTCACTATAATTTTCTTTCAATAGTATCTTTCAATAGTTTCTTTCAATAGTTTCTTTCACTAGTTTCTTTCAATAGTTTCTTTCACTAGTTTCTTTCAATAGTTTCTTTCACTATAATTTTCTTTCAATAGTTTCTTTCACTAGTTTCTTTCACTAGTTTCTTTCAATAGTTTCTTTCAATAGTTTCTTTCACTAGTTTCTTTCAATAGTTTCTTTCACTATAATTTTCTTTCAATAGTTTCTTTCAATAGTTTCTTTCACTAGTTTCTTTCAATAGTTTCTTTCACTATAATTTTCTTTCAATAGTTTCTTTCACTAGTTTCTCTCTAGTTTCTTTCAATAGTTTCTTTCACTAGTTTCTTTCTCTAGTTTCTTTCACTAGTTTCTTTCTCTAGTTTCTTTCAATAGTTTCTTTCACTAGTTTCTTTCACTAGTTTCTTTCAATAGTTTCTTTCACTATAATTTTCTTTCAATAGTTTCTTTCACTAGTTTCTTTCAATAGTTTCTTTCACTATAATTTTCTTTCAATAGTTTCTTTCACTAGTTTCTCTCTAGTTTCTTTCAATAGTTTCTTTCACTAGTTTCTTTCTCTAGTTTCTTTCACTAGTTTCTTTCTCTAGTTTCTTTCAATAGTTTCTTTCACTAGTTTCTTTCACTAGTTTCTTTCACTAGTTTCTTTCAATAGTTTCTTTCACTAGTTTCTTTCAATAGTTTCTTTCACTAGTTTCTTTCAATAGTTTCTTTCACTATAATTTTCTTTCAATAGTTTCTTTCAATAGTTTCTTTCAATAGTTTCTTTCACTAGTTTCTTTCAATAGTTTCTTTCACTATAATTTTCTTTCACTAGTTTCTTTCAAAAGTTTCTTTCACTATAATTTCCTTTCACTAGTTTCTTTCAATAGTTTCTTTCACTATAATTCCAGGATAAAATCGAGCTATTAAATTGGAGGATAAGTAACAGTAGGTTAGGTGGTCTCCCTGCAGGACCCAGACACATCACTCTGGCAGAGCGGCACAGTGGCTGGTCAGAACTTGATTTTTTTTCTCATTACCATCATCATGTGCCAGTTGGCATATGCGATCATGTCCTTCTACAATTCTCTATCCACAGTACATCGTATCAATTCTGACTGTTTTCCGTGCCATGACACTAAGCAATTTAGTTTTTTCTCTCTTTGTTACCTGTGGCCTCTTTTTCCCTGTATTTTTCCAGTTGTTATATGTTTATATTGTGTGATGTCTGATTTATATTGTGTGATGTCTGATTTATATTGTGTGATGTCTGATTTATATTGTGTGATGTCTGATTTATATTGTGTGATGTGATTTATATTGTGTGATGTCTGATTTATATTGTGTGATGTCTGATTTATATTGTGTGATGTCTGATTTATATTGTGTGATGTCTGATTTATATTGTGTGATGTCTGATTTATATTGTGTGATGTCTGATTTACATTGTCTGATGTCTGATTTATATTGTCTGATGTCTGATTTATATTGTCTGATGTCTGATTTATATTGTGTGATGTCTGATTTATATTGTGTGATGTCTGATTTATATTGTCTGATGTCTGATTTATATTGTGTGATGTCTGATTTATATTGTGTGATGTCTGATTTATATTGTCTGATGTCTGATTTACATTGTCTGATGTCTGATTTATATTGTGTGATGTCTGATTTATATTGTCTGATGTCTGATTTATATTGTCTGATGTCTGATTTATATTGCGTGATGTCTGATTTATATTGTGTGATGTCTGATTTATATTGTGTGATGTCTGATTTATATTGTCTGATGTCTGATTTACATTGTCTGATGTCTGATTTATATTGTGTGATGTCTGATTTATATTGTCTGATGTCTGATTTATATTGTCTGATGTCTGATTTATATTGTCTGATGTCTGATTTATATTGTCTGATGTATATTGTGTGATGTCTGATTTATATTGTGTGATGTCTGATTTATATTGTCTGATGTCTGATTTATATTGTGTGATGTCTGATTTATATTGTGTGATGTCTGATTTATATTGTGTGATGTCTGATTTATATTGTCTGATGTCTGATTTATATTGTGTGATGTCTGATTTATATTGTGTGATGTCTGATTTATATTGTCTGATGTCTTATTTATATTGTCTGATGTCTGATTTATATTGTCTGATGTCTGATTTATATTGTGTGATGTCTGATTTATATTGTGTGATGTCTGATTTATATTGTGTGATGTCTGATTTATATTGTCTGATGTCTGATTTATATTGTGCGATGTCTGATTTATATTGTCTGATGTCTGATTTACATTGTGTAATGATTTGTTAAATATTTTTCTGATGAATGATGAATATTTTCTTTTTCCAGATGGATGCCCGACACAAGTACCTACTGGAACACCTAGCTGGTGCCCTCAGTCTGGACCAAGGACTTGTAGAGGACTTTGTGATCTCCGATGAAAGGGTCAGACTTCATTAGTGTGATAGATATTACTTTATGAGCTTTATGAGATGACTGTCTCTGTGTCTATAGCTAAACTGTACAAAACAACAATTGGCTTATCTCTGCACAAAACAACAATTGGCTTATCTCTGCACAAAAATAGAGACAATCTGATACGTCTGTCTGTGATTGTACCATGTGAACATTGACAACTTTTCTTATGGTTGTCTATGATTTTCAAAACATCAGAAAGAAGCAATCAACATTTTTCGGGCACATCATGAGAAGAGGAAAGTTGGAATACTTGGTTACAACTGGCAAAATAAAAGGAAAGAGAGATCGCGGACGACAAAGAGAGAAAATACTGGATAGCTTGGTGTCATGGCATGGAAAGCAGTCAACAACAGAACTGATACGATGCACTGTAGTGCTTCGACCAACGATAGACTGGTTGGTCTCGAGGCAGATCGCTGGCCTCGAGACAGAGAGGTTGTGGGTTCAAATCCCGGCTAGCTGGGATTTTTATTTATGATTTCTCTCTGCGGCAACCACCTCTGGTCTCAGCAGCGAGGCCCAGCTTGAAACGTCAATTACTCATCAACAGAAAAAATATGAGTACCTCCGAAGATAGAGTCATCTGCCTGTGCGGCGAGGGACCTCTGTGCACACGGCTGCCGGGGAAAAACGGATCACCACGCAAAATTCAGTTCCTAGTCTCTAGGGACTTCGTCAGAGGTCAAAGCTGGAGAATGCAAAAAAAAAAAAAAATTAAAACTCTGTAACTCTCACAATAACTCTCTCTGATGCTTCTTTCCTGTCACTGCTATGCCTCTAATATTGCTGATGATTATTTGATCATATGTTAGTGTGTGAATGCATGAGTCAGTCACACTCTCTCTCTCTCTGGTGCTTCTTTCCTGTCACTGCTATGCCTCTAATATTGTTGATGATTATTTGATCATATGTTAGTGTGTGAATGCATGAGTCAGTCACACTCTCTCTCTCTGGTGCTTCTTTCCTGTCACTGCTATGCCTCTAATATTGTTGATGATTATTTGATCATATGTTAGTGTGTGAATGCATGAGTCAGTCACTCTCTCTCTCTCTCTGATGCTTCTTTCCTGTCACTGCTATGCTTCTAATATTGTTGATGATTATTTGATCATATGTGAGTGTATCAGTGTGTGAATGCATGAGTCAGTCACCCTTTCTCTTTGCATTCAAGAAGCTTATGGTCATGCTATGTTTTTTTCTTGTCCCCATCATGAAGCATTCAGTCTTGTCAAGTTTTCAAATTGTTCCCACAGTTATTGTTGTACGTTTATGTCATTCTTCTTCTTCTACCTTTCAGCTCCCTGTGGAGCATAGGTCTTCAGCAAACACTTTCCAAGCTGTTCTGTTTCTTGCCATTCTTTTAAGATCATTCCATGTCTTCCCCATCATCTTCATCTCTGCTTCCATCTGTCTTTTCAACAAATATTTTTTTCTTCCTCTTAGTTTTTTTTTTCCTTGGGGATTCAAAAAAAGGGCCTGTTGTGTAATACTCTCAGTTGGCTTCCATAGTGTGTGCCCTATCCAGCGTCATCATCTTCGCTGTATCTCTTTATCCACTGGTATTTGACTGGTACATTTCCATAATTCTATGTTAGTGATTTTGTCCTGCCATTTCCATCCTTTTATTCTGCACAAGAATCCATTAATGAAGGTCTGTATCTCCATGATTATCATTTTTGTTGTTCTGCAGGTGTTATGATATCTCATCAAGTATGCTCATTCTACGTTGCATCTGTTGATGATTATGTGATAGGAGAGCTGTGTCATAAGCAAAGTCTAAGTCATTAAGTTGCTTGGTCAGTGACCACTGGATTTGATTTCTGTTGCTTAGTAACACATTAGTGTCTTATGCTGGATTCTGTTTTACTGAGCAACTTCTCTTGCAGCTGAATCTACCAATAAAATAGGTAGTAATGTTGTCAGAGGTAACACTCTTGCAGCTGAATCTACCAATAAAATAGGTAGTAATGTTGTCAGAGGCAACACTCTTGCAGCTGAATCTACCAATAAAATAGGTAGTAATGTTGTCAGAGGTAACACTCTTGCAGCTGAATCTACCAATAAAATAGGTAGTAATGTTGTCAGAGGCAACACTCTTGCAGCTGAATCTACCAATAAAATAGGTAGTAATGTTGTCAGAGGCAACACTCTTGCAGCTGAATCTACCAATAAAATAGGTAGTAATGTTGTCAGAGGCAACACTCTTGCAGCTGAATCTACCAATAAAATAGGTAGTAATGTTGTCAGAAGATACCAGAAGCAAGGTAACAATAACAAGAACTTCCAGACAGTTAACTTCAGTGGTTGATTGGGGAGCAAAAGAAAGGAAACAAATAATGGCCTAAAGAAGAAGAATGGAGACAAACATGTACAGTGTGGGCCAGACAGTGATGCAATTTGTGAAGGAAAACCATAGAGCTGCCGTTGAGAAAGCAAGATGGATGTGTTTTGTCATTGCTGTAGAAGGCACTAATAGATGTATGGACCAGTTATTGATCCTCAATTAAGAATAGACAGAAGAACAGAGAAGAACTGTTCTGTCCTAGAACATCATCATCAAGTACTGGGCCTTCTGGCGTAGGTGATCATGTCTCTCCACAACCTTCGATCTCGGCAGCTATTTATCATTTCTGTTGTTGACCTTCTGCCAAGCCATTCTCTTAAGCTGTCTGTTATTTTTTCTCTCTGCTTCCCTCTATCTCTTCGTCCCTCAATTTTCCCAGTTGTTACAATATACTCCGGTTGTTCTCTTCTCATTACATGGCCAAAAAATGATGATTATTTCTTCCTAATATTGGAAATTAGCTCTCTTTTTGCTTTGACCTCTCTCAGAACATCTTCATTACTCTTTCTAGCTGTCCATGGTACTCTCAACATTCTTCTGTAAAACCACATTTCTACAGACTCCAGTATTTTTCTTGTCTGTTGTCCTATTGTCCATGATTCACATCCATATGTTAAGACTGGCTCTACATAACATTTAAGAACTCTTTTTCTTGTTTGATTGTCAAAAATGGATTGCATAGTATCTTCCTCATAGAACATGTCTTAGAACATGTGACATAAAACAAACAATATTCTATCTCACAACGTGCTAAAGAACAAAGAATATTTTAATTAACAACACATGAGTTAAAGAACAGAGAATATTCTAATTAACAACACATGTGTTAAAGAACAGAGAATATTCTAATTAACAAAACATGTGTTAAAGAACAGAGAATATTCTAATTAACAAAACATGTGTTAAAGAACAGAGAATATTCTAATTAACAAAACATGTGTTAAAGAACAGAGAATATTCTAATTAACAAAACATGTGTTAAAGAACAGATAATATTCTATTTAATAACAAGTATAAGAATAGAAAATATTCTAATCAAGAATAAGCAAAACAAGAGAGAATATTCTAATCTCGAACAAGCAGAAGAACAAATGAAACTCAATTTAAAAATAATTTTCTTTTAATAAGTAGCATCACCTAAACAGATCCTAGATTAGTCCCCTCAGCAATCCCGGAAAAATGCCATAAAAGTAGTTTTATTAATTCTAAAAAACCAAACATATTATTTATCATTTGTATATTTTTGTCTTCGGCAGTTTGACTTAATAGATGAATTCTTCATGACTGATGGTTCTCGCACGATCATGTTCTTTTACCAGGATGTTGTAAGTTGTCTTGTTCCGGGTTGAAATTTAAATACAATTTGTGGAGAGTGTGCTTGTGTCATGACAGAATGTGGGAGCTGTAAAGAAAAATGTGGAGACTGTAGACACACATTATAATGTGGAGACTGTAGACACACATAATAATGTGGAGACTGTAGACACACATAATAATGTGGAGACTGTAGACACACATAATAATGTGTAGACTGTAGACACATATAATAATTTGGAGATTGTAGACAAACATAATAATGTGGAGACTGTAGACACACATAATAATGTGTAGACTGTAGACACACATAATAATGTGTAGACTGTAGACACATATAATAATGTGGAGATTGTAGACAAACATAATAATGTGGAGACTGTAGACACACATAATAATGTGGAGACTGTAGACACACATAATAATGTGTAGACTGTAGACACATATAATAATGTGGAGATTGTAGACAAACATAATAATGTGGAGACTGTAGACACATAATAATGTGGAGACTGTAGGCACACATAATAATGTGGAGACTGTAGACACACATAATAATATGGAGACTGTAGACACACATAATAATGTGGAGACTGTAGACACACATAATAATGTGGAGACTGTAGACAAACATAATAATGTGGAGATTGTAGACACACATAATAATGTGGAGACTGTAGACACATATAATAATGTGGAGATTGTAGACAAACATAATAATGTGGAGACTGTAGACACACATAATAATGTGGAGATTGTAGACAAACATAATAATGTGGAGACTGTAGACAAACATAATAATGTGGAGATTGTAGACACACATAATAATGTGGAGACTGTAGACACATATAATAATGTGGAGATTGTAGACAAACATAATAACATGGAGACTGTAGACACACATAATAATGTGGAGATTGTAGACAAACATAATAATGTGGAGACTGTAGACAAACATAATAATGTGGAGATTGTAGACACACATAATAATGTGGAGATTGTAGACACACATAATAATGTGGAGACTGTGGACACACATAATAATGTGGAGATTGTAGACACACATAATAATGTGGAGACTGTAGACACACATAATAATGTGGAGATTGTAGGCACACATAATATTGTGGAGACTGTAGGCACACATAATAACGTGGAGACTGCAGACACACATAATAATGTGGAGACTGTAGACACACATAATAATGTGGAGACTGCAGACACACATAATAATGTGGAGACTGTAGACACACATAATAATATGGAGACTGTAGACACACATAATAATGTGGAGAATGTAGCCACACATAATAATGTGGAGACTGTAGACACACATAATAATATGGAGACTGTTGACACACATAATAATGTAGAGAATGTAGCCACACATAATATTGTGTAGACTGTAGACAATCTTCCTTTTTCATTGTTTGTCCATAATTTACTTGCTTATATCAGGACTTCACTTCATGTCAAGTGGATTGGTGTCATCACCGTCTGGACATTCCTGTATCTGATAAAGTGTCCATTCATGCAACTACTAAAATTTGTCTTCATTGTTCACATTTGTGATTGAAAATGTTTCATTTTAAATAAAGAGTTGTGCAGCTATGATGGACACTTCCAGACAGCTATGATGGACACTTCCAGACAGCTATGATGGACACTTCCAGGCAGCTATGATGGACACTTCCAGACAGTTATGATGGACACTTCCAGGCAGCTATGATGGACACTTCCAGGCAGCTATGATGGACACTTCCAGGCAGTTATGATGGACACTTCCAGGCAGTTATGATGGACACTTCCAGGCAGTTATGATGGACACTTCCAGGCAGTTATGATGGACACTTCCAGGCAGTTATGATGGACACTTCCAGGCAGTTATGATGGACACTTCCAGGCAGCTATGATGGACACTTCCATGCAGTTATGATGGACACTTCCAGGCGGCTATGATGGACACTTCCATGCAGTTATGATGGACACTTCCAGGCGGCTATGATGGACACTTCCAGGCAGCTATGATGGACACTTCCAGGCAGTTATGATGGACACTTCCAGGCAGTTATGATGGACACTTCCATGCAGTTATGATGGACACTTCCAGGCAGTTATGATGGACACTTCCAGGCAGTTATGATGGACACTTCCAGGCAGTTATGATGGACACTTCCAGGCAGTTATGATGGACACTTCCAGGCAGCTATGATGGACACTTCCAGGCAGTTATGATGGACACTTCCAGGCAGCTATGATGGACACTTCCAGGCAGCTATGATGGACACTTCCAGGCAATTATGATGGACACTTCCAGGCGGCTATGATGGACACTTCCAGGCAGCTATGATGGACACTTCCAGGCAGTTATGATGGACACTTCCAGGCAGTTATGATGGACACTTCCAGGCGGCTATGATGGACACTTCCAGGCAGCTATGATGGACACTTCCAGGCAGTTATGATGGACACTTCCAGGCAGCTATGATGGACACTTCCAGGCAGTTATGATGGACACTTCCAGGCAGTTATGATGGACACTTCTTGGCAGTTATGATGGACACTTCCAGACAGTTATGATGGACACTTCCAGACAGTTATGATGGACACTTCTTGGCAGTTATGATGGACACTTCCAGGCAGTTATGATGGACACTTCCAGGCAGTTATGATGGACACTTCCAGGCAGTTATGATGGACACTTCCAGGCAGTTATGATGGACACTTCCAGGCAGCTATGATGGACACTTCCAGACAGCTATGATGGACACTTCCAGGCGGCTATGATAGACACTTCCAGACAGTTATGATGGACACTTCCAGGCAGCTATGATGGACACTTCTTGGCAGTTATGATGGACACTTCCAGGCAGTTATGATGGACACTTCCAGGCAGCTATGATGGACACTTCCAGACAGTTATGATGGACACTTCCAGACAGTTATGATGGACACTTCTTGGCAGTTATGATGGACACTTCCAGACAGTTATGATGGACACTTCCAGACAGTTATGATGGACACTTCCAGGCAGTTATGATGGACACTTCTTGGCAGTTATGATGGACACTTCCAGACAGTTATGATGGACACTTCCAGGCAGTTATGATGGACACTTCCAGACAGTTATGATGGACACTTCCAGGCGGCTATGATGGACACTTCTTGGCAGTTATGATGGACACTTCCAGGCAGTTATGATGGACACTTCCAGGCAGTTATGATGGACACTTCCAGGCAGTTATGATGGACACTTCCAGACAGTTATGATGGACACTTCCAGGCGGCTATGATGGACACTTCCAGGCAGTTATGATGGACACTTCCAGGCAGTTATGATGGACACTTCCAGGCGGCTATGATGGACACTTCTTGGCAGCTATGATGGACACTTCCAGGCAGCTATGATGGACACTTCCAGGCAGCTATGATGGACACTTCTTGGCAGCTATGATGGACACTTCCAGGCAGTTATGATGGACACTTCCAGGCAGTTATGATGGACACTTCCAGGCAGTTATGATGGACACTTCCAGGCAGTTATGATGGACACTTCCAGGCAGTTATGATGGACACTTCCAGGCAGCTATGATGGACACTTCCAGGCAGCTATGATGGACACTTCCAGGCAGTTATGATGGACACTTCCAGGCGGCTATGATGGACACTTCCAGGCAGCTATGATGGACACTTCCAGGCAGTTATGATGGACACTTCCAGGCAGTTATGATGGACACTTCCAGGCGGCTATGATGGACACTTCCAGGCAGCTATGATGGACACTTCCAGGCAGTTATGATGGACACTTCCAGGCAGCTATGATGGACACTTCCAGGCAGTTATGATGGACACTTCCAGGCAGTTATGATGGACACTTCTTGGCAGTTATGATGGACACTTCCAGACAGTTATGATGGACACTTCCAGACAGTTATGATGGACACTTCTTGGCAGTTATGATGGACACTTCCAGGCAGTTATGATGGACACTTCTTGGCAGCTATGATGGACACTTCCAGGCAGCTATGATGGACACTTCCAGGCAGCTATGATGGACACTTCCAGGCAGCTATGATGGACACTTCCAGGCAGTTATGATGGACACTTCCAGGCAGCTATGATGGACACTTCCAGGCAGTTATGATGGACACTTCCAGGCAGTTATGATGGACACTTCCAGGCAGTTATGATGGACACTTCCAGGCAGCTATGATGGACACTTCCAGGCAGTTATGATGGACACTTCCAGGCAGTTATGATGGACACTTCTTGGCAGCTATGATGGACACTTCCAGGCAGCTATGATGGACACTTCCAGGCAGTTATGATGGACACTTCCAGGCAGTTATGATGGACACTTCCAGGCAGTTATGATGGACACTTCCAGGCAGTTATGATGGACACTTCCAGGCAGTTATGATGGACACTTCCAGGCAGCTATGATGGACACTTCCAGGCAGTTATGATGGACACTTCCAGGCAGCTATGATGGACACTTCCAGGCGGCTATGATGGACACTTCCAGGCAGTTATGATGGGCACTTCCAGGCAGCTATGATGGACACTTCCAGGCAGTTATGATGGACACTTCCAGGCAGCTATGATGGACACTTCCAGGCAGCTATGATGGACACTTCCAGACAGTTATGATGGACACTTCCAGGCAGTTATGATGGACACTTCCAGGCGGCTATGATGGACACTTCCAGACAGCTATGATGGACACTTCCAGACAGTTATGATGGACACTTCCAGGCAGCTATGATGGACACTTCCAGGCAGCTATGATGGACACTTCCAGACAGCTATGATGGACACTTCCAGACAGTTATGATGGACACTTCCAGGCAGTTATGATGGACACTTCCAGGCGGCTATGATGGACACTTCCAGGCGGCTATGATGGACACTTCCAGGCAGCTATGATGGACACTTCCAGACAGCTATGATGGACACTTCCAGACAGTTATGATGGACACTTCCAGGCAGTTATGATGGACACTTCCAGGCGGCTATGATGGACACTTCCAGGCAGCTATGATGGACACTTCCAGGCAGCTATGATGGACACTTCCAGGCAGCTATGATGGACACTTCCAGGCAGCTATGATGGACACTTCCAGGCAGCTATGATGGATACTTCCAGGCAGTTATCATGGACACTTCCATGCAGTTATGATGGACACTTCCAGGCAGTTATGATGGACACTTCCAGGCAGTTATGATGGACACTTCCAGGCAGCTATGATGGACACTTCCAGGCAGCTATGATGGACACTTCTTGGCAGTTATGATGGACACTTCCAGGCAGTTATGATGGACACTTCCAGGCAGCTATGATGGACACTTCCAGGCGGCTATGATGGACACTTCTTGGCAGTTATGATGGACACTTCTTGGCAGTTATGATGGACACTTCCAGGCAGCTATGATGGACACTTCCAGGCGGCTATGATGGACACTTCCATGCAGCTATGATGGACACTTCCAGGCAGTTATGATGGACACTTCTTGGCAGCTATGATGGACACTTCTTGGCAGCTATGATGGACACTTCCAGGCAGCTATGATGGACACTTCCAGGCAGTTATGATGGACACTTCTTGGCAGTTATGATGGACACTTCCAGGCAGTTATGATGGACACTTCTTGGCAGCTATGATGGACACTTCCAGGCAGCTATGATGGACACTTCCAGGCAGCTATGATGGACACTTCCAGGCAGCTATGATGGACACTTCCAGGCAGTTATGATGGACACTTCCAGGCAGCTATGATGGACACTTCCAGGCAGTTATGATGGACACTTCCAGGCAGCTATGATGGACACTTCCAGGCAGTTATGATGGACACTTCCAGGCAGCTATGATGGACACTTCCAGGCAGTTATGATGGACACTTCCAGGCAGTTATGATGGACACTTCTTGGCAGCTATGATGGACACTTCCAGGCAGCTATGATGGACACTTCCAGGCAGCTATGATGGACACTTCCAGACAGTTATGATGGACACTTCCAGGCAGTTATGATGGACACTTCCAGGCAGCTATCATGGACACTTCCATGCAGCTATGATGGACACTTCCAGGCAGTTATGATGGACACTTCTTGGCGGCTATGATGGACACTTCCAGGCAGTTATGATGGGCACTTCCAGGCAGCTATGATGGACACTTCCAGGCAGTTATGATGGACACTTCCAGGCAGCTATGATGGACACTTCCAGGCAGCTATGATGGACACTTCCAGACAGTTATGATGGACACTTCCAGGCAGTTATGATGGACACTTCCAGGCAGCTATGATGGACACTTCCAGGTAGTTATGATGGACACTTCCAGACAGTTATGATGGACACTTCCAGGCAGCTATGATGGACACTTCCAGGCAGCTATGATGGACACTTCCAGACAGCTATGATGGACACTTCCAGACAGTTATGATGGACACTTCCAGGCAGTTATGATGGACACTTCCAGGCAGTTATGATGGACACTTCCAGGCAGTTATGATGGACACTTCCAGGCAGCTATGATGGACACTTCCAGGCAGTTATGATGGACACTTCCAGGCAGTTATGATGGACACTTCCAGGCAGCTATGATGGACACTTCCAGGCAGCTATGATGGACACTTCCAGGCAGCTATGATGGACACTTCCAGGCAGTTATGATGGACACTTCCAGGCGGCTATGATGGACACTTCCAGGCAGCTATGATGGACACTTCTTGGCAGTTATGATGGACACTTCCAGGCAGCTATGATGGACACTTCCAGGCGGCTATGATGGACACTTCCATGCAGCTATGATGGACACTTCCAGGCAGTTATGATGGACACTTCTTGGCGGCTATGATGGACACTTCCAGGCAGCTATGATGGGCACTTCCAGGCAGTTATGATGGACACTTCCAGGCAGTTATGATGGACACTTCTTGGCAGTTATGATGGACACTTCCAGGCAGTTATGATGGACACTTCTTGGCAGCTATGATGGACACTTCCAGGCAGCTATGATGGACACTTCCAGGCAGCTATGATGGACACTTCCAGGCAGCTATGATGGACACTTCCAGGCAGTTATGATGGACACTTCCAGGCAGCTATGATGGACACTTCCAGGCAGTTATGATGGACACTTCCAGGCAGTTATGATGGACACTTCCAGGCAGTTATGATGGACACTTCCAGGCAGCTATGATGGACACTTCCAGGCAGTTATGATGGACACTTCCAGGCAGTTATGATGGACACTTCTTGGCAGCTATGATGGACACTTCCAGGCAGCTATGATGGACACTTCCAGGCAGCTATGATGGACACTTTCAGGCAGTTATGATGGACACTTCCAGGCAGTTATGATGGACACTTCCAGGCAGCTATGATGGACACTTCCAGGCAGTTATGATGGACACTTCCAGGCAGTTATGATGGACACTTCCAGGCAGTTATGATGGACACTTCCAGGCAGTTATGATGGACACTTCCAGGCAGTTATGATGGACACTTCCAGGCAGCTATGATGGACACTTCCAGGCAGTTATGATGGACACTTCCAGGCAGCTATGATGGACACTTCCAGGCAGCTATGATGGACACTTCCAGGCAGTTATGATGGGCACTTCCAGGCAGCTATGATGGACACTTCCAGGCAGTTATGATGGACACTTCCAGGCAGCTATGATGGACACTTCCAGGCAGCTATGATGGACACTTCCAGACAGTTATGATGGACACTTCCAGGCAGTTATGATGGACACTTCCAGGCGGCTATGATGGACACTTCCAGACAGCTATGATGGACACTTCCAGACAGTTATGATGGACACTTCCAGGCAGCTATGATGGACACTTCCAGGCAGCTATGATGGACACTTCCAGACAGCTATGATGGACACTTCCAGACAGTTATGATGGACACTTCCAGGCAGTTATGATGGACACTTCCAGGCGGCTATGATGGACACTTCCAGGCGGCTATGATGGACACTTCCAGGCAGCTATGATGGACACTTCCAGACAGCTATGATGGACACTTCCAGACAGTTATGATGGACACTTCCAGGCAGTTATGATGGACACTTCCAGGCGGCTATGATGGACACTTCCAGGCAGCTATGATGGACACTTCCAGGCAGCTATGATGGACACTTCCAGGCAGCTATGATGGACACTTCCAGGCAGCTATGATGGACACTTCCAGGCAGCTATGATGGACACTTCCAGGCAGTTATCATGGACACTTCCATGCAGTTATGATGGACACTTCCAGGCAGTTATGATGGACACTTCCAGGCAGTTATGATGGACACTTCCAGGCAGCTATGATGGACACTTCCAGGCAGCTATGATGGACACTTCTTGGCAGTTATGATGGACACTTCCAGGCAGTTATGATGGACACTTCCAGGCAGCTATGATGGACACTTCCAGGCGGCTATGATGGACACTTCTTGGCAGTTATGATGGACACTTCTTGGCAGTTATGATGGACACTTCCAGGCAGCTATGATGGACACTTCCAGGCGGCTATGATGGACACTTCCATGCAGCTATGATGGACACTTCCAGGCAGTTATGATGGACACTTCTTGGCAGCTATGATGGACACTTCTTGGCAGCTATGATGGACACTTCCAGGCAGCTATGATGGACACTTCCAGGCAGTTATGATGGACACTTCTTGGCAGTTATGATGGACACTTCCAGGCAGTTATGATGGACACTTCTTGGCAGCTATGATGGACACTTCCAGGCAGCTATGATGGACACTTCCAGGCAGCTATGATGGACACTTCCAGGCAGCTATGATGGACACTTCCAGGCAGTTATGATGGACACTTCCAGGCAGCTATGATGGACACTTCCAGGCAGTTATGATGGACACTTCCAGGCAGTTATGATGGACACTTCCAGGCAGTTATGATGGACACTTCCAGGCAGCTATGATGGACACTTCCAGGCAGTTATGATGGACACTTCCAGGCAGTTATGATGGACACTTCTTGGCAGCTATGATGGACACTTCCAGGCAGCTATGATGGACACTTCCAGGCAGCTATGATGGACACTTTCAGGCAGTTATGATGGACACTTCCAGGCAGTTATGATGGACACTTCCAGGCAGCTATGATGGACACTTCCAGGCAGTTATGATGGACACTTCCAGGCAGTTATGATGGACACTTCCAGGCAGTTATGATGGACACTTCCAGGCAGTTATGATGGACACTTCCAGGCAGTTATGATGGACACTTCCAGGCAGCTATGATGGACACTTCCAGGCAGTTATGATGGACACTTCCAGGCAGCTATGATGGACACTTCCAGGCGGCTATGATGGACACTTCCAGGCAGTTATGATGGGCACTTCCAGGCAGCTATGATGGACACTTCCAGGCAGTTATGATGGACACTTCCAGGCAGCTATGATGGACACTTCCAGGCAGCTATGATGGACACTTCCAGACAGTTATGATGGACACTTCCAGGCAGTTATGATGGACACTTCCAGGCGGCTATGATGGACACTTCCAGACAGCTATGATGGACACTTCCAGACAGTTATGATGGACACTTCCAGGCAGCTATGATGGACACTTCCAGGCAGCTATGATGGACACTTCCAGACAGCTATGATGGACACTTCCAGACAGTTATGATGGACACTTCCAGGCAGTTATGATGGACACTTCCAGGCGGCTATGATGGACACTTCCAGGCGGCTATGATGGACACTTCCAGGCAGCTATGATGGACACTTCCAGGCAGTTATGATGGACACTTCCAGGCAGCTATGATGGACACTTCCAGGCAGTTATGATGGACACTTCCAGGCAGTTATGATGGACACTTCTTGGCAGCTATGATGGACACTTCCAGGCAGCTATGATGGACACTTCCAGGCAGCTATGATGGACACTTCCAGACAGTTATGATGGACACTTCCAGGCAGTTATGATGGACACTTCCAGGCAGCTATCATGGACACTTCCATGCAGCTATGATGGACACTTCCAGGCAGTTATGATGGACACTTCTTGGCGGCTATGATGGACACTTCCAGGCAGTTATGATGGGCACTTCCAGGCAGCTATGATGGACACTTCCAGGCAGTTATGATGGACACTTCCAGGCAGCTATGATGGACACTTCCAGGCAGCTATGATGGACACTTCCAGACAGTTATGATGGACACTTCCAGGCAGTTATGATGGACACTTCCAGGCAGCTATGATGGACACTTCCAGGTAGTTATGATGGACACTTCCAGACAGTTATGATGGACACTTCCAGGCAGCTATGATGGACACTTCCAGGCAGCTATGATGGACACTTCCAGACAGCTATGATGGACACTTCCAGACAGTTATGATGGACACTTCCAGGCAGTTATGATGGACACTTCCAGGCAGTTATGATGGACACTTCCAGGCAGTTATGATGGACACTTCCAGGCAGCTATGATGGACACTTCCAGGCAGTTATGATGGACACTTCCAGGCAGTTATGATGGACACTTCCAGGCAGCTATGATGGACACTTCCAGGCAGCTATGATGGACACTTCCAGGCAGCTATGATGGACACTTCCAGGCAGTTATGATGGACACTTCCAGGCGGCTATGATGGACACTTCCAGGCAGCTATGATGGACACTTCTTGGCAGTTATGATGGACACTTCCAGGCAGCTATGATGGACACTTCCAGGCGGCTATGATGGACACTTCCATGCAGCTATGATGGACACTTCCAGGCAGTTATGATGGACACTTCTTGGCGGCTATGATGGACACTTCCAGGCAGCTATGATGGGCACTTCCAGGCAGTTATGATGGACACTTCCAGGCAGTTATGATGGACACTTCTTGGCAGTTATGATGGACACTTCCAGGCAGTTATGATGGACACTTCTTGGCAGCTATGATGGACACTTCCAGGCAGCTATGATGGACACTTCCAGGCAGCTATGATGGACACTTCCAGGCAGCTATGATGGACACTTCCAGGCAGTTATGATGGACACTTCCAGGCAGTTATGATGGACACTTCCAGGCAGTTATGATGGACACTTCCAGGCAGTTATGATGGACACTTCCAGGCAGTTATGATGGACACTTCCAGGCAGCTATGATGGACACTTCCAGGCAGTTATGATGGACACTTCCAGGCAGTTATGATGGACACTTCTTGGCAGCTATGATGGACACTTCCAGGCAGCTATGATGGACACTTCCAGGCAGCTATGATGGACACTTTCAGGCAGTTATGATGGACACTTCCAGGCAGTTATGATGGACACTTCCAGGCAGCTATGATGGACACTTCCAGGCAGTTATGATGGACACTTCCAGGCAGTTATGATGGACACTTCCAGGCAGTTATGATGGACACTTCCAGGCAGTTATGATGGACACTTCCAGGCAGTTATGATGGACACTTCCAGGCAGCTATGATGGACACTTCCAGGCAGTTATGATGGACACTTCCAGGCAGCTATGATGGACACTTCCAGGCGGCTATGATGGACACTTCCAGGCAGTTATGATGGGCACTTCCAGGCAGCTATGATGGACACTTCCAGGCAGTTATGATGGACACTTCCAGGCAGCTATGATGGACACTTCCAGGCAGCTATGATGGACACTTCCAGACAGTTATGATGGACACTTCCAGGCAGTTATGATGGACACTTCCAGACAGCTATGATGGACACTTCCAGACAGTTATGATGGACACTTCCAGGCAGCTATGATGGACACTTCCAGGCAGCTATGATGGACACTTCCAGACAGCTATGATGGACACTTCCAGACAGTTATGATGGACACTTCCAGGCAGTTATGATGGACACTTCCAGGCGGCTATGATGGACACTTCCAGGCGGCTATGATGGACACTTCCAGGCGGCTATGATGGACACTTCCAGACAGCTATGATGGACACTTCCAGACAGTTATGATGGACACTTCCAGGCAGTTATGATGGACACTTCCAGGCGGCTATGATGGACACTTCCAGGCAGCTATGATGGACACTTCCAGGCAGCTATGATGGACACTTCCAGGCAGCTATGATGGACACTTCCAGGCAGCTATGATGGACACTTCCAGGCAGCTATGATGGACACTTCCAGGCAGTTATCATGGACACTTCCATGCAGTTATGATGGACACTTCCAGGCAGTTATGATGGACACTTCCAGGCAGTTATGATGGACACTTCCAGGCAGCTATGATGGACACTTCCAGGCAGCTATGATGGACACTTCTTGGCAGTTATGATGGACACTTCCAGGCAGTTATGATGGACACTTCCAGGCAGCTATGATGGACACTTCCAGGCGGCTATGATGGACACTTCTTGGCAGTTATGATGGACACTTCTTGGCAGTTATGATGGACACTTCCAGGCAGCTATGATGGACACTTCCAGGCGGCTATGATGGACACTTCCATGCAGCTATGATGGACACTTCCAGGCAGTTATGATGGACACTTCTTGGCAGCTATGATGGACACTTCTTGGCAGCTATGATGGACACTTCCAGGCAGCTATGATGGACACTTCCAGGCAGTTATGATGGACACTTCTTGGCAGTTATGATGGACACTTCCAGGCAGTTATGATGGACACTTCTTGGCAGCTATGATGGACACTTCCAGGCAGCTATGATGGACACTTCCAGGCAGCTATGATGGACACTTCCAGGCAGCTATGATGGACACTTCCAGGCAGTTATGATGGACACTTCCAGGCAGCTATGATGGACACTTCCAGGCAGTTATGATGGACACTTCCAGGCAGTTATGATGGACACTTCCAGGCAGTTATGATGGACACTTCCAGGCAGCTATGATGGACACTTCCAGGCAGTTATGATGGACACTTCCAGGCAGTTATGATGGACACTTCCAGGCAGCTATGATGGACACTTCCAGGCAGCTATGATGGACACTTCCAGGCAGCTATGATGGACACTTTCAGGCAGTTATGATGGACACTTCCAGGCAGTTATGATGGACACTTCCAGGCAGCTATGATGGACACTTCCAGGCAGTTATGATGGACACTTCCAGGCAGTTATGATGGACACTTCCAGGCAGTTATGATGGACACTTCCAGGCAGTTATGATGGACACTTCCAGGCAGTTATGATGGACACTTCCAGGCAGTTATGATGGACACTTCCAGGCAGCTATGATGGACACTTCCAGGCAGTTATGATGGACACTTCCAGGCAGCTATGATGGACACTTCCAGGCGGCTATGATGGACACTTCCAGGCAGCTATGATGGGCACTTCCAGGCAGCTATG
Source organism: Megaustenia siamemsis (assembly GCA_032433765.1). Classification (NCBI taxonomy): domain Eukaryota; kingdom Metazoa; phylum Mollusca; class Gastropoda; order Stylommatophora; family Ariophantidae; genus Megaustenia; species Megaustenia siamemsis. The sequence continues at coordinate 52,060,622 of JAVIAB010000107.1, read as the reverse complement.
ATGGACACTTCCAGGCAGTTATGATGGACACTTCCAGGCAGCTATGATGGACACTTCCAGGCAGCTATGATGGACACTTCCAGACAGTTATGATGGACACTTCCAGGCAGTTATGATGGACACTTCCAGGCGGCTATGATGGACACTTCCAGACAGCTATGATGGACACTTCCAGACAGTTATGATGGACACTTCCAGGCAGCTATGATGGACACTTCCAGGCAGCTATGATGGACACTTCCAGACAGCTATGATGGACACTTCCAGACAGTTATGATGGACACTTACAGGCAGCTATGATGGACACTTCCATGCAGTTATGATGGACACTTCCATGCAGTTATGATGGACACTTCCAGGCAGTTATGATGGACACTTCCAGGCAGCTATGATGGACACTTCCAGGCGGCTATGATGGACACTTCTTGGCAGTTATGATGGACACTTCCAGGCAGTTATGATGGACACTTCCAGGCAGCTATGATGGACACTTCCATGCAGCTATGATGGACACTTCCATGCAGTTATGATGGACACTTCCAGGCAGCTATGATGGACACTTCCATGCAGCTATGATGGACACTTCCAGGCAGTTATGATGGACACTTCCAGGCGGCTATGATGGACACTTCCATGCAGTTATGATGGACACTTCCAGGCAGTTATGATGGACACTTCCAGACAGTTATGATGGACACTTCCAGGCAGTTATGATGGACACTTCCAGGCAGTTATGATGGACACTTCCAGGCAGCTATGATGGACACTTCCAGGCAGTTATGATGGACACTTCCAGGCAGTTATGATGGACACTTCCAGGTAGTTATGATGGACACTTCCATGCAGCTATGATGGACACTTCCAGGCAGTTATGATGGACACTTCCAGGCAGTTATGATGGACACTTCCATGCAGTTATGATGGACACTTCCAGGCAGCTATGATGGACACTTCCAGGCAGCTATGATGGACACTTCCAGGCAGTTATGATGGACACTTCCAGACAGTTATGATGGACACTTCCAGGCAGTTATGATGGACACTTCCATGCAGCTATGATGGACACTTCCAGGCAGTTATGATGGACACTTCCAGGCAGTTATGATGGACACTTCCAGGCAGTTATGATGGACACTTCCAGACAGTTATGATGGACACTTCCAGGCAGTTATGATGGACACTTCCATGCAGCTATGATGGACACTTCCAGGCAGTTATGATGGACACTTCCAGGCAGTTATGATGGACACTTCCATGCAGTTATGATGGACACTTCCAGGCAGCTATGATGGACACTTCCAGGCAGTTATGATGGACACTTCCATGCAGTTATGATGGACACTTCCATGCAGCTATGATGGACACTTCCAGGCGGCTATGATGGACACTTCCAGGCAGCTATGATGGACACTTCCAGGCAGTTATGATGGACACTTCCAGGCGGCTATGATGGACACTTCCATGCAGCTATGATGGACACTTCCAGGCAGCTATGATGGACACTTCCAGGCAGTTATGATGGACACTTCCAGGCAGTTATGATGGACATTTCCAGGCAGCTATGATGGACACTTCCAGGCAGCTATGATGGACACTTCCAGGCAGCTATGATGGACACTTCCAGGCAGCTATGATGGACACTTCCAGGCAGCTATGATGGACACTTCCAGGCAGCTATGATGGACACTTCCAGGCAGCTATGATGGACACTTCCAGGCAGCTATGATGGACACTTCCAGGCAGCTATGATGGACACTTCCAGGCAGTTATCATGGACACTTCCATGCAGTTATGATGGACACTTCCAGGCAGTTATGATGGACACTTCCAGGCAGTTATGATGGACACTTCCAGGCAGCTATGATGGACACTTCCAGGCAGCTATGATGGACACTTCTTGGCAGTTATGATGGACACTTCCAGGCAGTTATGATGGACACTTCCAGGCAGCTATGATGGACACTTCCAGGCGGCTATGATGGACACTTCTTGGCAGTTATGATGGACACTTCTTGGCAGTTATGATGGACACTTCCAGGCAGCTATGATGGACACTTCCAGGCGGCTATGATGGACACTTCCAGGCAGTTATGATGGACACTTCCAGGCAGTTATGATGGACACTTCCAGGCAGTTATGATGGACACTTCCAGGCAGTTATGATGGACACTTCCAGGCAGCTATGATGGACACTTCCAGGCAGCTATGATGGACACTTCCATGCAGCTATGATGGACACTTCCAGGCAGTTATGATGGACACTTCCAGGCAGCTATGATGGACACTTCCAGGCAGCTATGATGGACACTTCCAGGCAGCTATGATGGACACTTCCAGGCAGCTATGATGGACACTTCCAGGCAGCTATGATGGACACTTCCAGGCAGCTATGATGGACACTTCCAGGCAGCTATGATGGACACTTCCAGGCAGTTATGATGGACACTTCCAGGCAGTTATGATGGACACTTCCAGGCAGTTATGATGGACACTTCCAGGCAGCTATGATGGACACTTCCAGGCAGTTATGATGGACACTTCCATGCAGTTATGATGGACACTTCCAGGCAGTTATGATGGACACTTCCAGGCAGTTATGATGGACACTTCCAGGCAGCTATGATGGACACTTCCAGGCAGCTATGATGGACACTTCCAGGCAGCTATGATGGACACTTCCAGGCAGCTATGATGGACACTTCCAGGCAGCTATGATGGACACTTCCAGGCAGCTATGATGGACACTTCCAGGCAGCTATGATGGACACTTCCAGGCAGCTATGATGGACACTTCCAGGCAGTTATGATGGACACTTCCAGGCAGTTATGATGGACACTTCCAGGCAGTTATGATGGACACTTCCAGGCAGTTATGATGGACACTTCCAGGCAGCTATGATGGACACTTCCAGGCAGTTATGATGGACACTTCCAGGCAGCTATGATGGACACTTCCAGGCAGCTATGATGGACACTTCCAGGCAGTTATGATGGACACTTCCAGGCAGCTATGATGGACACTTCCAGGCAGTTATGATGGACACTTCCAGGCAGTTATGATGGACACTTCCAGGCAGCTATGATGGACACTTCCAGGCAGTTATGATGGACACTTCCAGGCAGTTATGATGGACACTTCCAGGCAGTTATGATGGACACTTCCAGGCAGTTATGATGGACACTTCCAGGCAGCTATGATGGACACTTCCAGGCAGTTATGATGGACACTTCCAGGCAGTTATGATGGACACTTCCAGGCAGTTATGATGGACACTTCCAGGCAGTTATGATGGACACTTCCAGGCAGTTATGATGGACACTTCCAGGCAGTTATGATGGACACTTCCAGGCAGTTATGATGGACACTTCCAGGCAGTTATGATGGACACTTCCAGGCAGTTATGATGGACACTTCCAGGCAGCTATGATGGACACTTCCAGGCAGCTATGATGGACACTTCCAGGCAGTTATGATGGACACTTCCAGGCAGTTATGATGGACACTTCCAGGCGGCTATGATGGGCACTTCCAGGCAGCTATGATGGGCACTTCCAGGCAGCTATGATGGACACTTCAAGGCAGTTATGATGAACACTTCCAGGCAGCTATGATGGACACTTCCAGGCAGCTATGATGGGCACTTCCAGGCAGCTATGATGGACACTTCCAGGCAGTTATGATGGACACTTCCAGGCAGCTATGATGGGCACTTCCAGGCAGCTATGATGGACACTTCCAGGCAGCTATGATGGACACTTCCAGGCAGCTATGATGGTCACTTCCAGGCAGCTATGATGGACACTTCCAGGCAGCTATGATGGGCACTTCCAGGCAGCTATGATGGACACTTCCAGGCAGTTATGATGGACACTTCCAGGCAGTTATGATGGACACTTCCAGGCAGCTATGATGGGCACTTCCAGGCAGCTATGATGGACACTTCCAGGCAGCTATGATGGACACTTCCAGGCAGTTATGATGGACACTTCCAGGCAGCTATGATGGACACTTCCAGGCAGCTATGATGGACACTTCCAGGCAGTTATGATGGACACTTCCAGGCAGTTATGATGGACACTTCCAGGCAGCTATGATGGACACTTCAAGGCAGCTATGATGGACACTTCCAGGCAGTTATGATGGACACTTCCAGGCAGTTATGATGGACACTTCCAGGCAGTTATGATGGACACTTCAAGGCAGCTATGATGGACACTTCCAGGCAGTTATGATGGACACTTCCAGGCAGCTATGATGGACACTTCCAGGCAGCTATGATGGACACTTCCAGGCAGCTATGATGGGCACTTCCAGGCAGTTATGATGGACACTTCCAGGCAGTTATGATGGACACTTCCATGCAGCTATGATGGACACTTCCAGGCAGTTATGATGGACACTTCCAGGCAGTTATGATGGACACTTCCAGGCAGTTATGATGGACACTTCCAGGCAGCTATGATGGACACTTCCAGGCAGTTATGATGGACACTTCCAGGCAGCTATGATGGACACTTCAAGGCAGCTATGATGGACACTTCCAGGCAGCTATGATGGGCACTTCCAGGCGGCTATGATGGACACTTCCAGGCAGTTATGATGGACACTTCTAGGCAGTTATGATGGACACTTCCAGGCAGCTATGATGGGCACTTCCAGGCAGCTATGATGGACACTTCCAGGCAGTTATGATGGACACTTCCAGGCGGCTATGATGGGCACTTCCAGGCAGTTATGATGGACACTTGCAGGCAGTTATGATGGACACTTCCAGGCAGTTATGATGGACACTTCCAGGCAGTTATGATGGACACTTCCAGGCAGTTATGATGGACACTTCCAGGCAGTTATGATGGACACTTCCAGGCAGCTATGATGGACACTTCCAGGCGGCTATGATGGACACTTCCATGCAGCTATGATGGACACTTCCAGGCAGTTATGATGGACACTTCCAGGCAGCTATGATGGACACTTCCAGGCGGCTATGATGGACACTTCCAGGCAGCTATGATGGACACTTCCAGGCAGCTATGATGGGCACTTCCAGGCAGCTATGATGGACACTTCCATGCAGCTATGATGGACACTTCCAGGCAGCTATGATGGACACTTCCAGGCAGTTATCATGGACACTTCCAGGCAGTTATGATGGACACTTCCAGGCAGTTATGATGGACACTTCCAGGCAGCTATGATGAACACTTCCAGGCAGTTATGATGGACACTTCCATGCAGTTATGATGGACACTTCCAGGCAGTTATGATGGACACTTCCAGGCAGTTATGATGGACACTTCCAGGCTGCTATGATGAACACTTCCAGGCAGCTATGATGGGCACTTCCAGGCAGCTATGATGGACACTTCCAGGCAGCTATGATGGACACTTCCAGGCAGCTATGATGGTCACTTCCAGGCAGCTATGATGGACACTTCCAGGCAGCTATGATGGGCACTTCCAGGCAGCTATGATGGACACTTCCAGGCAGTTATGATGGACACTTCCAGGCAGTTATGATGGACACTTCCAGGCAGTTATGATGGACACTTCCAGGCAGTTATGATGGACACTTCCAGGCAGCTATGATGGACACTTCCAGGCAGTTATGATGGACACTTCCAGGCAGCTATGATGGGCACTTCCAGGCAGCTATGATGGACACTTCCAGGCAGTTATGATGGACACTTCCAGGCAGCTATGATGGACACTTCCAGGCAGTTATGATGGACACTTCCAGGCAGTTATGATGGACACTTCCAGGCATCTATGATGGACACTTCCAGGCAGTTATGATGGACACTTCCAGGCAGTTATGATGGACACTTCCAGGCAGTTATGATGGACACTTCCAGGCAGTTATGATGGACACTTCCAGGCAGCTATGATGGACACTTCCAGGCAGTTATGATGGACACTTACAGGCAGTTATGATGGACACTTCCAGGCAGTTATGATGGACACTTCCAGGCAGTTATGATGGGCACTTCCAGGCAGCTATGATGGGCACTTCCAGGCAGTTATGATGGACACTTCCAGGCAGTTATGATGGACACTTCCAGGCAGCTATGATGGACACTTCCAGGCAGCTATGATGGACACTTCCAGGCAGCTATGATGGACACTTCCAGGCAGCTATGATGGACACTTCTTGGCAGTTATGATGGACACTTCCAGGCAGCTATGATGGACACTTCCAGGCAGCTATGATGGACACTTCCAGGCAGTTATGATGGACACTTCCAGGCAGCTATGATGGACACTTCCAGGCAGTTATGATGGACACTTCCAGGCAGCTATGATGGACACTTCAAGGCAGCTATGATGGGCACTTCCAGGCAGTTATGATGGACACTTGCAGGCAGTTATGATGGACACTTCCAGGCAGTTATGATGGACACTTCCAGGCAGTTATGATGGACACTTCCAGGCAGTTATGATGGACACTTCCAGGCAGTTATGATGGACACTTCCAGGCAGCTATGATGGACACTTCCAGGCGGCTATGATGGACACTTCCATGCAGCTATGATGGACACTTCCAGGCAGTTATGATGGACACTTCCAGGCAGCTATGATGGACACTTCCAGGCGGCTATGATGGACACTTCCAGGCAGCTATGATGGACACTTCCAGGCAGCTATGATGGGCACTTCCAGGCAGCTATGATGGACACTTCCATGCAGCTATGATGGACACTTCCAGGCAGCTATGATGGACACTTCCAGGCAGTTATCATGGACACTTCCAGGCAGTTATGATGGACACTTCCAGGCAGTTATGATGGACACTTCCAGGCAGCTATGATGAACACTTCCAGGCAGTTATGATGGACACTTCCATGCAGTTATGATGGACACTTCCAGGCAGTTATGATGGACACTTCCAGGCAGTTATGATGGACACTTCCAGGCTGCTATGATGAACACTTCCAGGCAGCTATGATGGGCACTTCCAGGCAGCTATGATGGACACTTCCAGGCAGCTATGATGGACACTTCCAGGCAGCTATGATGGTCACTTCCAGGCAGCTATGATGGACACTTCCAGGCAGCTATGATGGGCACTTCCAGGCAGCTATGATGGACACTTCCAGGCAGTTATGATGGACACTTCCAGGCAGTTATGATGGACACTTCCAGGCAGTTATGATGGACACTTCCAGGCAGTTATGATGGACACTTCCAGGCAGCTATGATGGACACTTCCAGGCAGTTATGATGGACACTTCCAGGCAGCTATGATGGCACTTCCAGGCAGCTATGATGGACACTTCCAGGCAGTTATGATGGACACTTCCAGGCAGCTATGATGGACACTTCCAGGCAGTTATGATGGACACTTCCAGGCAGTTATGATGGACACTTCCAGGCATCTATGATGGACACTTCCAGGCAGTTATGATGGACACTTCCAGGCAGTTATGATGGACACTTCCAGGCAGTTATGATGGACACTTCCAGGCAGTTATGATGGACACTTCCAGGCAGCTATGATGGACACTTCCAGGCAGTTATGATGGACACTTCCAGGCAGTTATGATGGACACTTCCAGGCAGTTATGATGGGCACTTCCAGGCAGTTATGATGGACACTTCCAGGCAGTTATGATGGACACTTCCAGGCAGTTATGATGGACACTTCCAGGCAGTTATGATGGACACTTCTAGGCAGTTATGATGGACACTTCCAGGCAGTTATGATGGGCACTTTCAGGCAGCTATGATGGACACTTCCAGGCAGCTATGATGGACACTTCCAGGCAGTTATGATGGACACTTCCAGGCAGTTATGATGGACACTTCCAGGCGGCTATGATGGGCACTTCCAGGCAGCTATGATGGGCACTTCCAGGCAGCTATGATGGACACTTCAAGGCAGTTATGATGAACACTTCCAGGCAGCTATGATGGACACTTCCAGGCAGCTATGATGGGCACTTCCAGGCAGCTATGATGGACACTTCCAGGCAGTTATGATGGACACTTCCAGGCAGCTATGATGGGCACTTCCAGGCAGCTATGATGGACACTTCCAGGCAGCTATGATGGACACTTCCAGGCAGCTATGATGGTCACTTCCAGGCAGCTATGATGGACACTTCCAGGCAGCTATGATGGGCACTTCCAGGCAGCTATGATGGACACTTCCAGGCAGTTATGATGGACACTTCCAGGCAGTTATGATGGACACTTCCAGGCAGCTATGATGGGCACTTCCAGGCAGCTATGATGGACACTTCCAGGCAGCTATGATGGACACTTCCAGGCAGTTATGATGGACACTTCCAGGCAGCTATGATGGACACTTCCAGGCAGCTATGATGGACACTTCCAGGCAGTTATGATGGACACTTCCAGGCAGTTATGATGGACACTTCCAGGCAGCTATGATGGACACTTCAAGGCAGCTATGATGGACACTTCCAGGCAGTTATGATGGACACTTCCAGGCAGTTATGATGGACACTTCCAGGCAGTTATGATGGACACTTCAAGGCAGCTATGATGGACACTTCCAGGCAGTTATGATGGACACTTCCAGGCAGCTATGATGGACACTTCCAGGCAGCTATGATGGACACTTCCAGGCAGCTATGATGGGCACTTCCAGGCAGTTATGATGGACACTTCCAGGCAGTTATGATGGACACTTCCATGCAGCTATGATGGACACTTCCAGGCAGTTATGATGGACACTTCCAGGCAGTTATGATGGACACTTCCAGGCAGTTATGATGGACACTTCCAGGCAGCTATGATGGACACTTCCAGGCAGTTATGATGGACACTTCCAGGCAGCTATGATGGACACTTCAAGGCAGCTATGATGGACACTTCCAGGCAGCTATGATGGGCACTTCCAGGCGGCTATGATGGACACTTCCAGGCAGTTATGATGGACACTTCTAGGCAGTTATGATGGACACTTCCAGGCAGCTATGATGGGCACTTCCAGGCAGCTATGATGGACACTTCCAGGCAGTTATGATGGACACTTCCAGGCGGCTATGATGGGCACTTCCAGGCAGTTATGATGGACACTTGCAGGCAGTTATGATGGACACTTCCAGGCAGTTATGATGGACACTTCCAGGCAGTTATGATGGACACTTCCAGGCAGTTATGATGGACACTTCCAGGCAGTTATGATGGACACTTCCAGGCAGCTATGATGGACACTTCCAGGCGGCTATGATGGACACTTCCATGCAGCTATGATGGACACTTCCAGGCAGTTATGATGGACACTTCCAGGCAGCTATGATGGACACTTCCAGGCGGCTATGATGGACACTTCCAGGCAGCTATGATGGACACTTCCAGGCAGCTATGATGGGCACTTCCAGGCAGCTATGATGGACACTTCCATGCAGCTATGATGGACACTTCCAGGCAGCTATGATGGACACTTCCAGGCAGTTATCATGGACACTTCCAGGCAGTTATGATGGACACTTCCAGGCAGTTATGATGGACACTTCCAGGCAGCTATGATGAACACTTCCAGGCAGTTATGATGGACACTTCCATGCAGTTATGATGGACACTTCCAGGCAGTTATGATGGACACTTCCAGGCAGTTATGATGGACACTTCCAGGCTGCTATGATGAACACTTCCAGGCAGCTATGATGGGCACTTCCAGGCAGCTATGATGGACACTTCCAGGCAGCTATGATGGACACTTCCAGGCAGCTATGATGGTCACTTCCAGGCAGCTATGATGGACACTTCCAGGCAGCTATGATGGGCACTTCCAGGCAGCTATGATGGACACTTCCAGGCAGTTATGATGGACACTTCCAGGCAGTTATGATGGACACTTCCAGGCAGTTATGATGGACACTTCCAGGCAGTTATGATGGACACTTCCAGGCAGCTATGATGGACACTTCCAGGCAGTTATGATGGACACTTCCAGGCAGCTATGATGGGCACTTCCAGGCAGCTATGATGGACACTTCCAGGCAGTTATGATGGACACTTCCAGGCAGCTATGATGGACACTTCCAGGCAGTTATGATGGACACTTCCAGGCAGTTATGATGGACACTTCCAGGCATCTATGATGGACACTTCCAGGCAGTTATGATGGACACTTCCAGGCAGTTATGATGGACACTTCCAGGCAGTTATGATGGACACTTCCAGGCAGTTATGATGGACACTTCCAGGCAGCTATGATGGACACTTCCAGGCAGTTATGATGGACACTTCCAGGCAGTTATGATGGACACTTCCAGGCAGTTATGATGGGCACTTCCAGGCAGTTATGATGGACACTTCCAGGCAGTTATGATGGACACTTCCAGGCAGTTATGATGGACACTTCCAGGCAGTTATGATGGACACTTCTAGGCAGTTATGATGGACACTTCCAGGCAGTTATGATGGGCACTTTCAGGCAGCTATGATGGACACTTCCAGGCAGCTATGATGGACACTTCCAGGCAGTTATGATGGACACTTCCAGGCAGTTATGATGGACACTTCCAGGCAGTTATGATGGGCACTTCCAGGCAGTTATGATGGACACTTCCAGGCAGTTATGATGGACACTTACAGGCAGTTATGATGGGCACTTCCAGGCAGTTATGATGGACACTTCCAGGCAGTTATGATGGGCACTTCCAGGCAGCTATGATGGGCACTTCCAGGCAGTTATGATGGACACTTCCAGGCAGTTATGATGGACACTTCCAGGCAGCTATGATGGACACTTCCAGGCAGCTATGATGGACACTTCCAGGCAGCTATGATGGACACTTCCAGGCAGCTATGATGGACACTTCTTGGCAGTTATGATGGACACTTCCAGGCAGCTATGATGGACACTTCCAGGCAGCTATGATGGACACTTCCAGGCAGTTATGATGGACACTTCCAGGCAGCTATGATGGACACTTCCAGGCAGTTATGATGGACACTTCCAGGCAGCTATGATGGACACTTCAAGGCAGCTATGATGGGCACTTCCAGGCAGTTATGATGGACACTTGCAGGCAGTTATGATGGACACTTCCAGGCAGTTATGATGGACACTTCCAGGCAGTTATGATGGACACTTCCAGGCAGTTATGATGGACACTTCCAGGCAGTTATGATGGACACTTCCAGGCAGCTATGATGGACACTTCCAGGCGGCTATGATGGACACTTCCATGCAGCTATGATGGACACTTCCAGGCAGTTATGATGGACACTTCCAGGCAGCTATGATGGACACTTCCAGGCGGCTATGATGGACACTTCCAGGCAGCTATGATGGACACTTCCAGGCAGCTATGATGGGCACTTCCAGGCAGCTATGATGGACACTTCCATGCAGCTATGATGGACACTTCCAGGCAGCTATGATGGACACTTCCAGGCAGTTATCATGGACACTTCCAGGCAGTTATGATGGACACTTCCAGGCAGTTATGATGGACACTTCCAGGCAGCTATGATGAACACTTCCAGGCAGTTATGATGGACACTTCCATGCAGTTATGATGGACACTTCCAGGCAGTTATGATGGACACTTCCAGGCAGTTATGATGGACACTTCCAGGCTGCTATGATGAACACTTCCAGGCAGCTATGATGGGCACTTCCAGGCAGCTATGATGGACACTTCCAGGCAGCTATGATGGACACTTCCAGGCAGCTATGATGGTCACTTCCAGGCAGCTATGATGGACACTTCCAGGCAGCTATGATGGGCACTTCCAGGCAGCTATGATGGACACTTCCAGGCAGTTATGATGGACACTTCCAGGCAGTTATGATGGACACTTCCAGGCAGTTATGATGGACACTTCCAGGCAGTTATGATGGACACTTCCAGGCAGCTATGATGGACACTTCCAGGCAGTTATGATGGACACTTCCAGGCAGCTATGATGGGCACTTCCAGGCAGCTATGATGGACACTTCCAGGCAGTTATGATGGACACTTCCAGGCAGCTATGATGGACACTTCCAGGCAGTTATGATGGACACTTCCAGGCAGTTATGATGGACACTTCCAGGCATCTATGATGGACACTTCCAGGCAGTTATGATGGACACTTCCAGGCAGTTATGATGGACACTTCCAGGCAGTTATGATGGACACTTCCAGGCAGTTATGATGGACACTTCCAGGCAGCTATGATGGACACTTCCAGGCAGTTATGATGGACACTTCCAGGCAGTTATGATGGACACTTCCAGGCAGTTATGATGGGCACTTCCAGGCAGTTATGATGGACACTTCCAGGCAGTTATGATGGACACTTCCAGGCAGTTATGATGGACACTTCCAGGCAGTTATGATGGACACTTCTAGGCAGTTATGATGGACACTTCCAGGCAGTTATGATGGGCACTTTCAGGCAGCTATGATGGACACTTCCAGGCAGCTATGATGGACACTTCCAGGCAGTTATGATGGACACTTCCAGGCAGTTATGATGGACACTTCCAGGCAGTTATGATGGGCACTTCCAGGCAGTTATGATGGACACTTCCAGGCAGTTATGATGGACACTTACAGGCAGTTATGATGGGCACTTCCAGGCAGTTATGATGGACACTTCCAGGCAGTTATGATGGGCACTTCCAGGCAGCTATGATGGGCACTTCCAGGCAGTTATGATGGACACTTCCAGGCAGTTATGATGGACACTTCCAGGCAGCTATGATGGACACTTCCAGGCAGCTATGATGGACACTTCCAGGCAGCTATGATGGACACTTCTTGGCAGTTATGATGGACACTTCCAGGCAGCTATGATGGACACTTCCAGGCAGCTATGATGGACACTTCCAGGCAGTTATGATGGACACTTCCAGGCAGCTATGATGGACACTTCCAGGCAGTTATGATGGACACTTCCAGGCAGTTGTAATTGTCATTGCCTGTAAGTTTTTAAAGAACTGGCTCAGATGTATCTGTGTGGGCTCCATGGTCAGTGAGCTTGGCCTCAGAACTGCTGTCTCCACAAGTGAAATCAAGTTATTACTTCAGGGTGATACTCACCATCTAGTTAAAGTGTAGCTGCATTGTTTTGGTGACACTCACCATCTAGTTAAAGTGTTGCTGCATTGTTTTGGTGACACTCACCATCTAGTTAAAGTGTAGCTGCATTGTTTTGGTGATACTCACCATCTAGTTAAAGTGTAGCTGCATTGTTTTGGTGACACTCACCATCTAGTTAAAGTGTAGCTGCATTGTTTTGGTGACACTCACCATCTAGTTTAAGTGTAGCTGCATTGTTTTGGTGACACTCACCATCTAGTTTAAGTGTAGCTGCATTGTTTTGGTGACACTCACCATCTAGTTTAAGTGTAGCTGCATTGTTTTGGTGACACTCACCATCTAGTTAAAGTGTAGCTGCATTGTTTTGGTGACACTCACCATCTAGTTTAAGTGTAGCTGCATTGTTTTGGTGTCACTCACCATCTAGTTTAAGTGTAGCTGCATTGTTTTGGTGACACTCACCATCTAGTTTAAGTGTAGCTGCATTGTTTTGGTGACACTCACCATCTAGTTAAAGTGTAGCTGCATTGTTTTGGTGACACTCACCGTCTAGTTAAAGTGTAGCTGCATTGTTTTGGTGACACTCACCATCTAGTTAAAGTGTAGCTGCATTGTTTTGGTGACACTCACCATCTAGTTAAAGTGTAGCTGCATTGTTTTGGTGACACTCACCATCTAGTTAAAGTGTAGCTGCATTGTTTTGGTGACACTCACCATCTAGTTAAAGTGTAGCTGCATTGTTTTGGTGACACTCACCATCTAGTTAAAGTGTAGCTGCATTGTTTTGGTGACACTCACCGTCTAGTTAAAGTGTAGCTGCATTGTTTTGGTGATACTCACCATCTAGTTAAAGTGTAGCTGCATTGTTTTAGTGACACTCACCATCTAGTTAAAGTGTAGCTGCATTGTTTTGGTGACACTCACCATCTAGTTAAAGTGTAGCTGCATTGTTTTGGTGATACTCACCATCTAGTTAAAGTGTAGCTGCATTGTTTTGGTGACACTCACCATCTAGTTAAAGTGTAGCTGCATTGTTTTGGTGACACTCACCATCTAGTTAAAGTGTAGCTGCATTGTTTTGGTGACACTCATCATCTAGTTAAAGTGTAGCTGCATTGTTTTGGTGACACTCACCATCTAGTTAAAGTGTTGCTGCATTGTTTTGGTGACACTCACCATCTAGTTAAAGTGTTGCTGCATTGTTTTGGTGACACTCACCATCTAGTTAAAGTGTAGCTGCATTGTTTTGGTGACCCTCACCATCTAGTTAAAGTGTAGCTGCATTGTTTTAGTGACACTCACCATCTAGTTAAAATGTTGCTGCATTGTTTTTGTGACACTCACCATCTAGTTAAAGTGTAGCTGCATTGTTTTGGTGACACTCACCATCTAGTTAAAGTGTAGCTGCATTGTTTTGGTGACACTCACCATCTAGTTAAAGTGTAGCTGCATTGTTTTGGTGACACTAACCATCTAGTTAAAGTGTAGCTGCATTGTTTTGGTGACACTCACCATCTAGTTAAAGTGTAGCTGCATTGCTTCAGTGACACACCCAATCTAGTTGAAGTGTAGCTGGTAAAAGATATGATGAATTTGCATGTTTAACCCCATGAGAATACTTGGGTTGGGCACCATTTCACTTAAAAAATCCTTCACTTTTGGGACTTATTATAATAATTATAACTTAATCGCTTTTAACTGTAGCCTACTTACATGCAGTTCTCTGTATACACTTATGTATGCGCTCCTGAAATGGAAATAACTTACATGGTATTAATATACCTTTATATTTCAGAAAGACAAGAAAAAGCTATTTATCACACCAGGAAATGCAGAGGTAATTTTTAAAATAATGCTTTAGTTGACAGATAATCTTTATTGCACAATGGACAACACCATAGTGCTCAGACAACCCCATAGTGCTCAGATCCCCCCTCATATAGACAACCCCTTAGTGCTCAGATCCCCCCTCATATAGACAACCCCATAGTTCTCAGATCCCCCCTCATATAGACAACCCCATAGTGCTCAGATCCCCCTCATATAGACAACCCCATAGTGCTCAGACACCTCCTCATACAGACAACCCCACAGTGCTCAGACATCCCCCTCATACAGACAACTCCATAGTGCTCAGATCCCCCCTCATACAGACAACCCCATAGTGCTCAGACACCACCCCCTACAGACAACCCCACAGTGCTCAGACAACTCCATAGTGCTCAGATCCCCCCCCTCATACAGACAACCCCATAGTGCTCAGACCCCCCCCCCCCCTACAGTCAACCCCATAGTGCTCAGACACCCCCCTCATACAGACAACCCCATAGTGCTCAGACACCCCCTCATACAGACAACCCCATAGTGCTCAGACCCCCCCCCCCTCCTCTACAGACAACCCCATAGTGCTCAGACACCCCCCCCCCTCTACAGACAACCCCATCGTGCTCAGATCCCCCACCCCCATTCAGACAACACCTAATATCCACTCCTCAGCACATACCCCAGTATGAAACATGCCTGCTACACTAGTGACAGCATTGGTAATGGCTTCAGCTCAGATGTACTAACTCTATAGCACCAGTGATGACTTTGTCCACAAACCTCTTTTGTCGCCTATTAAGACATGCTTGACTGGTGACAGGCTCTATTCTTTTCTCATCTCATCTTGGTCAGGTTCCCAGTAGCCACACAGACATTTTAAAATCTTTTCAACATGAAAAACAAACTTGAAAGTCTTGCAATTTACAAAAAATTAAAATATGTAAATTGTTGGTCAGAAAATAGGTCAGCATGACAACAAACAAACTATCAACCAGAAATACAAAAGCAGATGGTTTGACTACATATCATGATCATCAGGCTATACCTGGTATAGATGAGTTACAAGAAATGTTAGACATTATAATGAAAGAAAGCAAAAATAAAGAACTCAGCCTTAATAGCAGAACAACAGAAGTAATGATAACAACAAAAAAAAGGCATCACCTTGGCAGGGCAAAATAAAGACAAGTGGAAAAATATTAAAACAGGTAAATGAATTTAAATATTTGGAAACTTTGTTAACCTCAGACGGAAGATGTACAAAAGAGGTGAGATGCAGAATGGCTCAGGCAAAAGCAGCTTTCCAAAAAATGAGGAAGATACTATGCAAACCATTTTTGACAATAGAATCAAGAAAAAGAGTTCTTAAATGCTATGTAGAGCCAGTCTTAACATATGGATGCGAATCATAGACAATAGGACAACATACAAGAAAATCACTGGAGTCTGTAGAAATGTGGTTTTACAGAAAAATGTTGAGAATACCATGGACAGCTAAGAAGAGTAATGAAAACGTTCTGAAAGAGGCCAAAGCAAAAAGAGAGCTAATTTCCAATATTAGGAAGAAACAATCATCATTTTTTGGCCATGTAATGAGAAGAGAACAACTGGAATATATTGTAACAACTGGGAAAATTGAGGGACGAAGAGATAGATGGAAACAAAGAGAAAAGATACCAGACAGGTTAAGAGAATGGTTTGACAGAAGGTCAACAACAGAAATGATAAATAACTGTCAAGACTGAAAGTTGTGGAGAGACATGATCACCTATGCCAGCAGGCCTGGTACGTGATGATGATGACCTGGTACAGATGCATTATTCAGAAGACAATGAAGGTTACAGGAAGAGAAACTGACTTAAAGAGAGATGGTAAGAGAGAGGTCCTGTGTGCTGCTGTACATGTAGGAGAACCATTCTTCTTCTACCTCTCAGCTCCCTGTGGAGCATAGGTCTTCAACAAACACTTTCAGCTCCCAGTGGAGCATAGGTCTTCAACAGGCACTTTCAGCTCCCAGTGGAGCATAGGTCTTCAACAGGCACTTTCAGCTCCCTGTGGAGCATAGGTCTTCAACAAACACTTTCAGCTCCCAGTGGAGCATAGGTCTTCAACAAACACTTTCAGCTTCCAGTGGAGCATAGGTCTTCAACAGGCACTTTCAGCTCCCTGTGGAGCATAGGTCTTCAACAGGCACTTTCAGCTCCCAGTGGAGCATAGGTCTTCAACAGGCACTTTCAGCTCCCTGTGGAGCATAGGTCTTCAACAGGCACTTTCAGCTCCCTGTGGAGCATAGGTCTTCAACAAACACTTTCAGCTCCCAGTGGAGCATAGGTCTTCAACAGGCACTTTCAGCTCCCTGTGGAGCATAGGTCTTCAACAAACACTTTCAGCTCCCTGTGGAGCATAGGTCTTCAACAAACACTTTCAGCACCCTGTGGAGCATAGGTCTTCAACAGGCACTTTCAGCTCCCTGTGGAGCATAGGTCTTCAACAGGCACTTTCAGCTCCCAGTGGAGCATAGGTCTTCAACAGGCACTTTCAGCTCCCTGTGGAGCATAGGTCTTCAACAAACACTTTCAGCTCCCTGTGGAGCATAGGTCTTCAACAAACACTTTCCAAGTCGTTATGTTTCTTACCATTCTTTTAAGATCATTCCATGTCTTCCCCATCATCTTCATCTCTGCTTCTATCTGTCTTCTCCAAGAATTCCTTGGTTTTCCTCTTTGTCTTTTCAGAAGAACCAATGGCAGTTGACAATTAAATAGAGTAGGCCACAAAATGGCCGCTGCTCTGGAAACAATTATAGGTAAACATCTCAATGGTAAAAAAAAATGAGAGTATCTCTTTTACGTCAGAGAATATCTGCCTCTAAGGGGAGGGACACCTGAGCAGAATGCTTCCAGTGTGAAAAACTAGAAAAAGTGATATTTGTGCAGAATTCAGTTCTCCAGGACTTGACTAGAGTTTTAAAGCTGGCATTTGCAAATAAACAAAAACAACACCATATAACTTCTACACTTTTCAAGCATGGAAGGAACTCTTGCTTATAGGGGTGCAGTTTAAGTACCTCAGACTGACAGTGATATCTTGACAATTATTTTGTTTTACTCTCTCATTTTGTTTGTTTACTCTATCATTTTGTTTGTTATCTATAATTTTGTTTGTTTATAATCTATAATTTTGTTTGTTTAATCTATGATTTTGTTTGTTTAGCTCTATCATTTTGTTTGTTTAATCTCTCATTTTGTTTGTTTACTCTATCATTTTGTTTGTTTACTCTATCATTTTGTTTGTTATCTCTATAATTTTGTTTGTTTAATCTCTCATTTTGTTTGTTTACTCTATCATTTTGTTTGTTATCTCTATAATTTTGTTTGTTTAATCTGTCATTATGTTTGTTTAATCTCTCAATTTGTTTGTTTAATCTCTCATTTTGTTTGTTTAATCTCTCATTTTGTTTGTTTACTCTATCATTTTGTTTGTTATCTCTATAATTTTGTTTGTTTAATCTCTCATTTTGTTTGTTTAATCTATCAGTTTGTTTGTTTAATCTATCATTTTGTTTGTTTACTCTATCATTTTGTTTGTTATCTATAATTTTGTTTGTTTAATCTCTCATTTTGTTTGTTTACTCTGTCATTTTGTTTGTTTACTCTATAATTTTGTTTGTTTAATCTGTCATTATGTTTGTTTAATCTCTCATTTTGTTTGTTTAATCTATCAGTTTGTTTGTTTAGCTCTATCATTTTGTTTGTTTACTCGAGTTTACTTTAGTGTTCTTGTCCGCAGGGTCTACATGGTGTCTGCTTGTACTTCCTGAGAACGACTTCCAAACAAATCACTTCTGCCAGCATTGCCCAAGAGGTTAACTTTGGCACCATGGACTGCACCGAAGGGAAGATACTGGCTGGCTTTGAGAAGCATCTTTCCAAGATTATCCTGCCAGCCCTGAAGTCTTTGGAGGTAGGAGCATGTAGTGGTCAATAACATACACTCCTATAATGACAGCTTTACAAAAAAAGAGCACAATAAAATACTGACATTAAGACCTACAAGCAACCGTCCTCAGAAAGTGAGAACAACACAGACACCATTTTTTTTTTTTCGTTTGCCAGCTTTCACCTATGATGAACTCTATAGAGACTAGGAACTGAATTTTGCGTGTTAATCCATTTTTCCCAAGTAGCCGTGTGCACAGGGATCCCTCGCCACACAGGCAGATAACTCAATCTTCGGAGGTACTCATATTTTTTTTCGTCCATGAGTAATTGATGTTTCAAGCTGGGCCTCGCTGCTGAGACCAGGGGTGGTTTGCCGCAGAGAGAAAGCACAAATAAAAACCCCAACATGTGCAACTGGGGTTTGAACTCACCACCTCTCTGCGTCAAGACCGTCGTCTTGCCTCAAGATCAACCAGTCCCTCCCCCCCAAAAAAAACAACAAAATAAAAAATCTAATTAACTAGAACACAGAAACATGGATGACATTAGACAAACATAAAATAACAATGATATAAAAATTCTCTAGTCATTGGAGTTAGGTTTGTACTCTGTAGCCTTGATAATGTTCTTAATCGTGCCAGTATTTCTTCTCTTTAATCTTATTTGTTAGATGAGGCCAGATTTCTGTACTGTAATAAATAGTGGATAAGAAGATTTTACACAGCCAGTAGATGACTCGAGCCGCGATAGCTCAGTGGTTAGTGAACTGGACTACAAAGGACAAAAGTTATGGTTCGATTCCAACTAATGGCTTCCGGTTCATCCAGTAAATGGGTACCCAGCTTCCGGTTCATCCGGTAAATGGGTACCTGATTTTTTTTTCTGGGAAAGTAAAGTGGCACGGGCGTAATACCGACCACATTACCCCAAAAATCATGTGCTGAAGGTCTGTAAAATTTATGGTCACTAACACCATATTCCCTGTACGCCACTTGGCGTGACGGGGGCTCTTTACTTTTACAGTAGATGACTCGTGTGTTACCGGGGCCTCATTTTGAGGGAAGTAAAGAATAGAGACACTGAGACCTTCCAGGCATGTAAGTAAGAGATGACTAAGGAGGTTGATCGATGGCTTGACAAGCTGACTTGAAGAGCTTAAAAGTATTGTTATGGAAACAGAGCCATAGATTATATAATTATTTCTGGAAAATGTGCCATTTTGGCACGCAAAGTTTCTGTTATTGAGATTCTGGTTTTGCCCTATGTACCGTCTTCGGCTTGAAAGGACAATAGATAGATTGATAGTAAGTGACTGAGTGATCTTGAGGTAAGATGTTGTGTACTGGACATAAAGGTTGCAGGTTCAAATCCTGCCTTAGGCTGTGTGAAATTTTCACTTTAAATCCATGGTCTCTTCATGGTTTTTGGGTAGTGAGATCCAATGTCTCGCCCTCCCTGGGTAGTGAAATACAATGTCCAGCCCTCTCTGGATAGTAAGATCCAATGTCTAGCCCTCTCTGGGTAATAAGATCTGATGTCTAGTCCTCTCTGGGTAGTGAGATCCAATGTCTAGCCCTCTCTGGGTAATAAGATCCGATGTCTAGTCCTCTCTGGGTAGTGAGATCCAATGTCTGGCTCTCCCTGGGTAGTGAAATACGATGTCCAGCCCTCTCTTGGTAGTAAGATCTGATGTCCAGCCTTCTCTGGGTCATGAGATCCGATGTCTAGCCCTCTCGGGTAATAAGATCCGATGTCTAGTCCTCTCTGGGTAGTGAGATGTAATGTCCAGCCGTCTCGAATAATGGTGAAACCAGGTGGTCTTGTTTGAACTTGCACACATTAAAGAACCCTTGGCAGTTAAAAGTTGAAAATAATAAACCCCAAAAAATGGTCTCTGCTCCATGAAACTATTGTTAAGCAAATCTACTTTTGTGGACATTGGATGTGTCAGGCGAAGATATTGCGGTCTTGCTGTAAACTAGCAACACAGTTCATCCATGCCTGCTTAACAGGTGAACACTAAGTAGATAAGTACAGCCAGTCATTGATGAAAGTGGAGGGAAAGCCAATGGTAAAGCAGCTGGTCAACAACAAAGAAGAAAGATGTAATTAAAACAATCAATTATGGTGAAGGATTTAGTGAAACCAGACAGTTATTTTGAATGATTTAGTGGACCAGCCAACAAGTCAATCAAACAGTCATGAGATAGTCATAAAATGTACAAACCAACCACCAATCAAATAGTCAACAGATAGTCATAAAATGTACAAGCCAACCATAATCAAATAGTCAACAGATAGTCATAAAATGTACAAACCAACCACCAATCAAATAGTCAACAAATAGTCATAAAATGTACAAACCAACCACCAATCAAATAGTCAACAGATGGTCATAAAATGTACAAGCCAACCACCAATCAAACACTCAACCAATCAAACACCCAACCAATCAAACACCCAACCAATCAAACACCCAACCAATCAAACACCCAACCAATCAAACACCCAACCAATCAAACACCCAACCAATCAAACACCCAACCAATCAAACACCCAACCAATCAAACACCCAACCAATCAAACACCCAACCAATCAAACACCCAACCAATCAAACCCCCAACCAATCAAACACCCAACCAATCAAACACCCAACCAATCAAACACTCAACCAATCAAACACCCAACCAATCAAACACCCAACCAATCAAACACCCAATCAATCAAACACTCAACCAATCAAACACCCAACCAATCAAACACCCAACCAATCAAACACCCAATCAATCAGAAGCTTAACCAACCAACTGATCATTTAAGTCAACCAACCAACCAGCCAACCAACCAACCAACCAACCAACCCATCCTGGCCCAACCCAATCCAAACCAACCCAACCAACCCAAACCAACCCAAACCAAACCAACCCAAGCCAAACCAACCCAGCCCAACCCAAACCAAACCAACCTATCCCAAACCAAGCCAAACCAAACCAACCCAAACCAAACCAACCCAAACCAACCCAACCCAACCCAACCCAAACCAGCCCAAACCAACCCAAGCCAAACCAACCCAAACCGACCCAAACCAATCCAAGCCAAACAAACCCAGCCCAACCCAACCCAAACCAAACCAACCTATCCAAACCAAGCCAAACCAACCCAACCCAAACCAAACCAACCCAAACCAAGCCAAACCAACCCAACCCAAACCAAACCAACCCAACCCAACCCAAACCAAACCAACCCAAACCAACCCAAACCAAACCAACCCAAACCAACCCAAGCCAAACCAACCCAGCCCAACCCAACCCAAACCAAACCAACCTATCCCAAACCAAACCAACCCAAACCAACCCAACCCAACCCAAACCAAACCAAACCAACCCAAACCAACCCAAGCCAAGCCAAACCAACTCAATCCAATCCAAACCAAACCAAACCAAACCAACCCAAACCAACCCAAGCCAAGCCAAACCAACTCAACCCAATCCAAACCAAACCCAACCCAACTCAACACAACCAAACCCAAACCAACTCAACCCAATCCAAACCAAACCAAACCAACCCAAACCAACCCAAGCCAAGCCAAACCAACTCAACCCAATCCAAACCAAACCCAACCCAACTCAACACAACCAAACCCAACCCAACACAACCAAACCAAACCAACCCAAACCAACCCAGCCCAACCCAACCCAAACCAAACCAACCTATCCCAAACCAAACCAACTCAACCCAAACCAAACCAAACCAACCCAAACCAACCCAAACCAACTCAACCCAATCCAAACCAAACCCAACCCAACTCAACACAACCAAACCCAAACCAACTCAACCCAACCCAACTCAACCCAAACCAAATCAAACCAAACCAAACCAAACCAAACCAAACCAAACCAACCCAAACCAACCCAACTCAACCCAACTTCACCCAACCTAACCAACCAACCAACCAACCAAATCAAATGGTTAACCAACCTACCATTTATTCAAGGCTGTCATGTTAACAGCAATTAGATTTATTAATTATACCTGCTTTTTTGTTCATGCACAGAATAACAGCGTAAATTAGTGGTTCAAATAGTGACAGTTCGAACTCAGAAATGAATAACAAATTAACATGCCTGTTTGTCCGCTAGTTGTGGGGAGACTTATCCAAAGAGAGCAGCACTGTCCAGGCTGAAGAATTCCTGGAACTCCTGGACAAGTTCATCAGCAGCCTAACCTTGGCCCTGAAAAACATGGAAGGTCAAGTATCTTTGCAAGAAAATGGTCATGGAAGTATCATTGATCACATCAAGGGTCCGGCTGACTACCAGGACATGGGTAGGACAAACTTTTATTTAGATTGAACTAGTTGCATCCATGAAACAAATTTATCACTATCATCTTTTAAGTAAGCTCTCTGTGGAGCTGGAAAGGTAAAGTACGAGCGCAAGTTTTCACCCATATGTGCTCGGCCGCCTATCCAGAAGTGTTCAGATTTCTGGATAGTGTCGCCTTCAAGCATCGAAAATCATGATGCGAGGCGGCATCCCTCACCTTCCCAGAGTGCTACCCTAGTACCCATTTTGGCTGGGTCAAACGTAGGGGGATTTTTTTCCAACCATGGGTACAATTCACACTGCATCCACGGGAGTCAAACATGGGTTATTCAAATGTTGGTAGCCCTGTCGGGTGGTTTTCCCAACTAAGCTACCGAGACCCCACTTGTGCTGTGTTGGGGAGGAATAAGACACATGTCTCTGGGGGCATTGGCGTTTCAACTTTCATTTTTCTATATGTTTCTTTCTGAGACTAATCTTTCTATCTCTGTCCATGTCTTTCAACTGGTCATTCAAATTAAAATCATCATTATGTGCCACACCGGTTTGGTGTAGGCGATCATGTCCTTCCACAATCCTCTATATACAGTGCATTGTATCACTTCTATTGTTGACTACTTTCCATGCCATGACACCAAGCTATCCAGTATTTTCTCTCTTTGTCATCCGTGATCTCACTTTCCTTTTATTTTGCCAGTTGTAACCAAGTATTCCAACTTTCATCTTCTCATGACGTGCCCAAAAAATGTTGATTGTTTCTTTCTGATGTTTTTTAGGAGCTCCCTTTTTGTATTGGCCTCTTTGAGAACTTCCTCATTGGTCTTTTTAGCTGTCCAGGGAACTTTCAACATTCTTCTGAGAAATCCCATCTCTGTGGCCTCTAATCGTCTTTTCATTTATTTGTCTACTGTCCATGATTCGCTTCCATAGGTCAGAATTGGTTGTATATAACATTGATGAACTCTCTTTCTCATTTCTATTAACATAGAATTGTTGCATAAGATATTTTGCATTCAAATTAAAATACCCTTACTATATTCTCACATATTGAGCTATCCTTTCCCACTTTCCAGCTATAGACATATCCTTCCTGTCTCTTTTACTTCTGGTCCTTAATGTCTTGTCATTGGTTATTAAGAAAACTATTACATTAATTCCTGTCTTGTGTTAAATATATTTTAACTTTTGGGAACTTTTTTTGTGAATTGGAGAGAATCATGATGTACAGACACATGCATACAGGTATGTGTGCTTGCTCATTCACTCCTTCGTTTGCTCACTCACTGATTCACTCACTCACTCACTCTCCCACTCACTTACTCCCTCCTTCACTGACTCATCATCTGTCCACTCACTCACTCTCTCACCCACCACTCTCTCACCTTCTCACTCATCCACCCACTCATCCACTCATTTAATCACTCATTCATCCACTCACTTACCCACCCAATCAATCAATCATCCACCCACTCACTCACTCCCTCTTTCACTCACCCACTTCCTCCTTCATCCACTCACTCTCTCACCCACCACTCTCTCATCTACTTACTCATCCACCCACTCAATCACTCATCCACCCATTTAATCACTCATTCATCCACTCACTTACCCACCCAATCAATGGCTCATCCACCCACCCACTCACTCCATCCTCCACTCACCCACTTCCTCCTTCACTCACTCCCACTCACTCACTCGCTCACTCACCCACCCACTCACTCACTCACTCACTCACTCACTCACTCACTCACTCACTCACTCACTCACTCACTCACTCACTCACTCACTCACTCACTCACTCACTCACTCACTCACTCACTCACTCACTCACTCAAATCCCCACTCCCTCCTCCATTCACCCACTTCCTCCTTTATCCACTCACTCCCTCCCTCCTTCACCCACCCACACATGTACACACATTCATCCTATAATAATTCCCCCCCCCCCCCACTTGACAGCCAGCAACAGTGAGTCCCTGGAGAAGCTGGAGCAGCTCGTGGTGCTGTGGTCCAGGCAGATAGAGCAAGTGCTGACGGAGAGCGAGCAGATGAGGCGGGAAGCAGACGACATTGGACCAACAGCCGAGCTGGCCTACTGGAAGACCAGAATGGCTCGCTTCAGCAGGTAGCCTCCCCTTCTGTCTGCTTCATACAACTGGAAGTAGCAAATGACTTACACTGTAGTTTGACACTGATTCTTTAGTTAAATTGCTCATTTGTGTCTTTCTGGGAAGATAAAATACAGAACTTGTGATTCTGATTAGTAATAAAACAGAAATAATGATCATAGAAAAAACAAACATTACCATCATAGAAAAAACAAACATTACCATCATAGAAAAAACAAACATTACCATCATAGAAAAAACAAACATTACCATCATAGAAAAAGTAAACATTACCATCATAGAAAAAACAAACATTACCATCATAGAAAAAATAAACATTACCATCATAGAAAAAATAAACATTACCATCATAGAAAAAGTAAACATTACCATCATAGAAAAAGTAAACATTACCATCATAGAAAGAACAAACATTACCATCATAGAAAAAGTAAAGTACCCCCATCACGCCAAGTGGCGTTTAGGGAATATGGTGTTAGTGACCACAAATTTTACAGACCTTCAGCACATGATTTTTGGGGTAATGTGGTCGGTATTATGCCCGTGCCACTTTACTTTACCAGAAAAAAATCCAGTACTTATTAAAGGCTGGGTGAACTGGAAGCCGTTGGTTGGGATCGAACCCTACCTCTTGTCCTTTGTAGTCCAGTTCACCAACCACTGAGCTATCGCAGCTCCCATTACCATCATGCAGTATACAAATAAACAGGACAAATCTGAAACAAGTGCAGAGTCAAATACTTGGGCACAATAATAACATCAGATGGAAGATATACCACAGAAATAAAAAGTAGAATAGCTAAGGTCAAAATAACATTTTAGAAAATGAAAAATGTCTAATGCAACAAATCTAACTCAATAGAAGTGAGAAAGAGGGTTCATCAGTGCTATACAGAGCCAATTCTGACCTATGGAAGTGAATCATGGACAGTAGACAAACAACTGAAAAGATGATTAGAGGCCACAGAGATGGATTTTTTAGAAAAATGTTGAAAGTTCCCTGGACAGCTAAAAAGACCAATGAGGACATTCTCAAAGAGGCCAACACAAAAAGGCAGCTCCTAAAAATTATCAGAAAGAAACAATCAACAGTTTTCATCATAAGAAGAGGAAAGTTGCAATACTTCGTTACAACTGGAAAAATACAGTGAAAGAGAGATTGCGGACGACAAAGAGAGAATATCTTGGTGTCATGGCATGGAAATCAGCCAACAACAGAACTGATACGATGCACTGTAGATAGAAGATTGTGGAGGGACATAATCACCTACACCAACCGGTATATGGTTTAGATTTTTATTTATTGAATGATTAATTTTAGTTATAGATCTATTGATTGATTGAGTTTAGTTTCTGAAATACTAAATGGTTAAGTTACAGGTCTATTGATTCTATGGTTTAGATTTTGATTTATTGAATGATTAATTTTAGTTATAGATCTATTGATTGTTTGAGTTTAGTTTCTGATTTAGTAAATGATTAAAGCTTTATGTTATTGATAGATGACACAAGCAGGCCTTCAGCAGAAACAAACAAACAACACACACACAGATATGTAAATAAATAAAACTAGTCCTATATCTATCTATCTATCTATTGTCCTTTCAAGCTGAAGACAGCACATAGGGCAGAACCACAATCTTAAAAACAGAAACCCTGCGTGCCAAAATGGCACATATTGCAAAGATTAAGTCCTTTGTAGATAACTAATAATGAAACATCCAAAACAAAATAATTTAGAGCTAGTATGAGAAACGAAGAGATAGAGGGAAGCAAAGAGAAAAAATAACAGACAACTTAAGAGAATGGCTCGGCAGAAGGTCAACAACAGAAATGATAAGTAGCTGCCGAGATCGAATGTTGTGGAGAGACATGATCACCTACGCCAGCAGGCCCGGTACTTGATGATGATGATGAGAAACAGAAATAATACTGATGAAGGCCTATTGAGCTGAAACGTCGTTCAAATTTTTGTTGCCCATTAATAATGTAAAGCTTTAACCATACTATTTTTTCCATTTCTCCTCCACATTCAGCTTTACTGCAGCTTCATATTTTATGTATTTATTTGTGTTTGCCTTGACCCTTTAGTAAAAAAATAAAAAAAGTAAAGTACCCCCGTCACGCCAAGTGGCGTATAGGGAATATGGTGTTAGTGACCATAAATTTTACAGACCTTCAGCATATAATTTTTAGGGTAATATGGTCGGTATTACACCTGTGCCGCTTTACTTTCCCAGAAAAAATCTGGTACCCATTTAAGGCTGGGTGAACCCGGAAGCCGTCGATTGGGATCGAATCCTACCTCTTGTCCTTTGTAGTCCAGTTCACTAACCATTGAGCTATGGCGGCTCCCCTTTAATAAATGACTGAGTTTAGTTAGTGATGTTCTGATCGGTTGAGTTTAGATTTTGATGAACTAAATGTGAGATTTTTGTAACCTGCAGTTTGTTGGATCAGATGAAGAGCTTGCGGGTCAAAGCTGTGATTGGTGTCTTGCAAGTGTCAAGGTCGAAGATTCTACAAAAATGGAAAGAACTGGTTCGTTCTTTGATTATCCTCATTCAAAATTCTCCATCTTAATTACCCATCATGTTGCTCATTTGATTAATTGTTAGTTAGCAGAAGTGATTCCAGTACAGTCTCAGGGATGCTGGAAAGTCTTCTTTAGCAAAACTTGAAAAAAATGTGTGCTTTTAATTCCAGTAACTATGGCAAGAAGAATGTTGAGAATACCATGGACAGCTAAGAAGAGTAATGAAAACGTTCTGAAAGAGGCCAAAGCTAAAAAAGAGCTCATTTCCAATATTAGGAAGAAACAATCATCATTTTTTGGCCATGTGATGAGAAGAGAACAGCTGGAATATATTGTGAAAACTGAGAAAATTGAGGGACGAAGAGATAGAGGGAAGCAAAGAGAAAAGATACCAGACAGCTTAAGAGAATGGCTTGGCAGAAGGTCAACAACAGAAATGATAACTGCCGAGATCGAAAGTTGTGGAGAGACATGATCACCTACGCCAGCAGGCATGGCACTTGATGATGATGATCTATGGCAACCTTTGCTCTGTTTTCTAACATTACTTTTCCTTCAAGGGCAACAACTCAAATTCCTACAGACTCTGGATTGTAGTTTCACCAACAATCCCATTCTCATTTCAATGAATACCAATGAGACTTTTCTTAGTATTCATCTGTCTTCATGGGTAGCTTTGCTTAACATTGATCATTTTTTGCCTACTCTTTTTTACTTTAAACCGCCAAGGGTACTGTAATATGCTTGAATGCACATGGGACCTTCTGTTTATTAGTTTTTTTTTTTTTAGAAGTCTAGACATCAGATCATCTCACAACTACACAGAGACCAGGTAAAGACATGAAGTAACCACTGATTAGATTTGTCTTGAATGCACATGGGACCTTCTGCTTTTTAGTTTTTTTTTGTTTAGAAGTTAATCATCAGATCATCTCACTACTACGCAGAGACCAGGTAAAGACATGAAGAAACCACTGAATAGATTTGTCTTGAATGCGCATGGGACCTTCTGCTTTTTAGTTTGTTTTTTATTAGAAGTCTAGACATCAGATCATCTCACTACTACGCAGAGACCAGGTAAAGACATGAAAAAACCATTGATTAGATTTGTAAAAAATTCTCACTGGCTGTGGTGGGAATCGAACCAGGAACTTTCCTATCCAGAAGCTGACATGTCCAGACCCCCTCTCCAGTCCTTGTTCAATGAGCGCTATTTCTGTTTGTCTATCTTATCTTTGATTGATCTTTCCTCATTGTCTTAGTGTCTAGTGCACACGTTACTGATCACAATAGTCTGTGTTCAATTCCTGGATGTGGCTAATTTTTACCCTGCTTCTGAAAATGGGTACCAGAGATTTTTTTCTTGGGAGTAAGGGTGACCTGCGGGTTCACCCAGCCTTAAATGGGTACCGGATTTTTTTCGGGGAAGTAAAGCAGCACGAGCGTAATACCGACCACATTACCCCAAAAATCATGTGCCAAAGGTCTGTAAAATTTATGGTCACTAACACCATATTCCCTATACGCCACTTGGGGTGACGGGGTACTTTACTTTTTTTTTTTTAAGGGTGACCTGACGAGATACCAGTCACATGACTTAAAAATGTGCTGTTGGCACTGGGAAAAAATGGCCACTCAAGATGTAGTCCCCATAGGTTTATAAGGCTTGGGAGGAACCTTGACCTTACTTGTTTTTTCTGTTGAGGAAAGAGTGACAGGGACATTAAAAACAAAAACCTGTAAATGTGAGGCAAATCTGGGACACTCTGTATATAATGGCTACAGGCTGCACTGAAGGGATGAACCACAGCCTTCTATTGGTTTACTTAGGTGTGAGGGTTGAGAGGAAATTCCTGGAAAGGTTTTCAGATTTCTAAGCAGAGATAGTTGTGGGTAGTGTGATGTCAGCTGTCTATAGCTGAAAATATCATGTTAGTTGGAGGGTTTTCTGGTTTTATTTTCAATCCATGGGCCTTATTAAATATATAGATGGCTGTGGATGAACTATACTGTTTCCCTGCTATAAACCACCACAAGGTGTACCCGCCACTGGGTGCTTTATTATTCTGTAGCCGTGGATAGAAAACATAAGGACAAAAATGTGTACTTCATTTATCACTCTCAGGGAAAGGGACTTTTCTGCAGAGATGACCTCTGAAGAGCTTCATTTGGGAAATGGGATTACGAGTTTGAATGATGAGCGTGTGAGAGCTCATAATCAAGCCATTAATTAACACTCCATTAACAACCAATATCTCAACACTCCATAAACAACCCATAAATCAACACTTCATCAACACTTCATCAACAATCCTTAAATCAACACTTCATCAACAAGCCATGAATCAACACTTCAACAAGTCATGAATCAACACTTGATCAACAACCCATAAATCAACACTTCATCAACAAGCCATGAATCAACACTTCATCAACAAGCCATGAATCAACACTTCAACAAGTCACGAATCAACACTCCATAAACAACCCATAAATCAACACTTCATCAACAACCCATAATCAACACTTCATCAACAACCCATAAATCAACACTTCATCAACAACCCATAAATAAACGCTTCATCAACAAACCATGAATCAACACTTCAACAAGTCATAAATCAACATGTCATCAACAAGCCATGGATCAATACTTCATCAACAACCCCATGAATCAACACTTCATCAACAACCCCATGAATCAACACTTCATCAACAACCCCATGAATCAACACTTCATCAACAACCCCATGAATCAACACTTCATCAACAACCCCACGAATCAACACTTCATCAACAACCCCACGAATCAACACTTCATCAACAACCCCATGAATCAACACTTCATCAACAAGCCATGAATCAACACTTCATCAACAACCCCATGAATCAACACTTCATCAACAACCCATGAATCAACACTTCATCAACAACCCATGAATCAACACTTCATCAACAACCCCATGAATCAACACTTCATCAACAAGCTCATGAATCAACACTTCATCAACAACCCCATGAATCAACACTTCATCAACAAGCTCATGAATCAACACTTCATCAACAACCCCATGAATCAACACTTCATCAACAACCCCATGAATCAACACTTCATCAACAACCCCATGAATCAACACTTCATCAACAACCTCATGAATCAACACTTCATCAACAACCCCATGAATCAACACTTCATCAACAACCCCATGAATCAACACTTCATCAACAAGCCATGGATCAACACTTCATCAACAACCCCATGAATCAACACTTCATCAACAAGCCATGGATCAACACTTCATCAACAACCCCATGAATCAACACTTCATCAACAACCCCATGAATCAACACTTCATCAACAACCCCATGGATCAACACTTCATCAACAAGCCATGAATCAACACTTCATCAACAACCCCATGAATCAGCACTCTTTTCAAACCATACCTTTATCTATTCCTGACATTGAAAATACATTAACCTTACACACTGCAATTAATTTGGCCACAAATAAATAATGTTGTATAACATAGTAATAAAAGTAAAGAGCCCCCGTCACGCCAAGTGAATATAGGGAATATGGTGTTAGTGACCATAAATTTTACAGACCTTCAGCACATGATTTTTGGGGTAATGTGGTCGGTATTACACCCATGCTACTTTACTTTCCCATAAAAAAATTCTGGTGCCCATTTAAGGCTGGGTGAACCCAGAAGCCATTGGTTGGGATTGAACCCTACCTCTTGTGTTGTATAACATTATGTTGTATATTTGTTTGTAATTGCAGGATGCCCGTATAACAGATGCTGCTAATGAGGCCAAGGACAATGTCAAGTATCTATACACCTTGGACAAGTTCTTTAGTCCTCTCGTGAAATGTACACCCGTGAGTAGTGAAATGATGTACTGTAGCAAAAGTCTCTAATGATGTACTGTAGCAAAGGTCTCTAATGATGTACTGTAGCAAAGGTCTCTAATGATGTACTGTAGCAAAGGTCTCTAATGCTGTACTGTAGCAAAGGTCTCTAATGCTGTACTGTAGCAAAGGTCTCTAATGCTGTACTGTAGCAAAGGTCTCTAATGATGTACTGTAGCAAGGGTCTCTAAAGATGTACTGTAGTAAAGGTCTCTAATGATGTACTGTAGCAAAGGTCTCTAATGCTGTACTGTAGCAAAGGTCTCTAATGCTGTACTGTAGCAAAGGTCTCTAATGATGTACTGTAGCAAGGGTCTCTAAAGATGTACTGTAGTAAAGGTCTCTAATGATGTACTGTAGCAAAGGTCTCTAATGATGTACTGTAGCAAAGGTCTCTAATGCTGTACTGTAGCAAAGGTCTCTAATGCTGTACTGTAGCAAAGGTCTCTAATGCTGTACTGTAGCAAAGGTCTCTAATGCTGTACTGTAGCAAAGGTCTCTAATGATGTACTGTAGCAAAGGTCTCTAATGATGTACTGTAGCAAAGGTCTCTAATGCTGTACTGTAGCAAAGGTCTCTAATGGTGTACTGTAGCAAAGGTCTTTAATGATGTACTGTAGCAAAGGTCTCTAATGATGTACTGTAGCAAAGGTCTCTAATGCTGTACTGTAGCAAAGGTCTCTAATGCTGTACTGTAGCAAAGGTCTCTAATGCTGTACTATAGCCATGGTCTCAAATTCTGTTCTGTAGCAAAGGTCTGAAATGCTGTCTTGTAGCAGAAGTCTCATATGTTGTATTGTAGCAAAGGTCTTTAATGCTGTACTGTAGCAAAGGTCTTAAATTCTATGGCGAAGCAAAGGTCTCAAATGTTGTACAACAAAAAAAAAAGAATATGTGCAAGTTGGAGAGAGTACAAAAATGCTGCTGTCTATTTGATTTCGTTTATTTTGTTTGATGTTGTATATGAATGATTGTTAAAATGTGTGATCTTTTGCCTTATTGTAGATGTTTGGTGACATGTTCTTCGTCACAGTGTCTTTGAGTTGCTTTGATGTTGATGAATTTTTTTCTGATCACCATGATGTTGTATTGTTCTGTTGTTGATGTACCTTGAAGTCTTCTTGACTTCACTGGCTTTGTGTTGCTCTGTTTTTGATGTACCTTGAAGTCTTCTTGACTTCACTGGCTTTGTGTTGTTCTGTTGTTGGTGTATCTTGAAGTCTTCTTGACTTCACTGGCTTTGTGTTGCTCTGTTGTTGATGTAGCTTAAAGTCTCCTTCACTTCACTGGCTTTGTGTTGCTCTGTTGTTGATGTAGTTTAAAGTCTTCTTGACTTCACTGGCTTTGTGTTGCTCTGTTGTTGATGTAGTTTAAAGTCTCCTTCACTTCACTGGCTTTGTGTTGTTCTGTTGTTGATGTAGCTTATAGTCTCCTTCACTTGTGTGGCTTTGTGTTGCTCTGTTGTTGATGTAGTTTAAAGTCTCCTTCACTTCACTGGCTTTGTGTTGTTCTGTTGTTGATGTATCTTGAAGTCTTCTTGACTTCACTGGCTTTGTGTTGCTCTGTTGTTGATGTAGTTTAAAGTCTCCTTCACTTCACTGGCTTTGTGTTGTTCTGTTGTTGATGTAGCTTATAGTCTCCTTCACTTGTGTGGCTTTGTGTTGCTCTGTTGTTGATGTAGTTTAAAGTCTCCTTCACTTCACTGGCTTTGTGTTGTTCTGTTGTTGATGTATCTTGAAGTCTTCTTGACTTCACTGGCTTTGTGTTGCTCTGTTGTTGATGTAGTTTAAAGTCTCCTTCACTTCACTGGCTTTGTGTTGCTCTGTTGTTGATGTAGCTTAAAGTCTTCTTGACTTCACTGGCTTTGTGTTGCTCTGTTGTTGATGTTGCTTAAAGTCTCCTTCACTTCACTGGCTTTGTGTTGTTCTGTTGTTGATGTAGCTTATAGTCTCCTTCACTTGATTGGCTTTGTGTTGTTCTGTTGTTGATGTAGTTTAAAGTCTCCTTCACTTCACTGGCTTTGTGTTGCTCTGTTGTTGATGTATCTTGAAGTCTTCTTGACTTCACTGGCTTTGTGTTGCTCTGTTGTTGATGTAGTTTAAAGTCTCCTTCACTTCACTGGCTTTGTGTTGCTCTGTTGTTGATGTAGCTTAAAGTCTTCTTGACTTCACTGGCTTTGTGTTGTTCTGTTGTTGATGTAGTTTAAAGTCTCCTTCACTTCACTGGCTTTGTGTTGCTCTGTTGTTGATGTAGCTTAAAGTCTCCTTCACTTCACTGGCTATGTGTTGTTCTGTTGTTGATGTAGCTTATAGTCTCCTTCACTTGTGTGGCTTTGTGTTGCTCTGTTGTTGATGTAGTTTAAAGTCTCCTTCACTTCACTGGCTTTGTGTTGTTCTGTTGTTGATGTATCTTGAAGTCTTCTTGACTTCACTGGCTTTGTGTTGCTCTGTTGTTGATGTAGTTTAAAGTCTCCTTCACTTCACTGGCTTTGTGTTGCTCTGTTGTTGATGTAGCTTAAAGTCTTCTTGACTTCACTGGCTTTGTGTTGCTCTGTTGTTGATGTAGCTTAAAATCTCCTTCACTTCACTGTCTGTATGTTGTTCTGTTGTTGATTTAGCTTATAGTCTCCTTCACTTCACTGGCTTTGTGTTGCTCTGTTGTTGATGTAGTTTAAAGTCTCCTTCACTTCACTGGCTTTGTGTTGCTCTGTTGTTGATGTAGCTTAAAGTCTCCTTCACTTCACTGGCTTTGTGTTGCTCTGTTGTTGATGTAGCTTAAAGTCTTCTTCACTTCACTGGCTTTGTGTTGCTTTGTTGTTGATGTAGCTTAAAGTCTCCTTCACTTCACTGGCTTTGTGTTGTTCTGTTGTTGATGTAGCTTAAAGCCTCCTTCACTTCACTGGCTTTGTGTTGCTCTGTTGTTGATGTAGCTTAAAGTCTTCTTCACTTCACTGGCTTTGTGCTGCTCTGTTGTTGATGTAGCTTAAAGTCTTCTTGAGTTCACTGGCTCTGTACTTTGTTGTTGATGTAGCTTTAAGTCTCCTTGACCTCACTGGCTCTGTACTTTGTTGTTTCTCTGTTGTTGATGTAGCTTAAAGTCTCCTTCACTTCACTGGCTCTGTACTTTGTTGTTGCTCTGTTATTGATGTAGCTTAAAGTCTCCTTGGCCTCACTGGCTCTGTACTTTGTTGTTGCTCTGTTGTTGATATTTAAGCAAGTTTTCCTAATAACAAATAATATTGAGATACTGTCTCGTGTTTGCAGGCCAACATGGTGGAGCACATCCCCAGCTTAATAAATGCCATCAGAATGATCTACAGCATATCCCAGCACTACAACACCTCAGAACGCATGACCTCATTATTTGTCAAGGTCACGAACCAGATGATCTCCACCTGTAAAGCCTACATCTACCAGGGAGTCTCAAAGATCTGGGAGCACCCCAAGTAGGAATTTGAACTTTCTTCTTTTTTGTGTGAAAATCCCAAGTAGGAATATAGAACTTTCCTCTTTTTTTTGTGTGAAAATCCCAAGTAGGAATTTGAACTTTGAAAGTTTCCAAAGTAAGAATTTGATCATTTTGAGTAATTGAAATTAAATATAAATGGAAATAAAAAATGCTCAGTCGGAAAATTAAACTTCGAATATTCAACTTAAAAGTATTATCAGCCATTAACTATGCATGTGAAAGCTGGAAAACAACAAAAAAGATTGAGACAAAAATTAACTTTTCTGAAAACAAATGCCTAAGAAGGATAATCTGTGTACAAAGGAATGAATTCAAGACTAATATAGACATAAGAGAAATGGCCAGGCAATCAATGATCTCATCTACAATTAGAATGAGAAGATTGGCATATGGCGGACATGTGTTGAGGAGAAACAAGAGAATTTACAAACAGGCTCTTATATGGGAAATGTGAGGATACAGGAAAAGACCTAAATAGACACTGAAGAGAACACTTATAAGAGAAGCAAAGTTGGCAGGCATAGACTCATTGGATAAGATAAAATATCTTGCCCAGAATAGAGATGGATGGCGAAAAACACTACAAGTCCTATGCGATGTCTAATGGTGCTGAAAGGATCAGGATCAGGATAGTGTCAATATTTTGTCTTTAAGGAAACGGTATTGTAAAAGACACCTTCTCCTTGTGTTCACCTGGTCACTAGTACTCATCACACGCTGATCCTAGTACTCATCACATGCTGATCCTAGTACTCATCACACGCTGATCCTAGTACTCATCACATGCTGATCCTAGTACTCATCACACGCTGATCCTAGTACTCATCACATGCTGATCCTAGTACTCATCACAAGCTGATCCTAGTACTCATCACACGCTGATCCTAGTACTCATCACATGCTGATCCTAGTACTCATCACATGCTGATCCTAGTACTCATCACACGCTGATCCTAGTACTCATCACACGCTGATCCTAGTACTCATCACATGCTGATCCTAGTACTCATCACATGCTGATCCTAGTACTCATCACACGTTGATCCTAGTACTCATCAGATGTTGATCCTAGTACTCATCACACGCTGATCCTAGCACTCATCACACGCTGATCCTAGTACTCATCACACGCTAATCCTAGTACTCATCACACGCTAATCCTAGTACTCATCACACGCTGATCCTAGTACTCATCACATGCTGATCCTAGTACTCATCACACGCTGATCCTAGTACTCATCACATGCTGATCCTAGTACTCATCACACGCTGATCCTAGTACTCACCACACGCTGATCCTAGTACTCATCACATGCTGATCCTAGTACTCATCACATGCTGATCCTAGTACTCACCACACGCTGATCCTAGTACTCACCACACGCTGATCCTAGTACTCATCACACGCTGATCCTAGTACTCATCACACACTGATCCTAGTACTCATCACACGCTGATCCTAGTACTCATCACACGCTGATCCTAGTACTCATCACACACTGATCCTAGTACTCATCACACGCTGATCCTAGTACTCATCACACGCTGATCCTAGTACTCATCACACGCTGGTCCTAGTACTCATCACACGCTGATCCTAGTACTCATCACACGCTGATCTTAGCACTCATCACACGCTGATCCTCATCACACACTGATCCTAGTACTCATCACACACTGATCCTAGTACTCATCACACACTGATCCTAGTACTCATCACACACTGATCCTAGTACTCATCATACGCTGGCCATGTTTTCCTGAGACAAGAATGGACTTTAGAGGAGCTGTAACTGGGACTGGGGTCATGTAATATTCTTTTTTCGCTAAAAAAGTAAGACAATTAAAAAACTCATAATTACATAAACATATTGAATATACAATTACTCTTCTGTGATAGAAACCAAACAAAATTTTAGGTAGAAGGAGAGAGGGATTGCATTTCGCCACGATCGTACAATTAATATTTCTTCTATAAAGTAATCTTTCACTGCAAATTTTGGTTTCTCAACATCGTACCATAAAACTTCCAATACTCAGTGACATAATTTTTATTTAATCCATGATTATACAGATTACTGGTATCCATGATGTTAGTTTAAGATTATAGGTTATGATTACTAGTATCCATGATGTTAGTTTAAGGATACCATTGTCTTAGAGGACCAAAATAATATTATTGTCTTAGAGGACCAAAATGATATTATTGTCTTAGAAGACCAAAATGATATTATTGTCTTAGAATACCATTGTTTCAGGGGACTAAAATAATACCATTGTCTTAGAAGACCAAAATAATACCATTGTCTTAGAGGACCAAAATGATACCATTGTCTTAAAGGACCAAAATGATATTATTGTCTTAGAGGACCAAAATGATATTATTGTCTTAGAGGACCAAAATGATATTATTGTCTTAGAATACCATTGTTTCAGGGGACTAAAATAATACCATAACCAGATTTCTGTGTTAAAATATGTATGTCACATGTTGAACCTGTGGATTAATTTGTGTTTTTGTCTGTAACAGATCAGAACTTTTACGACGGCAAGACGAATGCATCAACCTGAACCGTGAGTACCAGAAACACTTTCAGAAGACAAAAGAGAAGCTCAAGGAGACACCAAACGAGAGACAGTTTGAGTTCAGGTATGTAGTTGTAGTTGTTGTTGTAGTTGTTGTTGTTGTTGTAGTTGTTGTTGTTGTAGTTGTTGTTGTTGTTGTTGTAGTTGTTGTTGTTGTTGTTGTAGTTGTTGTTGTTGTTGTAGTTGTAGTTGTTGTAGTTGTTGTTGTTGTTGTTGTAGTTGTAGTTGTTGTTGTTGTAGTTGTAGTTGTTGTTGTTGTAGTTGTTGTTGTTAAGACCACCATCGCTGCACGCTGGAGGAATCCATAATCGCTCTGATATCTTCCTCAGGAATCTCAAGAAAATCTTTAGAAAACTCTGACCTACGTGCACGAACTGCAGAGCATGACCGTGGATCTACTGATGTGCACGAACTGCAGAGCATGACCGCAGATGTGCACAAATTGCAGAGCATGACCGTGGATCCATGGAGGGGCACGAACTGCAGAGCACGACCACGGATCCATGGATGTGCATGAACTGCAGAGCATGACCGTGGATCCACGGATGTGCATGAACTGCAGAGCATGACCGTGGATCCAAGGATGTGCACGAACTGCAGAGCATGACCGCAGATGTGCACAAATTGCAGAGCATGACCGTGGATCCATGGAGGGGCACGAACTGCAGAGCACGACCACGGATCCATGGATGGGCATGAACTGCAGAGCACGACCACGGATCCACGAATGTGCACGAACTGCAGAGCATGACCGTGGATCCATGGATGTGCATGAACTGCAGAGCATGACCGCGAATCCACGGATGTGCACGAACTGCAGAGCATGACCGCGAATCCACGGTGGTGGCAGGATTTTGGTGACAATTTTTCCTGGACAACACCCACATTTGTGGCCTACTCTTGTTTATTTTAACTACCAAAGATTTTTTAATGCAGAAAGATCAAAACACAATGAGCCTTCAATAAATGTTGCGAGAACACCAGACTCAAGGGCTATTATTGTTTCTGACATTGCATAGATTATAATTGTTATTTATTATTGTTTCTGACATTGAATAGATTATAATTGTTATTTATTATTGTTTCTGACATTGCATAGATTATAATTGTTATTTATTATTGTTTCTGACATTGCATAGATTATAATTGTTATTTATTATTGTTTCTGACATTGCATAGATTATAATTGTTATTTATTATTGTTTCTGACATTGCATAGATTATAATTGTTATTTATTATTGTTTCTGACATTGCATAGATTATAATTGTTATTTATTATTGTTTCTAACATTGGGTAGATTATAATTGTTATTTATTATTGTTTCTGACATTGCATAGATTATTATTTCTTATTCTAACAAAGAACAGATTAAAATTATTATTTGATATTTTTTTCTGACAGTGAGAACTACATATTTGGGAAGTTTGACACATTCTGCAGACGTCTAGAGAAGATCAAGGATATAGTTGACACAATGGAACAGTTTGCTGGTCTGCCGAAGATCAAAGTTGAGGGCATTGACAGTATTATTGTCCGTTTTAAAGCAATCGTGGATACGACAAAGAAAAAGAATTATGATATTCTGGACCACAGGAAAGGAGAGGTATGATGGGTTATCCTTAAAACAGATCTGAGTGAGACATGAGACATGAAACATGAGACATGAGACATGAAACATGAGACATGAAACATGAGACATGAAACATGAGACATGAAACATGAGACATGAGACATGAAATATGAATTAAATAAATATTAATACTGTTTATTTCCTCATGTTTGAATCTATCAATGATTAAAAAAAACAGCAGAGATAGAACCAAGATGCAACAAAGCTTGTCAAATCATCGGACAGTTATCACCACTATTGTCCAACAAGGAAATAACTCTGGAGGCAAAACAAGCACTCTACAATACAATCTTCATCCTAACGTTGTGCTACCAATGCCAGACCTGGACCCTAGATGTAAGAACAATAAGAAAAATAACCTCTACTGAGATGAAATGTGTTAGACGAATGACAGAAAAAAGTCTGAGAGATAAGATCAGAAATGAGAAACTGAGAAAAAAGCTAGGAATAGTCCCCGCCATAGAATACATAAAGAAATAACAGATAAAATGGTTTGGCCATGTGACAACGCAGAAAGATCAAAACACAACACAACGAACCTTCAGCAAACGTTGTGAAAACATCAGACCCAAGGGTCGACCACGAAAAAGATGGATCAATGGAATATTAGAAGCACTAGGAAACATAACAGCAGCAGAGGTGAACAGAAGAGCACAAGACCACAAATTATGTCTCCCCTTGACGCTGAAAGCGTTACCAACTATTTTCAGTACATTTCAACACACTGTGCACCATGCCAATTTCGGCCACATATATTTCACTGCATAGTGCGTCACTTTCAATTTGATTAGTGTGAACTGTCATCAAACCATATTCTTTTTTCATGTTTTGTAACATCTTGATAGGTGAAATCTGAGATCAGAATCTGATCATTTATCTTTACCTATATAACTCTTTCTATCAGTGTTCTCAGAATATATATTGCATTATTGGTGCTCTTTCCTTCCACAAATCCACATTGTTCCTCACTTATTTCTGGTTTTATTTTGTTTCTTACACGTCTCATGATGATTCTTAGTAATATTTTCATCATATGGCTCATGAAATTAATAGTGCAATGGTCCTAACAATCAGTGGCGCCTAACTTCTTCGGTATGGCTACAAAGATAGATTTTATTAGATCTTCGGGAATGTGTCCAGTGTTATATATGTCATTGAGTAGTTTTGTTATGATTTGTACTCCCAGCTCTCCTAATGCATTTATCTCTTTGATTGTTATATTGTCAGGACCTGGAGCTTTGCCTCTTTTCATGTGTTGAATTGCGTCCTCCACTTCACTCTGCATTATTGGTGGTCCTGTGTCTTTGTTTGAATTGTTTAGCTTTGGTCTTTCATCATCATAGAGTTGACTGATATATTCTGTCCATTTTTTCATTATCTTCCCCCAATAATTCACAATCTTATCACAATAATTATTTCACGTATATGTATTTCAAAATATACATTAAAACAATTTTTTTATATTTTCTGATATATATAAATCAACATTTTCAAGCAAAATAAAAACAAAATAAAAACAAATAAGTTTAAGCATTTCCAACTGGGAATTTGAAGTGTTCTGAAATACCATTTGAAGGTTGAAAGAAAGACTGAGAAGTCAATCTCTTAACATTCCTCTGTTATTAAAGATCATGTCAATCTCTTAACATTCCTCTGTAATTAAAGATCATGTCAATCTCTTAACATTCCTCTGTAATTAAAGATCATGTCAATCTCTTAACATTCCTGTGTAATTAAAGATCATGTCAATCTCTTAACATTCCTCTGTAATTAAAGATCATGTCAATCTCTTAACATTCCTGTGTAATTAAAGATCATGTCAATCTCTTAACATTCCTCTGTAATTAAAGATCATGTCAATCTCTTAACATTCCTGTGTAATTAAAGATCATGTCAATCTCTTAACATTCCTCTGTAATTAAAGATCATGTCAATCTCTTAACATTCCTCTGTAATTAAAGATCATGTCAATCTCTTAACATTCCTCTGTAATTAAAGATCATGTCAATCTCTTAACATTCCTGTGTAATTAAAGATCATGTCAATCTCTTAACATTCCTCTGTAATTAAAGATCATGTCAATCTCTTAACATTCCTGTGTAATTAAAGATCATGTCAATCTCTTAACATTCCTGTGTAATTAAAGATCATGTCAATCTCTTAACATTCCTGTGTAATTAAAGATCATGTCAATCTCTTAACATTCCTCTGTAATTAAAGATCATGTCATCTAAAGATTCCTTCTCTCCTGTATTGTGAACATGGTAAGTTACATTTACTAACAATTTTCTTTCTGTTTATTTAGTTTGACTACAGATCTTCTTCTCTTCTATCAGTTTGACTACAGATCTTCTTCTCTTCTATCAGTTTGACTACAGATTTTCTTCTCTTCTATCAGTTTGACTACAGATTTTCTTCTCTTCTATCAGTTTGACTACAGATTTTCTTCTCTTCTATCAGTTTGACTACAGATTTTCTTCTCTTCTATCAGTTTGACTACAGATCTTCTTCTCTTCTATCAGTTTGACTACAGATTTTCTTCTCTTCTATCAGTTTGACTACAGATTTTCTTCTCTTCTATCAGTTTGACTACAGATTTTCTTCTCTTCTATCAGTTTGACTACAGATTTTCTTCTCTTCTATCAGTTTGACTACAGATTTTCTTCTCTTCTATCAGTTTGACTACAGATCTTCTTCTCTTCTATCAGTTTGACTACAGATCTTCTTCTCTTCTATCAGTTTGACTACAGATTTTCTTCTCTTCTATCAGTTTGACTACAGATTTTCTTCTCTTCTATCAGTTTGACTACAGATCTTCTTCT
Source organism: Megaustenia siamemsis (assembly GCA_032433765.1). Taxonomy (NCBI): domain Eukaryota; kingdom Metazoa; phylum Mollusca; class Gastropoda; order Stylommatophora; family Ariophantidae; genus Megaustenia; species Megaustenia siamemsis. The sequence continues at coordinate 52,018,431 of JAVIAB010000107.1, read as the reverse complement.
CTTCTATCAGTTTGACTACAGATCTTCTTCTCTTCTATCAGTTTGACTACAGATTTTCTTTCTGTCTGTTCAGTTTAACTAAAGATTTTTTGTCTTATTGTTCAGTTTGACACAGATTTTCTTTCTGTTTGTTCAGTTTGACACAGACTATGTGGAGTTCAAGTCCCAGATTGACAACCTGAGAACTTCCATCCATGCCTTCATTGATTCCTGGTTTGCTCGTCCACTTGGCGTAAGTTTTAATTGTTTTTGTCATTGACAATAGTTGGTCACCTGGCTCACTAAGGACAAGAGGTTGTGTTTCTTCTACTGACCAACTGACAAACCAACTTCCAGATCCACGCAGCCTTAACTCATAATATGTATCAAAATCCACAAAATCAAATGCCGTGTTTGGATGTGCCAGTTCTCCAACACGATGTTTTACAAGTTGAGAGTTGTACAAATTTAATTATGTCCCCGCTATTTTTCATAGTTTGGTTATGTGTTATATATAAAAGTTCAGGAATGACTGCCAGCTTTTTTTAAATAATGATATAAAATGACTGTATAAAGAAAGCAGCATGCAAAATGTGTTGGAGTGAGGAAAACATAAAAAAAAATTCTTACAGATCTCCTGAAAGCTAATCAATAAATGAATTAGGTTCTTTATTTTCTTTCTAGAGATGTGGTTTTACAGAAAAATGTTAAGAAAACTATGGACAGCTAAGAAAAGTAATGAAAACATTCTGAAAGAGGCCAAAGCAAAAAGAGAGCTAATTTCCAATATTTGGAAGAAATAATCATAATTTTTTTGGCCATGTAATGAGAAGGGAATAGCTAGAATATATTTTGACAACTGGGAAAATTGAGAGATGAAGAGACAGAGCGAAGCAAAGAGAAAATATATCAGACAGCTTAAGAGAGTGGCTTGGCAGATGGTCAACAATGGAAATGATAATTAACTGTCAAGATCAAAAGTTGTGGAGAGACATGATCACCTACAATAACAGGCATGGTGCTTGATGATGATGACCAACTAGTTCCAACCCTGACCTTTACAATAAGACAAAAATTGATTGATGCACTCATATTGTACTTGGCATGGTGCTTGATGATGATGATGCAAGAAAACAATTGATTAATGCACTCATATTGTACTTGGCATGGTACTTGATGATGATGACCAACTAGTTCCAACCCTGACCTTTACAATAAGACAAAAATTGATTGATGCACTCATATTGTACTTGACATGGCGCTTGATGATGATGCAATTCCTGGAAAGACACAAATGAGCAGATCAACTAAAGCATCAGCGACAAACGACTGTGACTTGTGACAGACTGGCTCCATTTGCAGCAATGGCTGGAGTTGATACAAAGGTCAAAGATTAGAAGTGTTTCGATGCTTATTTGTTCTAGGTTATGCTGTTGTTCAGGACATCGAAAGAGCAGACACACTGGCTGGTTCAGCAGACTTATCAGCCATGGATTGAGTAGACACCTCAGTAAGAGTGTACAATGAGGGATTTTGAAAAAATGAAACAAACAATATCTTCTTCTTCTTTCCTTCCTCATTTGCCTTTCAGCGTCGAGGGGAGATATACTTTGCGGTCTTTTGCTCTTCTGTTACTTCTGCTGCTGTTATGTTTCCTAGTGTTTCTAATAATCCATTGATCCATCTTTTTCATGGTCGACCCTAGGGTCTGGTATTCTCGCAATGTTTAATGAGAGCTTGTTGTGTTGTGTTTTGATCACTCTGCCTTGTCACGCGGCCAAACCGTTTTATCTGTTGCTTCTTTATATATTATATGGCCAGTTCTTCTCTTCTGATCTTATCTCTCAAGCTGTTTCCTGTCATTCGTCACTATCACTATCCTTAATAAATGAAACATCACTGCACTATCTCCGTGTGGATTGCATAAACTGGGAATGAAGATTGGCAAAATAAAAAAATTAATAAAAAATAGATAAAAATTGATCTAAAACACAATTTGTTCAGATATTTTGCTCAGGAAGTGAGGAAAAGAGGTTAAAACAAGAGAATTACAAAGTTTTAGTCATAGTAATTGCAATCATCAATAAATTAAAAGCCACAAAAATCGTCTGCTGGAATTCTTACATTAGTAACAAGAGCCATGTTTTGTGGCTCCTTGTATGGAATGTCTTAATAGCTTCAAAGTAAAATAATTTAATTTGCCAGCCTGGTCTTTGTTGTGTAAATTTTATTTAATAAAAAAATGTACAGCTTTCTATTTCTTTGTAAACTGATTCATCTTTTGTTCATATTCAGACGGAGAAGCTCTTAGATCTTCTGGACAAATTTGAAGCCATCAGTGCTGCCCAGTTGGACTTTTCACAAAAGTACAATCAAGTGCTGACTATGTATGCCCAGGAACTGGAGTCCATCAGAAAAATTTACCAGAAAAACAAAAATGATCCACAGATACCAAGAAACCTGCCTCCCATTGCAGGAAAAATTGCCTGGGCTCGACAGCTGTACAGAAAAATTGAGACTCCGATGAAGATTTTCAAGAACAAATCAGAAATCATGAAGGTATGTTGGTGATGATGAGTAATTAGAGATCATGATTGTATGTTGGTAGTGATGATGAGTAATTAGAGATCATGATTGTATGTTGGTAATGATGAGTAATTAGAGACCATGATTGTATGTTAGTGATGATGAGTAATTAGAGATCATGATTGTATGTTGGTAATGATGAGTAATTAGAGACCATGATTGTATGTTGGTAATGATGAGTAATTAGAGACCATGATTGTATGTTGGTAGTGATGATGAGTAATTAGACCATGATTGTATGTTGGTAGTGATGATGAGTAATTAGACCATGATTGTATGTTGGTAGTGATGATGAGTAATTAGAGACCATGATTGTATGTTGGTAGTGATGATGAGTAATTAGAGACCATGATTGTATGTTGGTAGTGATGATGAGTAATTAGACCATGATTGTATGTTGGTAGTGATGATGAGTAATTAGAGATCATGATTGTATGTTGGTATTGATGATGAGTAATTAGACCATGATTGTATGTTGGTAGTGATGATGAGTAATTAGACCATGATTGTATGTTGGTAGTGATGATGAGTAATTAGACCATGATTGTATGTTGGTAGTGATGATGAGTAATTAGAGATCATGATTGTATGTTGGTAGTGATGATGAGTAATTAGAGACCATGATTGTATGTTGGTAGTGATGATGAGTAATTAGACCATGATTGTATGTTGGTAGTGATGATGAGTAATTAGACACCAAGATTGTATGTTGGTATTGATGAGTAATTAGACCATGATTGTATGTTGGTAGTGATGATGAGTAATTAGAGATCATGATTGTATGTTGGTAGTGATGATGAGTAATTAGAGACCATGATTGTATGTTGGTAGTGATGATGAGTAATTAGACCATGATTGTATGTTGGTAGTGATGATGAGTAATTAGACACCAAGATTGTATGTTGGTATTGATGAGTAATTAGACACCAAGATTGTATGTTGGTAGTGATGATGAGTAATTAGACACCAAGATTGTATGTTGGTAGTGATGATGAGTAATTAGACACCAAGATTGTATGTTGGTATTGATGAGTAATTAGACACCAAGATTGTATGTTGGTATTGATGAGTAATTAGACACCAAGATTGTATGTTGGTATTGATGAGTAATTAGACACCAAGATTGTATGTTGGTATTGATGAGTAATTAGACACCAAGATTGTATGTTGGTATTGATGAGTAATTAGACACCAAGATTGTATGTTGGTAGTGATGATGAGTAATTAGACACCAAAATTGTATGTTGGTATTGATGAGTAATTAGAGACCATGAAGTTATGTTGGTGATGATGAGTAATTAGACCATGATTGTATGTTGGAGCTATGTCATCAGCAAAGTCTAAATCATCAAGTTGTTTGGTCAGTGACCACTGGATCCCATTTCTGTTGTTTTGAGTTATTTTCATAATCCAATCTATGGCCAGTAGAAAGAGAAATGGAGACAGAAGGCATCCTTGCCTTACTCCTGTTCTTATTTCAAATGCTTCTGTAAGCTGTCCTTCATGCACAACACTACATTTTGTTCCTTCATACATTGTTTTTATCAGGTTAATAAACTTTATAGGGATTCCATAATGACTCAGCAACTTCCAAAGCATTCTTCTGTCTAAACTATCAAATGCCTTTTCGTAATCTATGAATCCAATATAAAGTGGGGATTTTAGTTCTAAACTTTGTTCAACTATTATACATAGAGTAGTTATTTGATCAGCACATGATCTGTTCTTCCTAAAACCTGCTTGTTCATCTCTCAAGTGTTTCTCTATGGCCTCTTTTAGTCTCTCCAGAATGATTCTGCTTAATATTTTTCCTGGCACTGATAGTAGCATAATTCCCCTATAATTTGTGCACTACTGTAAACTTCCTTTCTTTGGTAGTTTGATCATATAACCTTCTCTCCAGTCTTTAGGTATTTCTTCCCTCTCCCAAATTTTATCTAATATATTATGTAACATCTTGGTAGAGGTGTTAATATCTGCTTTGATGGCTTCCGAAGGAATTTCATTTGGTCCTGTGGCTTTACCATTTTTTAATAGTTTGATGGCTTTCATTATTTCTTCTTTACTTGGTTTTCCACCGTTAACATGTAACTCTTCTGCTGGTAGTATATCTGGAGGGTTATTTGAGCCGGGTCTGTTCAAAAGTTCTTCAAAATGCTCTTTCCATCTCTCCATTTGTTCCCTTATATTACTAAGGAGATTTCCTTTCTTATCTTTAATAAAGGCATTGATCTGTTTGTATTTTCCACTTAATTTCTTTGTGCTGTTGTACAGATCTTTCATATTCCCTTTATTTGCTGCTTCTTCTGCCTCTTTAGCTAGTTCATCTATATATTTCATCTTATCCCTTTTAATGCATCTTCTCACTTCTTTGTTCACCTCTGTGTAAGCTTCCTGTGTCTTGGCTTTATTACTTCTCATTTTGCTTTTATTTATGTCTGCTTTCTTGTTCTTTCTTTAATTTTATCCAGGATCTCTGCTGTCATCCATGCCTTATTCTGGTGTTCTCTTTTCCCAATGTTTCTTCGCATGTCTCTTTCCATATATCTTATACCTGTTTCCAATGATCTTCTATATTTATTGTATTTTCTAGTTGTTGGAGGATTTGGTATTTGTTTGATATTGTAACTGCGAATTTATCTTTAATTCCTTGTTCTTTAAGAAACCCTCCATTCAAATACTTTCTACCCTTATTCGTTGTAGTATACCTTTTTAGTTTAATTTTAAGTTTGGCTATCAGAAGATGATGATCAGAAGCTACATCTGCCCCTCTATATACTTTTACATCCTGTAAGGATGACTTAAACTTATTATTAATACATATGTGATCAATTTGATTTTCCATTCTATGATCTGGTGACACCCATGTAGCTTTGTGTATTCTTTTATGTTGGAATATTGTTCCTCCTGGGCTCACTTGATTAAGGGCGCAGAAATTCACAAATATCTCTCCATTCTCGTTTATATCTCCAAGTCCATGTTTTCCCATAACCTCTTCGAAACCTCTGTTGTCTGATCCTACTTTAGCATTTAGGTCTCCCATCAAGATGGAAAAATAAAGAGAATGAGAAAAAGGGAAGTAGAAAGTTTGAGAAAGATAGATGAATTAATTCATTTTTAATTCGTTTGCAGTGATACCAGGGCCTTCCATAACCAAAGAACCAAAGATAGATGAGATAGATGGAGAGTGGAAGAGCAAGAGAGAGAAAGGAGTAATGAGATAATGAGAGAATGTAAGAGAAAAATAGAAATGGTGATATCAAGAAGAGAAAGTAAGAGAGAAAATGTGGAGAGATTGAAAGGAAGATGAGAAGTAATGAGAGAGACAGAGAGAAGAAAGGAAGATGAGAAGTAATGAGAGAGAGGGACAGAGAGAAGAAAGGAAGATGAGAAGTAATGAGAGAGAGACAGAGAGAAGAAAGGAAAATGAGAAGTAATGAGAGAAAGACAGAGAAGAAAGGAAGATGAGAAGTAATGAGAGAGACAGAGAGAAGAAAGGAAGATGAGAAGTAATGAGAGAGAGGGACAGAGAGAAGAAAGGAAGATGAGAAGTAATGAGAGAGACAGAGAGAAGAAAGGAAAATGAGAAGTAATGAGAGAAAGACAGAGAAGAAAGGAAGATGAGAAGTAATGAGAGACAGAGAGAAGAAAGGAAGATGAGAAGTAATGAGAGAGAGACAGAGAGAAGAAAGGAAGATGAGAAGTAATGAGAGAGAGACAGAGAGAAGAAAGGAAGATGAGAAGTAATGAGAGAGAGACAGAGAGAAGAAAGTAAGATGAGAAGTAATGAGAAGTAATAAGAGAGAGACAGAGATTGAAAGGAAGATGAGAAGTAATGAGAGAGAGACAGAGAGAAGAAAGGAAAAGATAGTTGTTAGTTATTGTTATTGGTTATTGGTTATGGAAGGCCTCGGTATCACAGCAAACGAATTAAAATCCATAATTGCTCAACCGCCCGTGCCAAGGGAATCATCCGAATTACTAACTCATCTCCCAAACAAAGAAAGGTAACTGTAGTCCCCATCGTAGCAGTCTCAGCACACGCCAAAAGACATAAGGCGAAACCGCGCAGAAAGTGAACACAGCCAACTGTTCCCTGTCATACGATATCATCATTCATCGTAAACAAGCGGGATATTGAAGCAGGATCAAAACGGATGAGACACACAGCTCACGGTGTGCACAGAGCACTTAACTCAGTAGCTCCTGCAACAAGCCGGACTTGGAATATGAGGAAACTGCAAGAAGGAACACTTTTCAGACATAGCCTTCAATGTTTCCTGCCGCCTATCCACCATATACCATGGGAGTTCACATCCTCCCGAAAATGATGATCGTCACAGCACTTGATGATGTTAGGCCGTCATTGATGACTCCAATTTCAAACATATAGACACACAGGGGTGGTAAGTTATCATTTCCAATCCAACAGTAGCCACCTGACCTGTAGTTAGTAAAACCACAGAGAGAATATGATTTTGTGACCTTCACTGATTCACTCTTAGATGTGAATGTGTAGTTTACACAAGAGGAAAAGTTTTCAACTACAGTGATCTCATTTAAGGCAATTCTGTGATAGCAAGGCATGTCTCCTTTATAGCAGCAGAACTTGATGTTCTCTGCTCCCTTCTTGTAGCTGCTGCCACACGATTCTGATGTCTCATTAACTTGAACATCATTCAAGAACAATGTCAGATTAACATTCCATAGACATGGCTCTGCTGATGAAATGCTTGGTGCAACAGTTGTATCAATCATACTGGAGGCTCCTGGTCTGTGGTCATTAATATCACAGACGGCACATGATGTTGTTATATTCAGTATTTCTTTCTGGGGTGTAAATATGTGGCACACACATGGAGAGTGGTTTGTGGTCACAGTAATCCCATTAAAGGCAATTCTAGGGTAGCATGGCATAGCTGTTTCAGAACAGCACAATCCTATGATGTTTTCTGTGTTCGCTATAAAGCTGCTGCTGCTACACAATCCTGACCAATTATAGGTGTGGACATTATTCACTTGCAATGACAAAACTGCTTTGTTTACATCATAAACCTCTTGAAGCGAATCATTTATGGGACTAATAGTACAATTTATTCTTCCATCGGGGATATCTTCATTGAGTCCCCAAAAAAAAGGTCTTTGGTTAAAAAGCCCATATGCTTTTGAGTTAAACACAAAATGAGCCCACTTCATAGATTCAAAATGATCCTTGCCAATGCCATCCGTTTGCACAAGTTAGGTCCTTAGCTACCAAACGTCCAAAACGAAGCCATCGAATTAACGACTTTATCTACAGCGAAGGTTAACGAACTGTGAACAAACATTTATGTTCAAACCCTTGAAAACATTTTCAAAAATCTGCCAACTCGCAGCAATAACATATATCGTGTTGTTCAATGTAAACATTGCTTAGTCCATAGCTCGAATATAAATAAGCTGCCATTTTGGTGCGTCCCATGACGTCATCATGTTAGTTGTTAGTGCCATGTGTCACTGTAGAACATTGTAACATTCCTGTTACCTCTAAACTGCTCCACAGAACTCTGGTAGCTTAGTTGGTCATGTGCTCTAATGTTTGGTTCTTGTGGCAAGGCGCTTAACTGAGATGTATGGGTTCGATCTTGCTTCAGATCATCTACTGTTCTTTGTTTTTTTTCTCTTGTTGATTATTTGTGATTTTGTCCCGAGTGTTGTGGACACATCTCTCCCCTTAAAGTTGTTTGCTGATCTCTCGCCTTGGAAGTTTCCCTCTTGGAAGTTTCCCTCTTGGAAGTTTCCCTCTTGGAAGTTTCCCTCTTGGAAGTTTCCCTCTTGGAAGTTTCCCTCTTGGAAGTTTCCCTCTTGGAAGTTTCCCTCTTGGAAGTTTCCCTCTTGGAAGTTTCCCTCTTGGAAGTTTCCCTCTTGGAAGTTTCCCTCTTGGAAGTTTCCCTCTTGGAAGTTTCCCTCTTGGAAGTTTCCCTCCAAAATAATATTCATTGATTGTTGGTTAAATTCACTATTGCTAAAACATCCAAACATTTCTATGTCAGCTAAACAACAAATGACAAATAGCATTTTCATACCAACTTTGTGCTATGAAAGTCAAACATGGACCCTTTCTAAATCCCATTTAAGAAAGATCAATACATGTGAGATGCGATGCTTGAGAAAAGTAACAAACAACACAAGAAGAGATAGAATACCAAATGAAACCATAAGAAAAATAGTAGGAACAAAACCCTGCCAAGAATATATAGAACAACAACAACTTAAATGGTTTGGCCACCTGGTCAGAATGAATCCTTACCAATCACCATCAAGGGCGTTCTTCTTGAGAATGCTTGGAAAAATACCAAGAGGAAGACCCAGAAGAAGATGGATAGATGCAGTGACAGAGACATGTAACAACAAAGGAAAATCACTAATTCAGACAGTTTGAGCAGCTCAAGAACAACAAATGATATAAACCACAACACCTTTTAGGTATCAGTGAAAAGAGAAAAGAAGAAGATGGATAGATGCAGTGACAGAGACATGTAACAACAAAGGAAAATCACTAATTCAGACAGTTTGAGCAGCTAAAGAACAACAAATGATATAAACCACAACACCTTTTAGGTATCAGTGAAAAGAGAAAAGAAAGAAGAAATAAAGATTGTTGGTTGTCTCCACAGAACCCACAGTCCAAGAAGGTGATCAGAAACTTCAACAAACTAGCCGGAGTTTTCTTGGAATATGAGGTATGTATGTGACTTTGTCTGCATTTGGTTGCTATGATGGTCCACATGAAAGTGTGTGATAATTCTTCTAGCTTTCTGTGTGTGATAGCTCTTTCATCTGTCTGTAATAAAAATCACCTTCATCCTCTTCCTTCCTTCCTTCCCTTCCTTCCTTCCTTCCTTCCTTCCTTCCTTCCTTCCTTCCTTCCTTCCTTCCTTCCTTCCTTCCTTCCTTCCTTCCTTCCTTCCTTCCTTCCTTCCTTCCTTCCTTCCTTCCTTCCTTCCTTCCTTCCTTCCTTCCTTCCTTCCTTCCTTCCTTCCTTCCTTCCTTCCTTCCTTCCTTCCTTCCTTCCTTCCTTCCTTCCTTCCTTCCTTCCTTCCTTCCTTCCTTCCTTCCTTCCTTCCTTCCTTCCTTCCTTCCTTCCTTCCTTCCTTCCTTCCTTCCCTTCCCTTCCTTCCTTCCTGCCTTCCTTCCTTCCTTCCTTCCTTCCTTCCTTCCTTCCTTCCTTCCTTCCTTCCTTCTTCCTTCCTTCCTTCCTTCCTTCCTTCCTTCCTTCCTTCCTCTCCCTCCCTCCCTCCCTCCCTCCCTCCCTCCCTCCCTCCCTCCCTCCCTCCCTCCCTCATCTCTTTGTCTCATCTCTTTGACTCCTTCCTTCCCTCCCTCCCTCCCTCCCTCCATCTCTCACCTCTTTGTCTCATCTCTTTGTCTCATCTCTGTTTCATCTCTTTGTCTCATCTCTTTATCTCATCTCTTTGTCTCATCTCTCTGTCTCATCTCTGTCTCATTTCTTTTTCTCATCTCTTTTTCTCATCTCTTTGTCTCATCTCTTTGTCTCATCTCTGTCTCATTTCTTTTTCTCATCTCTTTTTCTCATCTCTTTGTCTCATCTCTTTATCTCATCTCTGTCTCATCTCTTTATCTCATCTCTGTCTCATCTCTTTGTCTCATCTCTTTGTCTCATCTCTGTTTCATCTCTGTTTCATCTCTCTGTCTCATCTCTTTGTCTCATCTCTTTGTCTCATCTGGTCTCCCTTATATTCTCTCTCAGCAAATCTTCACCTATCTCTATGTCTCATCTCTCTGTCTCATCTCTTTGTCTCATCTCTTTGTCTCATCTCTCTGTCTCATCTCTATGTCTCATCTCTATGTCTCATCTCTGTCTCATCTCTTTTTCTCATCTCTTTGTCTCATCTCTTTGTCTCATCTCTTTGTCTCATCTCTCTGTCTCATCTCTTTGTCTCATCTCTTTGTCTCATCTAGTCTCCCTTATATTCTCTCTCAGCATATCTTCACCTATCTCTATGTCTCATTTTGTTTTCCTTATATTCTCTCTCAGCATATCTTCACCTATCTCTACATCTCATTTTGTTTTCCTTATATTCTCTCTCAGCATATCTTCACCTATCTCTATGTCTCATTTTGTTTTCCTTATATTCTCTCTCAGCATATCTTCACCTATCTCTACGTCTCATTTTGTTTTCCTTATGTTCTCTTGCCATCTGGAGTCAATCAAAGACCTACTCTCTGTAGTCATCTGGGGTGTTCTGTAAACATTGCCTGTAGTGTCATCATCTCTATAAGTCTTCTGTAGTGATGTCATTAGTGCAGATTTTTGAAAATGTTAGACCAAAAATAAATACTAATTATTCTGCAAATATCTTTTTTGACACGCCAAACTATTTCTTCTGGAAGATAAGCTTAAAATGGTGTTAAGCAGACGAGAAATACAAAATACGATAACTTATCTCAGCATGGCGATGTGAGTCGATGAACATGTGGGGTCCAATTGACTGGAAGAGTAAACAGGATCCATGTGCTTGTTGGTCAAATAATAAATGATCAGTGGAGCAGGTAGGATCTTGAGAGTCAAACAGGAGCCAAATGTAGCGAAAAAGGAGAAAGGGTCTTCTGGGGATGGATGAGAGGAAGGGCACAACACACAGGGCTTGGTTAGGCTTCCTCTTCTGATCATTCAGACCTCACAAGTCAATCATCTCACATTGCCATACTGAAATAAGTACTTGTATTTCATGTTTGTTTTTGTATTTGTACTTGTTGTCTTGAAAGGGATGAAGGCATTTGCCAAAAGGTTTTAGTTTGTCTTGTCTCTATACAGGTTTTGCTTAATACCATTTTATGTTTCTTTTCCATGTTTTCCGCAGCTCTACTCATGGCCTTGCATGATTTCTAATATGTTAACTCTTTCCGTATGTTTCACCGCACTGTGCATCATGCCAATTTCAGCCACGTACGTTTCACCGCAGAGTGCGCCACTCTCAATTTGATTAGTGTGAGCCGTCATCAAACAATTTCTATCTACATGTCTTGTATCATCTTTGTATTGGTGAAATCTAATACCTTGTTCAATTATCTAAAAATTTAAATATAATATGTTAGATAAATATAAATATATAGATTGATTCTTAAAACCATGAAAAATTTTGTCTCTGAAATCTCTTCCGTTGCATTTTTGACAAGTTTCCGTACAGAAAGAGTTAATTATTTGATATCTGTGCTTATTTCTACTCTTACTTTTGATTGGAATAAAGAGATTCCACTACAACTAACATGGCTATTCATCTCTTGTTGCTTCACTAAGATGTTGTATCACCGAGCATGGTACCGGGCTTGTGAGACAGCAAAGTCTGGTCTTCACGCTTCTTTGCTTGTTCGGCACCCAGATACTGAAGAGCTGTATGTGAACTTTGACCCCCAGATCATGGAGTTCATTCAAGAAGCAAAGTGGTTGCAGGTTGAACTTTACTTCTGTCACTTTCATTGCAGCATTTCATCTGTCACCCTCATTGTAGCATTTCATCTGTCACTCTCATTGTAGCATTTCATTTCTCAGACTCATTGTTGTATTTAATTTGTCACATTTATAGCATTGAATTTGTCAGACTTGTAAAATTTAAGTTGCCACTCTTATTGCGGTATTTAATTTGTCACTCATTGTTGAACTTAAGTTGTCATTCTCATTGCAACATTTCATTTATCAAAGCCATTGTTGTATTTAACTCTTTGCGGACTCTACCTGTTTTAATTTTTTTTTTCTTTAGATTTAGACCAGAATGAAATAGATTAATTCTTAATTCAGAAAATTCCATCGCATGCCTTTTTTCATTTTACAGCTTTATGCAATAATATAATGAAATGTGGTACATGTTATGCATCGCTGGAAAGGAAAATGGTTGCAGAAAATAAAATAGCAATCTAGTGATGATATCTGAAGGCAAAAAATATATTATTTATTATAAATAGTATAAAATATACAAAGGCAAATCATTTTAAATTCAAAATATCATATTTCACATATGTCTATTTTCACGTGACTAGAACTGTCCGATATCCATTCTTCTTGAAATTTTACACAAACTAATCCAAAGTTCTTCAAAATATACTTTACTTGATGCATTTATGTCCACAAATAATGAAATTAGGCACAAGAAATAGTCGACTAATAAGTAGTAGTGGGTGCGGCCACTCTTTGTAAAAAATAAACACATATTAACATAGATAATTCAACTAATCTATCTAGTTAACAAAGAAAATACCATGTGGTAATCGAAGAAATTAAGTATGAAGATTCTTCTAGATATCTAATACAAGTATTGGTGAATATTTATATACAGAATTGTTACTTTCCTTTAAAATATTCAACTGTATCTGGTCTAGGCCGATGTGTCGGTTTTTTTGTCCCATAGCTGCCTTCATGGTGGAGCTGATGTTTTGGTTATTGGTCCAGAAAAAGTTAATTTGTCACTCTTATTGTTGAACTTGAGTTGTCACTCTTACTGCAGCATTTAAGTTTGTCACTCTCATTGTAGTATATAATTTGTCACTCATTGTTGAACTTCAGTTGTAATTCTCATTGGGGCATTCAATTTATCAGACTCACTTATGTATTTAACTTGTCTCTCTCATTATAACATTCAAGTTGTCATTTTTCTCTTATCATTTATTCTGCCACTTTCATTGCTGAATTTAATTTATCACTCTCAAGTTATACAAATTATTTTATTTTTAATAAGAAAACTTGATCTTTCTTCAGGTCATGAAACTTGATGTTCCAGATTCAGCTCAAGAATTGATTTATAAAGAGGAAGCTATCAAAGAAAATCAAGTCTCGTAAGTTGTTATCGTTGGTGTGTTTTTTGACACTTTTTTGTGTGTGTTAATCTCTGGAGGGAGCCGTGATAGCACAGTGGTTAGTGAACTGGACTACAAAGGACAAGAGGTAGGGTTTGATCCCAACCGACGGCTTCTGGTTCACCCAGCCTCTAATGGGTACCGGATTTTTTTCTGGGAAAGTAAAGCAGCATGGGCATAATACCGACCACATTACCCCAAAAATCATGTGCTGATGGTCTGTAAAATATATACTCACTAACACCATATTCCCTATTCGCCACTTGGCGTGACGGGGGTACTTTACTTTTTTTTTTACTTTAATCTCTGGAGCTTGCTTTGTCCTAAAAACCTGTTTCAATTTCTGGTCTTCTGCTTAATTAGCCCAACAAATGAGTTGTGTGCTACCGTGAGATAGAGGGTAGACATGTGAACTGGTTTATAAATTCACAAATTCACATTGCAGGGAGATCTTACAGTCTGTTGTTTGATGTGCGACGGGGATAATCCGGTGACTAACTGTGTTTCATATGTTCGGATTTGGGGTAAAAAACGATGTTCTAACATCATCAAGCGCTATACATTAAAAAAATATGACCATCCTTTTCGGGAGGATGTGAACTTCCAGCCAATATGGTGGATAGGCGGCAGGAACTACTAAAGGCTATGTCTAAAAAGTGTTCTCTGTTGCAGTTTCCTCATACTCCAAGTCCGGCTTGTTGCAGGAGCTACTGAGTTAAGTACTCTGTGCATTTCATCCATTTTAATCATGTTTCAATATTCCAATTGTTTACAATGAATGATAACATATGACAGGGAACAGATGGATGTGTTCACTTTCTGTGCGGTTTTGTCTTATGTCTTTTGGCATGTGCTGAGACTGCTATGATGGGGACTACAGCTACCTTTCTTTGTTTGGGAGATGAGTTAGTAATTCGGATGATTCTACTGGCATGGGCGGTTGAGCAATTATGGATTTTAATTCGTTTGCAGTGATACCGGGGCCTACCATAACCATGACCATAACCATAACCATAACCATAACCATGAGTTGTCTATTACAATGCAGACCCTGTACAAAGTCTGATGGTTAATATCAAAGATTGTCGGACATAGAGAGTCTGACATTTCTGCCCCGTGTACTATCTTTGGCTCAAAAGGACAAAATATTGGTAGATAGATAGAGGGATAAATGGAATGATGGATGGGATGAATGGATGGAATGATGGATGGGATGATGGATGGAATGATGGATGGAATGGGCACATTGATAGCAAAACATCTGACTTCAGTCTGAAACTTTTTGAGTGTTGACCTAGTTAGGACCTTCCGTCTTCAACCCCTTTTCTCTTAGTCAGACTAGTTAGTTAGTTTTCAGGGCTAGCGTGGATAGTGAAGTAAGATCTCGATCAACTCTAGTTTACTTATCCTGGTACCAGCAGTCAGCTGTAAGTCATTGATCACTTTCAGTCTATGTGCTGGCTCATAACTTGAGATCCTGACTAATCTAATATGATACATTTTGTAGGTCTGGCAACAGTTCTGGTCTGTTTATTGAAACTTTCTCTGCTAAGCTAAATCCGTTTGCTCAGTCTATCTCTTTATACTGATGTAGTTAGACTTGACTTACTTGTTTGGTCAGTCTATTTCTTCAAAAACTAAATTTGTTAAACAAGATTTATCTATTTGGTCAGTCTATCTTCTCATATTAATTTCAAAAAGAGGAACTTTTTTTTCCAGATTGATAGAAATGTTAGATGAATACCGACGCATCTTACAAGAGATCCCAGCCGTATTGCAACCACTGATGAAGCCACTTAAGAAGAGAATTGAGGAAGGACTTCAGCCAGGCCTGACAACTCTCAACTGGACTTCATTGAATGTTGAAATATGTGAGTGATCTCTCTTCTGTAGTATCATTGTAGTAATAGTTGTAGTTAGTCAAAGGCTATCACTTTTCTGTAGTATCATTGTAGTAATGGGAGCCACGATAGCTCAGTGGTTAGTGAACTGGACTACAAAGGACAAGGGGTAGGGTTCGATCCCAACTGATGGCTTCCGGGTTCACTCAGCCTTAAATGGGTACCGGATTTTTTTCTGGGAAAGTAAAGCGGCACGGGCGTAATACCGACCACATTACCCCAAAAATCATGTGCCGAAGGTCTGTAAAATTTATGGTCACTAACACCATATTCCCTATACGCCGCCACTTGGCATGACGGGGTTACTTTACGTACTACTTTTTACTTGTTGTAGTTAGTCAAAGGCTATCACTGATATCAATTAAAACAAATTATAATCCATAATTGCACAATCGCCCCTGCCAGTGGAATCATCCAAATTAACATCTCATCGCATTGAAGAATCCAAACAAAGAAAGGCAGTTAATGTCCCCATCATAGCAGCTACAGCACACACCAAAAGATATAAGATGAAGCAGCACCGACAGTGAACATAGCTGAATTGTCTTTCATCATACGATATCATATTTCATCGTAATCAGTTGGAATATTGAAACACGATCTGGATGAAAAAAACACAACTCACGGTGTGCACAGAGCACTAAACTCAGTAGCTCTGGCAGCAAGCCAGACTTGGAATATGAGGAAACCGCAACAAGGAACACTTTTCAGACAGCCTCAATGGTTCCTGCTGCCTATCCACCATATTGTCTTGAAGTCAGTATTATTGTTCTCTTGTGTACATATGTAACCGATCTTTGTTTTAATCCCATGATGTAGCGATGGAACTGATACTGACGATCGTCTTTCACGTATTCTATCAGTTCTCTATATGGGGTTGACCTCCGTTCTTTCAGTTCTTTCCAGCGCTTATTAATCACTTTGACACGTCCCACACGTGTAACAGTTTCCGCCGCGTTAAGGGGTCGCCTGGCTTCCCTATCAGCTGTTACTGCGCTGCTCTCTTAACTTCCTCGTGCTGACCCCTTTCTCCGGGCTAACTGGAAGCTCGCTTCAGCCTTGACCTGGCTGGTAGCCGTAGTACTTCTGTCTTTGTTGTTATTGTTATTATTACTGCGTTATGCTTATTGTGCCGCGACAACTTCACTGGTGTTGAGATTCTCCCTATATGGGTTATGCTAGGCAAGATATTGCAACTGCTGAACACATAACAAACACGCTAGGTGTAAGAATTTTGCCGGCTTTTAATTCCACCCACTATCGGGACGCCAACATTTCACACGTGACATAGCATGTCAATCACACTTGAATGATGCGCACCCATACAACTTCTCTAGCCCACAGCCCTATCACTTGCCGCTGGGGCTGTAGGTGCATCCACGCTCATAACTAATTTGATTGTGAACTGTTCCCATCGAACAGTTCCCCTATTCTAGCTATCTTCTATCAGCCCTACTCTGTCGCTTTCCATCGAACAGTTCCCCAATTCTAGCTATCTTCTATCGGCCCTACTCTATCGCTTTCCATTGAACAGTTCCCCTATTCTAGCTATCTTCTATCGGCCCTACTCTGTCGCTTTCCATCGAACAGTTCCCCTATTCTAGCTATCTTCTATCAGCCCTACTCTGTCGCTTTCCATCGAACAGTTCCCCAATTCTAGCTATCTTCTATCGGCCCTACTCTATCGCTTTCCATTGAACAGTTCCCCTATTCTAGCTATCTTCTATCGGCCCTACTCTGTCGCTTTCCATCGAACAGTTCCCCTATTCTAGCTATCTTCTATCGGCCCTACTCTGTCGCTTTCCATCGAACAGTTCCCCTATTCTAGCTATCTTCTATCGGCCCTACTCTGTCACTTTCCATCGAACAGTTCCCCTATTCTAGCTATCTTCTATCGGCCCTACTCTGTCGCTTTACTACTGTTACGAACTGTCTTAGTTCCAGTTTTCTCACTATCCTGTTTGACTAAACTGTTCCTTACGTTATATCCCCGTATTAGTCTCAGCATCTCTGCCTAACAACACTTTCTGCTGGTCTAATTTCTCTCAAGTGCTCTGTCTTCTTTGTTTCCTAGTACACAACTATTCTACGTTTATTGGGCTATGGCAGCCCCTATGAGCCGACTAACACTTGGTCGCCTGTCGCTACCTAAGCGTGACTTTCTGCCGGTCTAATTTCTCTCAAGTGCTCTATCTTTCTTTGTGTTTTCTCCTTAAATCTGGACTTTTTCGTCCAATCATAATTACTTCCTCTCCGTCCTAACCAATCTTCTTCAACTGCCCATTCTTTTTCTGATCATAACTTTCACGCCTCCCACGTGAACTTCATATCCTCGTGAACTTCGTCTCACTGTCTCGCTATCTTTTTTCCCCATGATCTTGTCTTATCGTTTCTTTGTTTACTCACTGACTTTTCCACTTCTCTCCCCTCTACACATATAACAAAGAAAATGACTTGATTCTGTCAGAACTCTGATGTTTGCATTTCATGCAGTAATTTATATGTCATTTGATATTTTACTCATCCATCTTTTAGCTTGTCTTTCTTTTCCTTTTTTGTTACTGATGAACTACATATGAAAGTTAGCCAACCCATCTAAGATAAAGAAAATAAATTAGTTCCTATTTGCAGACGTTCAGACACTATTACATAAAAAAAAAAAAAAGAAGACATACAAGAACACCTGGATAGACTTCAACAAAACAAACACCCTATTAAATATGAAAATCAACATGAACAAAATAGAAGTAATAAACATTGCAAAAGGAAAACATCAATGTGCTGATAGACGGCAGATAAAGAAAACAGGTTGAGGAATTTAAATACCTAGGAAATCTAGTAACCAACGACAACATCCAAACAACAAAATAGACTCTAGATCTTGCTAAACTATAGGACATTTACCATCATTCGGGTTTGTTGTGAGATTCTGTTTGATCAACCTTACATGTCATGTTAAATAGCCATTTTTTCTTTAGAAGCCTCTTCTTCAAAGTTCATCTGTTAAGTGGGTGTGGATGTCTCGTGTCACTAAAAAGAAAAAGTAAAGAGCCTCATCATGCCAACTGATGTATAGGGAATATGGTGTTAGTGACCATAATTTTTATAGACTTTCGCTTTGGCACATGATTGTTTTTGGGGTAATGTGGTCAGTATTACGCCTGTGCTGCTTTACTTTCCCAGAAAAAAATCAGGTACCCATTTAAGGCTGGGTGAATTCGAAAGTCGTCGATCAGGATCGAACCCTACCTCTTGTCCTTTGTAGTCCAGTTCACTAACCACTGAGCTATCGCGGCGCCAGTGTCATGTCACTAGTTTATGAAAAAAACTGAGATATCTGCAACTTTCAGCCTGAGACATCCATCTTCAGCATGGGTAACATCCATCTTCAGCATGGGTAACATCCATCTTCAGCATGGGTAGATTTATTTAACAGTTTTGTATGGGCCGCAGCCATTATGGTTTAATCTTTTAGACTTTTAACTGCCACAGGTTCTTAAGGTGCATGAGTGCACGCAGGACCTCCTTTATTTTAGCCTTGAGAGGGCTAGACATTGGATCTCACTACCCAGAGAGGACTAGACTTGGATCACTACTCAGGTAGGGCTAGACATTGGATCTCACTCCAAAGAGAGGGCTAGACATTGGATCTCACTACCCAGAGAGGGCTAGACATTGGATCTCACTACCCAGAGAGGGCTAGACATTGGATCTCACTACCCAGAGAGGGCTAGACATTGGATCTCACTACCCAGAGAGGGCTAGACATTGGATCTCACTACCCAGAGAGGGCCAGACATTGGATCTCACTACCCAGAGAGGGTTAGACATTGGATCTCACTACCCAGAGAGGGCTAGACATTGAATCTCACTACCCAGAGAGAGCTAGACATTGAATCTCACTACCCAGAGAGAGCTAGACATTGAATCTCACTACCCAGCGAGCGCTAGACATTGAATCTCACTACCCAGAAAGAGCTAGACATTGAATCTCACTACCCAAAAACCAGGGGAAGGATAAAGCCACAAACAAACCACAGATTCAAAGTGACAAATTTCAACTGTCTATGACATAAAAATTGGGACCTTCATGGCCGACACTTTACTTCTTGATCACAAAGTTTTTTTTAGATGCAAAACATTTGTTTTTCCCTAAATGTTTGTCCCTACTCTTCTTTCAATCTCTCTGTTCCTAATATTTATCTATTCTACTTTCTGCCTTCCACTGCTTTTCTTACCGTCTATCTTTTAAATTAATGTGAGAGTAAAGAGAAGAAAGATGTGTCGAGCCGTATAAGAAAAAAGACATTGGAGATACATCGGTCATGTGCTGAGAATGAATGAAGAAAGACTCCCCCTTCAGGTATTCATGTAGAAACCATATGGTAAAAGAAAACAAGGCAGACCAAGAGAATTGCAATTTAGAACAATTACTAGGGAAGGCTCAACCATGGGACTAAGAAACAACTAAGAACTACAAGAACTAGCAGCAAATCATCAATTGTGGACAACTATGACTTACGCCCTATGTGCCATCTTTGGCTTGAAAGGAAAATGAATGAGTGAAAGAGATAACCCTTTAGAAACCTGTAAATAGGAACTGAGATTACATTCTTCTTCTTCTTCTATCCTTCCTCTACTGCCATAGGTGTCGAGGGGAGTTACAATCTGTGATTCTTTGCTCTTCTGTTGGCCTCTTCTGGTGTTATTCCTCCAAGTGACTCTAGTATTCCCTTTATACATCTCTTTCTCGGTCTTCCTCTTAATCTGGCATTTTCGTAGCGTTTGTTTATGGCTCTTTGAGTCATTGTTAGTTCTTTTTGTCTTGTTATGTGGCTGAACCAATTTATCTGTTGTTTCTTTATGTATTCGATGGCTGGTTCATTTTCGAGTTTCTTCCTCAGGTCGGTGTTTCTTACTCTGTCCCTTAAGCTGTTTCCTGTCATTCTTCTGACACATTTCATTATTGTGGTCATTATCTTTGCATTGAAACTGATAATGTTGGTGATACCTTACATCCACTATTTGATGTGAAGATAACACTTGATATCGTCTACATAGATCCGTTATATAGCTTTTGTAATATATTGTTCTGTATATATTTTTTAAAAGAGAAATTTGTTCCTTGATCTGAGTTTAGTGTTTTTGTTGTATTCTGCAGATGTTCAACATGTGTACAAGTTAATGCATCAATTTGAGAAGCTTTCAAAGACTCTGAAAGATATCTTAGAATGTAGGATTGAGGCAGTACTGAATGATATGTCACTCACAGCACTATCTGACATTCCAGAAGATGAGGCAGTCACTGCTGATAGATTTATACAACTGACCACACAAATTGTGGGCACTGCCTCCGAGACATTGGCCATGTAAGCGATACTGAGTGATATGTAACTTTGTGGTGCAGGAAGTGATGTCTTGTCATTTATAGTCAGAAATGTACTGGGTTGAGTAATGAGTGCCGTCGGCACATTTATCTTGTGCGGGGTGGTCATAAATGTACTGGGTTGAGTAATGAGTGCCAGCACATTTATCTTGTGTGGGTTGGGTAATAAGTGCTGGCACATTTATCTTGTGTTGGGTGGTCAGAAATGTATTGGGTTGAGTAATAAGTGCAGGCACATTTATCTTGTGTGGGGTGGTCATAAATGTACTGGGTTGAGTAATGAGTGCCAGCACATTTATCTTGTGTGGGTTGAGTAATGAGTGCCGGCACATTTATCTTGTGTGGAGTGGTCAGAAATGTACTGGGTTGAGTAATAAGTGCCTGCACATTTATCTTGTGTGGGGTGGTCAGAAATATACTGGGTTGAGTAATGAGTGCCAGCACATTTATCTTGTGTGGGTTGAGTAATGAGTGCCAGCACATTTATCTTGTATGGTGTGGTCATAAATGTACTGGGTTGAGTAATGAGTGCCAGCACATTTATCTTGTGTGGGTTGAGTAATGAGTGCCGGCACATTTATCTTTTATGAGATGGTCAGAAATATACTGGGTTGAGTAATGAGTGCTAGCACATTTATCTTGTATGGGGTGGTCATAAATGTACTGTGTTGAATAAAGAGTACCAACACATTTATCTTTTATGAGATGGTCAGAAATGTACTGGGTTGAATAAAGAGTGCTAGCACATTTATCTTTTATGGGGTGGTCATAAATGTATTGGGTTGAATAAAAAGTGCTAGCACATTTATCTTTTATGGGATAAATAGAAAAAATAAATGCTATGAAGAATATGTGGCACAATACCATTAAGGCAATAACATTAAAATTACCAAGGGTATGAATCTTACCAATAGCAACATATGGTTGTGACTCATGGACAATCTTGCTAACAGCAAAATAGAAAATCAATTCATTGAAAACAAATTGCAACAGAAAAAAATTATGATACCTTGGATAATGTATAAGAGCAATGAAGAAATATTAAAAGATTTAAACATTAAAAAGAACTGGCTTATAAACACCATTCTACAGAGGAAATTAAAATACTGTGGCCATGTCAAAAGACACAGCGGGTTGGAAAGAACAATAATGGAAGGCATGGTTCCTGGTGACACATCAGGGGCAGACCAAAAAGAAGGTGATTTCAAGACATCAAAGAGATCTTGAACATGATAACAGAAGAAATAGGAGATCTGGCTAGAGACAGAGATTCTTTCATACAGGCTGTGGTGAATGCAACGTTCTGTGGGAGATTTGGCTAGAGACAGAGATTCTTTCAGACGGGCTGTGGTGAATGCAACATTCTGTGGATGTTTTGGCTAGAGATAGAGATTCTTTCAGATGGGCTGTGGTCTTCTTCTTCTTCTTTCCTTTCTCATCTGCCTTTCAGCGTCGAGGTGAGATATAATTTGTGATTTTTTTGCTCTTCTGTTTGCCTCTGCTGCTGTTATGTTTCCTAGTGCTTCTAATATTCCATCGATCCATCTTTTTCATGGTCGACCCTTGGGTCTGGTGTTCTCATAACGTTTGTTGAAGGTTCATTGTGATGTGTTTTGATTTTTCTGCCTTGTCACATGGCCAAACCATTTTATCTGTTGTTTCTTTATATATTCTATGGCAGGGGCTATTCCTAGCTTTTTTCTCAGTTCTTCATTTCTGATCTTATCTCTCAGACTGTTTCCTGTCATTCGTCTAACACATTTAATCTCTGTAGAGGTTATTTTTCTTATTGTTCTTGCATCTAGGGTCCAGGACTGGCATTGGTAGCACAACGTTGGGATGAAGATTGTATTGTAGAGTGCTCATTTTGCCTTCAGAGTTATTTCCTTGTTGGACAATAGTGGTGATACAGGCTGTGGTGAATGCAACGTTCTGTGGGAGATCTGGCTAGAGACAGAGATTCTTTCAGACTGGCTGTGGTGAATGCAACATTCTGTGGGAGATCTGGCTAGAGACAGAGATTCTTTCAGACTGGCTGTGGTGAATGCAACGTTCTGCAAAGGACATGCCACTTGATAATGATTATAATGGGGGTAAATAGCTTGCAGTGTGCTGAAATGGAGGTCTCTATTGTAACAAAGTGCAGTGTTAATGAGCATGGTTTCAAACTCTGGCTCAGACTATCTCTTGTTTTCTGCATTTCATGCTGTTGATTGTAGATTTTTAAACATTTTGTAAACATAACTGTATCTGTGTAATTTATATTTCTCTGTCAACTTAGAGTTTCCCCTCAGTGATAAATATTTGTTTATTCATTGTCTTTAGTTAGTCAAAGTAATATTGTTATTAATATTTGTGAGAAGTGGAACTTTTCATTTGAAGTAAAATGTGAGTGATTAAGAGAAATCTTCATTGAATTGAATGATGTGAGGAATGGAACTCTTCAACTTTTGAAAAAAAATAAGATCGTAAAGATTAGAGATCTTCAACATTTAAAAAAAGTAAGATTGTAAGGATTAGAGACCATCAACATTTGAAAAATTATGATTATAAAGATTAGAAATCGTCAACATTTGAATAAAAGTAAGATTGTAAGGATTAGAGATCTTCAATATTTGGAAAAAAGTAAGATTGTAGATTAGAGATCTT
Source organism: Megaustenia siamemsis (assembly GCA_032433765.1). NCBI lineage: Eukaryota > Metazoa > Mollusca > Gastropoda > Stylommatophora > Ariophantidae > Megaustenia > Megaustenia siamemsis. The sequence goes on along the minus strand of JAVIAB010000107.1, from coordinate 51,995,079 downwards.
CAATATTTGGAAAAAAGTATGATTGTAGATTAGAGATCTTCAATATTTGAAAAAGTAAGATTATAAGGATTAGAGATCTTCAATATTTGAAAAAAGTGAGATTATAAGGATTAAAGATCTTCAATATTTGGAAAAAAGTAAGATTGTAGATTAGAGATCTTCAATATTTGAAAAAAGTAAGATTATAAGGATTAGAGATCTTCAATATTTGAAAAAAAGTGAGATTATAAGGATTAAAGATCTTCAATATTTGGAAAAAAGTAAGATTGGTAGATTAGAGATCTTCAATATTTGAAAAAAGTAAGATTATAAGGATTAGAGATCTTCAATATTTGAAAAAAAAATAAGATTGTAAGGATTAGAGATCTTCAGTATTTGCAAAAAAGACAGATTATAAGGATTAGAGATCTTCAACTTTTGAAAAAGGAAATGAAGACTTTAGTGAATACATGGTTGATTAAGTTTTAAAAAAAAAATTGTGTGTGTTTTTTTTTTTTATGTCCGCCAGCTTTCACCTCAGGCAAAGTCCCTAGAAACTAGCAACTGAATTTTGTGTGTTAATCCGTTTTTCCCTGGAAGCCATATGCACAGGGATCCCTCGCAGCACAGGCAGATAACTCCATCTTTGGAGGCACTCATATTTTATGAGCCAATGGGTAATTGACGTTTTAAGCTAGGCCTCGCTACTGAGACAAGAGGTGGTTGCCTCAGAGAGAAATCACAAATAAAAATCTCAACTGGTGCAGCCAAGATTTGAACTTACAGCTTCTCTGTCTCGAGGCCAGTGTCTTGCCTCAAGACCAACAAGTCCCCACATTTGGTATTTAAGCAGATTGCTTTACCCAGCCAGCAATAGTGATGTGTAAAACACTTAATACATCTACTCCATTAAAAGACTACCTTAACCAGCTATACTGATGCTTCAAATACTTAAAACATCTACTTCAAAGCCTCAAACATTTAACATATCTACTTCAATACCTCAAACATTTAACATATCTACTTCAATACCTCAAACACTAAATAGATCTACTTTAATCTCTCAAACACTTAACACATCTACTTTGATCTCTCAAACACTTAACACATCTAGTTCAATACCTCAAACACTTAACACATCTACTTCAAAGCCTCAAACTTTTAACACATCTACCTTTATGTCTCAAACACTTAATGCATCTACTTCAATATCTCAAACATTTAACACATCTACTTCAAAGCCTCAAACATTTAACACATCTACTTCAATATCTCAAACATTTAACACATCTACTTCAATATCTCAAACATTAACACATCTACTTCAATATCTCAAACATTTAACACATCTACTTCAAAGCCTCAAACATTTAACACATCTACTTCAAAGCCTCAAACATTTAACACATCTACTTCAATATCTCAAACATTTAACACATCTACTTCAATATCTCAAACATTTAACACATCTACTTCAAAGCCTCAAAGCCTCAAAAATTTAACACATCTACTTCAAAGCCTCAAAGAGTTAACACATCTACTTCAATATCTCAAACATTCAACACTTGTGTTCCATTAAAAGACTACCTTTAGCCAACTACTTTCAAGTATACTATTCACTATAAGATATTATTTCTCTTATCATTTCTCTGATCATTTCTCTGATCATTTCTCTTATCATTTCTCTTATCATTTCTCTTATCATTTCTCTTATCATTTCTCTTATCATTTCTCTTATCATGTCTCTTACCATTCAGACAAAGTCAGTTTGTGGAGAGAGCAGTGAATGAACTGGCAGAGACCCTGTGCTTTACCTTCTCACTTGAAGAGAGACAAGACCTGTCTGCAGCCGAGGGCTATCCATGTATTCATCCAGAATCCAAAAACCGGAAGCAAAGATGTCAGGAGTGTCTTCCGTGTTGCTTCTCAAGCTTCTACAACTACTTTGTCCAGAGGAACACAGAGGCGCTTGTCAGTTGTGAGTTATGGGGACTGTTGGTTGCTTGAGTTTGTTTTGTTTTGTTTGCATATGCTAGTTTTATATCTCATCATCATCATGTGCCATATGGTTGGCGTAGGCGATCATGTCTTTCCACAATCTTCTATCTACTGCGCATCATATCAGCTTTGTTGTTGACTGCTTTCCGTGCCATGACACCAAGCTATCCAGTATTTTCTCTCTTTGTCATCCATGATCTCTTTTTCCTTGTATTCTGCCAGTTGTAAACAAGTATTCCAACTTTCCTCTTCTCATGATGTACCCAAAAAATGTTGATTGTTTCTTTCTGATGTTTTTAGGAACTCCCTTTTTGTGTTGGCCTCTTTGAGAATTTCCTTGTTGGTCTTTTTAGCTGTTTAGGGAACTCTAAACCAAGCTCTGTTGTCTGTCTGTTAAAATGTACAAACCAAACTCTGTTGTCTGTCTGTTAAAATGTACAAACCAAACTCTGTTGTCTGTCTGTTAAAATGTACAAACCAAACTCTGTTGTCTGTCTGTTAAAATGTACAAACCAAACTCTGTTGTCTGTCTGTTAAAATGTACAAACCAAACTCTGTTGTCTGTCTGTTAAAATGTACAAACCAACTCTGTTGTCTGTCTGTTAAAATGTACAAACCAAACTCTGTTGTCTGTCTGTTAAAATGCCCAAAACAAGCTCTGTTGTCTGCTTGTTAAAATGTCCAAAACTGAGCTCTGTTGTCTGCTTGTTAAAATGTCCAAAACAAGCTCTGTTGTCTGCTTGTTAAAATGTCCAAAACAAGCTCTGTTGTCTGCTTGTTAAAATGTCCAAAACTGAGCTCTGTTGTCTGCTTGTTAAAATGTCCAAAACTGAGCTCTGTTGTCTGCTTGTTAAAATGCCCAAAACAAACTCTGTTGTCTGCTTGTTAAAATGTCCAAAACTGAGCTCTGTTGTCTGCTTGTTAAAATGTCCAAAACTGAGCTCTGTTGTCTGCTTGTTAAAATGTCCAAAACTGAGCTCTGTTGTCTGCTTGTTAAAATGCCCAAAACAAACTCTGTTGTCTGCTTGTTAAAATGTCCAAAACTGAGCTCTGTTGTCTGCTTGTTAAAATGTCCAAAACTGAGCTCTGTTGTCTGCTTGTTAAAATGTCCAAAACTGAGCTCTGTTGTCTGCTTGTTAAAATGTCCAAAATTGAGCTCTGTTGTCTGCTTGTTAAAATGCCCAAAACAAACTCTGTTGTCTGCTTGTTAAAATGTCCAAAACAAGCTCTGTTGTCTGCTTGTTAAAATGTCCAAAACGTGCTCTGTTGTCTGCTTGTTAAAATGTCCAAAACAAGCTCTGTTGTCTGCTCGTTAAAATGTCTAAAACTGAGCTCTGTTGTCTTCCTGTTAAAAGAAAAGTTCTGAGATCAATAATCAAGTAACATATCTGGTGAACAATGTCACACTCTCTAACTGTCAATCAGAATATTGTTCAATGTCTGGGTGTTGTACCTGCTTTCTTTCATGTAATATGTGAGCAGGATGAATACAAGTAAGCAGGACAAATCTGAAACAAGTCCAGAGCATCACATACTTTGGCACAGTAATAACATTACATGGAAGATGTATCACAGAAATAAAAAAGCAGAATAGCTCAGGCCAAAATAGCATTTCAGAAAATGAAAAATATCTAATGCAACAAATCTATGTCAATAGAAGTGAGAAAGAGAGTTCATCCGTGCTATATAGAGCCAATTCTGACCCATGGAAATGAATCATAGACAATAAACAAACAAATAAAAAGATGATTAGAGGCCACATGATGGGATTTCTCAGAAGAATGTTGAAAGTTCCTTGAAAGCTAAAAAGACTAATGAGGAGACTCTCAAAGAGGCCAACACAAAAAGGGAACCCCTAAAAAACATCAGAAAGAAACAATCAAAATTTTTCAGGCATGCATATCATGAGATGAGGAAAGTTGGAATACGTGGTTACAACTGGCAAAATAAAAGAAAAGAGAGATCATGGACGACAAAGAGAAAATATGCTAGATAGAATGCTATCGTGGCACGGTAAACATGCACAGTGGACAAAGAATTAAGGAAGGACAAGATCACCTATGCTGGTTTGTATGGTAGATGATGTTAGTGATGAATGGTTGTTTTGTGTCCATTGTCTTTTATGTCTTCTCTTTCTCTGTCTCTAGAAACTAACTTTCATTATTTTTTTTTTCAAAGCTGTTGTCTTTGATGTGTTCAAAATATTTCAGGTATTTGTTTTTTTTTTTTCGTTCGCCGGCTAGGAACTGAATCTTGCATGTTAATCCAATTTTCCCTGGCAGCCGTGTGCACAGGTGTCCCTCGCCACACAGGCAGATAACTCTGACTTCGGAGGTACTCATATTTTTTCCGTCGATGAGTAATTGACGTTTCAAGCCGGCCTCACTGCTGAGACCAAGGGTGGTTGCCGCAGAGAGAAATCATAAATAAAAATCCCAACCAACCGGGATTTGAACCCACAACCTCTCTGTCTCGAGGCCGGTGTCTTGCCTCGAGACCAACCAGTCCCCCCTCATTTGTTGTTTTGTTAGGTGCTGTAGCCAGTTTTCATCTATTTCCATCAGATACTTTTATTAGTTTCTTTAGAATGCCGGAATATTGGAAGGATTCAGCAGCTGAGTTTGTCACTTCATCTACGGGAATTATCATTCAAGCTTTGTGCTGTGATTTACAATCAAAAAGATATAACCCATTTAAAAAAAAAAAGAAATAAGTAAAGAGGCACGTCATGCCAAGTGGCATATAGGGAATATGGTGTTAGTGACTATAATTTTTTAAGACCTTTGGCACATGATTTTTGGGGTAAAATCATCTCAGTATTACGCCCATGCCGCTTTACTTTCCCAGAGAAAAAAATCAGAGACCCATTTAACTCTTTCCCTACTATCCGCCGCATGGTGCGCCATTTCCGTTTCGGTTGTGTACGTTCCGCCGCATGGTGCGCCACGCTAAATTTTATTAGTGTGAACGCCATCAGACCATATTTGTTTACATATCTTGTATCATCGTGATCTTGGTGAAATCTAATACCTTGTTCAATTACCTAAACATTAATATACAATATGTTATATGTTAGATAAATATAAATATGTAGAGTGATTCTTAAAACCGTGAACAATTTTGTCTCTAAAATCTCTTCCGTTGCGTCGATAAAAAGCTTTCGTACGGAAAGAGTTAAGGCTGGGTGAACCTGGAAGCCATCGATCACGATTGAACGCAATCTTTTATCCTTTGTAGTCCAGTTCACTAACTATTGAGCTATCATGGCTCCTAAGCTATAAAAAACTTCAACATAATAACATTGTATGTTTTGTTTCAAGTTTTCCCCTTTTTAGCATGATCTGTAAAATAGATGTAGGAAATTTGAATATCATGAACTGAAAATGATTATATTTAAGTCTTCTATCTGACTTGCCAGGTACTCGTCGTTCTCTGGATGTCATCAAGCGCCGCCTGCAGGTTAATCGCTATGTCATTGGTGCTGACTCCACTGAGAGTCCCAAACCTCCACTGTTCTGTACAGATGTTGTCTTAGAGATCCCTAATGTGACTGTTAGACCCAATCTGGATGATCTTCAACATACTCTTACCAAGGGAATACAAATAATTCTCAAAGCTTCTCAGGATATCAAACCCTGGGAGCATCAAATAATACATCATCGTCAGCTACAGAAGGTGAGGAATTTGACAAGTTGAGAATCAGTGTAGCTTTCAAATAAAGGTGTTTAGATTTCAGTTTGGTGAGACAAAGTAAAGTAAAGTACCCCAGTCACGCCAAGTGGCGTATAAGAAAATATGGTGTTAGTGACCCTATATTTTACAGACCTTCAGCACATGATTTTTGGGGTAATGTGGTCAGTATTATGCCCATGCCGCTTTACTTTCCCAGAAAAAAATCCGGTACCCATTTAAGACTGGGTGAACCCGGAAGCCGTTGGTTGGGATCGAACCCTACCTCTTGTCTTTTGTAGTCATTTAACTAACTAATGAGCTATAGTAGCTCCCTCTTTCTGATTAACGCAAAAGAAATAAAATCTCTTTTATTAAGCAAAAACAATCAAATCTCTTTACTGAGGTATGAATAATCAAATCTTTATTTGTTAAAAAGGGTATAATCAAATCTCTCTAATGGGCTAGAGAACAATAAGATCTATAACGGTTTGCTGTCTGTTGGGTCAAAGACAAGAAAAAGACATGAAAAATCAAAATCTTTGTTTACTGAGACAACCAAATCTCTATTTACTGAGTCAAACAACCAAATCTCTATTTACTGAGTCAAACAACCAAATCTCTGTTTACTGAGTCAAACAACCATATCTCTATTTACTGAGTCAAACAACCAAATCTCTATTTACTAAGTCAAACAACCAAATCTCTATTTACTGAGTCAAACAACCAAATCTCTATTTACTGAGTCAAACAACCAAATCTCTATTCACTGAGTCAAACAACCATATCTCTATTTACTAAGTCAAACAACAAAATCTCTATTTACTGAGTCGAACAACCAAATCTCTATTTACTAAGTCAAACAACCAAATCTCTATTTACTGAGTCAAACAACCAAATCTCTATTTACTGAGTCAAACAACCAAATCTCTATTTACTGAGTCAAACAACCATATCTCTATTTACTAAGTCAAACAACCAAATCTCTATTTACTGAGTCAAACAACCAAATCTCTATTTATTGAGTCAAACAACCAAATCTCTATTTACTGAGTCAAACAACCAAATTTCTATTTACTAAGTCAAACAACCAAATCTCTATTTACTAAGTCAAACAACCAAATCTCTATTTACTAAGTCAAACAACCAAATCTCTATTTACTGAGTCAAACAACCAAATCTCTATTTACTGAGTCAAACAACCAAATCTCTATTTACTAAGTCGAACAACCAAATCTCTATTTACTGAGTCAAACAACCATATCTCTTTTTACTAAGTCAAACAACCAAATATCTCTTTACTAAGTCAAACAACCAAATCTCTATTTACTAAGTCAAATAACCAAATCTCTATTTACTGAGTCAAACAACAAAATCTCTATTTACTGAGTCAAACAACCAAATCTCTGTTTACTGAGTCAAACAACCATATCTCTATTTACTGAGTCAAACAACCAAATCTCTATTTACTAAGTCAAACAACCAAATCTCTATTTACTGAGTCAAACAACCAAATCTCTATTTACTGAGTCAAACAACCAAATCTCTATTTACTGAGTCAAACAACCATATCTCTATTTACTAAGTCGAACAACCAAATCTCTATTTACTGAGTCGAACAACCAAATCTCTATTTACTAAGTCAAACAACCAAATCTCTATTTACTGAGTCAAACAACCAAATCTCTATTTACTGAGTCAAACAACCAAATCTCTATTTACTGAGTCAAACAACCATATCTCTATTTACTAAGTCAAACAACCAAATCTCTATTTACTGAGTCAAACAACCAAATCTCTATTTATTGAGTCAAACAACCAAATCTCTATTTACTGAGTCAAACAACCAAATTTCTATTTACTAAGTCAAACAACCAAATCTCTATTTACTAAGTCAAACAACCAAATCTCTATTTACTAAGTCAAACAACCAAATCTCTGTTTACTGAGTCAACCATATCTCTATTTACTAAGTCAAACAACCAAATCTCTATTTACTGAGTCAAACAACCAAATCTCTATTTACTGAGTCAAACAACCAAATCTCTATTTACTAAGTCGAACAACCAAATATCTATTTACTGAGTCAAACAACCATATCTCTTTTTACTAAGTCAAACAACCAAATATCTATTTACTAAGTCAAACAACCAAATCTCTATTTACTAAGTCAAATAACCAAATCTCTATTTACTGAGTCAAACAACAAAATCTCTATTTACTGAGTCAAACAACCAAATCTCTATTTACTAAGTCAAACAACCAAATCTCTATTTACTGAGTCAAACAACCAAATCTCTATTTACTAAGTCAAACAACCAATCTCTATTTACTGAGTCAAACAACCAAATCTCTATTTACTAAGTTAAACAACCAAATCTCTATTTACTGAGTCAAACAACCAAATCTCTATTTACTAAGTCAAACAACAAAATCTCTATTTACTAAGTCAAACAACCAAATCTCTATTTACTAAGTCAAACAACCAAATTTCTATTTACTAAGTCAAACAACCAAATCTCTATTTACTGAGTCAAACAACCAAATCTCTATTTACTGAGGGAAGAACAAAGAAACATCCATTTATTTAGAAAGAAACAACCAATTTTCTCAAGTTAAGAATGATCAATCGAATCTCATTTTGTTAAATAATGAACAATCCAATTTGTATCTGTTACCAAAAAAAAATATGTCTTGTCTAAGATATTAATAATCAATACCTTTCTTTGTTTGGGAGATGAGTTAGTAATTCGGATGATTCCACTGGCACGGGCGGTTGAGCAATTATGGATTTTAATTCGTTTGCAGTGATACCGGGGCCTTCCATAACCAAATAACCAATTAATAATCAAATCTATCATTACCAAATATAAATAATGCCATCTCAGACTGACTACAATTGTTCTTCTTCTCTTGTATCTTGTGATTTAGGAATTAGAACTTCAGCTGCAAGATGAAAAAGATGAAGCCGCCAAGATAATGCAATCAACCAATCAGATTAAACCTCTCTATAAGGTAAGCAAGGGATATAATCCATAGTTACAAGTCAACATTATTATGTGCCAGGGCTGATGACACTGGAAATTAATTTCTCTACAGTTAACTCTCTCTCTGCATTTCTTCCTCTTCTGCTGCTACCATCTGATGGCTATACCTCTTTATTATTGCCTGTTAAAGGAAGAGTATATGGATGTAGATGTGTTGTAACAAAGTTAGCCATCATGTGGGAAACAACAGGTAAGAGGAAGAGAGACCGACACAGAGGAAGACCCAGAGAGACACTGAAAAGAACATTGATCAGAGAAGCAATAGCAGCAGGAATCGGCTCCCTCAATGAAATAGAGTTGCTTGCACAGAACAGAGACGAATGGCGAGATTTGATAAGATATCTTTAGAGGGATTGAAAACTGCTAGAATAAAAATTTAGATAAGAGAAAGAGTATCTGGGTCTATGCCCTATGGACCGGCTACAGCTCGAAAGGTCAATAGATAGATAGATGTGTTGTATTATTGTTTACAGCAAGCTGTGATATATTGTATCTTTTAGCCCAATGTATCCAACTTCAGCAAGGAGCTTCTTTGCCTATGTGGCTACCTGTGCTCTGCCATGGTCAGGGAAGAAAAGAAGAGAGCCACCACTGTCATCTGCCACGCATGTAAAGAGGCAGGTATGGGGGGAGAAGGTCATTGCTGGTGCTACAGACTTCATTCACCAGAGCTGAAGCCATTGTCACTGTTGTCGCTGGTGTGTGTCGGGCATGCTTCATGCTATGGAATGTGTTGTGGAGAGGATCTGAGCACTAAGGACCTGTCTGTAGGAGGGGATCTGAGCACTAAGGACCTGTCTGTAGGAGGGGATCTGAGTAGTAAGGAGCTGTGTGTTGGAGGGGATCTGAGCACTAAGGAGCTGTCTGTAGGAGGGGATCTGAGCACTAAGGAGCTATCTGTAGGAGGGGATCTGAGCACTAAGGAGCTGTCTGTAGGAGGGGATCTGAGCACTAGGGAGTTGTCTGTAGGAGGGGTTCTGAGCATTAAGGAGCTGTGTGTTGGAGGGGATCTGAGTAGTAAGGAGCTGTCTTTTGGAGGGGATCTGAGCACTAAGGAGCTGTCTGTAGGAGGGGATCTGAGCACTAAGGAGTTGTGTGTTGGAGGGGATCTGAGTAGTAAGGAGCTGTCTTTTGGAGGGGATCTGAGCACTAAGGAGCTGTCTGTAGGAGGGGATCTGAGCATTAAGGAGCTGTGTGTTGGAGGGGATCTGAGTAGTAAGGAGCTGTCTGTTGGAGGGGATCTGAGTAGTAAGGAGCTGTCTGTAGGAGGGGATCTGAGTAGTAAGGAGCTGTCTGTAGGAGGGGATCTGAGCACTAAGGAGCTGTCTGTAGGAGGGGATCTGAGCACTAGGGAGTTGTCTGTAGGAGGGGTTCTGAGCACTAAGGAGTTGTCTGTAGGAAGGGATCTGAGCACTAAGGAGCTGTCTGTAGGAGGGGATCTGAGCACTAAGGAGCTGTCTGTAGGAGGGGATCTGAGCACTAAGGAGTTGTTTGTAGGAGGGGATCTCTGCACTATGGAGTTGCCCATTTGGCCAACTGCTCCCTCCTCAACCCCTACTCCCTTGATCACCTCCCTCCTGTTATGTTGAAATATGTCTAAATTCAAAAATTATTATCAGATCAAAGTGATATAATATATGAATTATTTAGCAAAAAAAATACAGCTAACTTCAAGCAGCCATGAAAGTTTTTTTGGTGTAATATAAAAATAACTGAGCTATTGTCATGAACATTCACGATGTATTGATTTCATCTTCACACTAATCGTATTGATTTAAAATATCTAATGAGATTTGATTTGTTTTCTAAATTCAGATTGAAATTGCTCACAAAACTGCTCCCGTTGTTGCTGAGATATTATCATTATTTGAAACATTTAAAAAAGTTAATTTACTGGTTTTTTTCAGTCATCATCAATTGAATTCTAGCATTAAAATCAATACTGATCAATACCATTCGATCAACCGATTTATGTCTGCGATAAAGACTGTTAATCCAAATGGAAAATCGCACTCTTTAACACAATTTCTTTGCAAACACCGCATGTAGAAAGAGAAGTAAACTTTTCGGTAAAGAATGGTTACAAGAGTCTATATAAAATAGCTAAATGTAAAATATGTTTATATAAATTACATTTAGAGTGGAGCATTTTGTGACAATAATGACTTCACTGAAGTGAGTGCGGTGCAGATTGAGATGTAAAGCACGGAAAGTGTTAATTGTATATAATATTTCTGATGTCTCTTTGTTATGATTATGAAAAGTATGATCTCTCTTTGTTCATGATATCAAGTATCTGATGTCTCTTTGTTCATGCTATGAAGTATCTGATGTCACTTTGTTAAGGTTATCAAGTATCTGATGTCTCTTTGTTCATGCTGTCAAGTATCTGATGTCTCTTTGTTCATGATATCAAGTATCTGATGTCTCTTTGTTCATGCTATCAAGTATCTGATGTCTCTTTGTTCATGATATCAAGTATCTGATGTCTCTTTGTTCATGCTATCAGATATCTGATGTCTCTTTGTTCATGATATCAAGTATCTGATGTCTCTTTGTTCAGGTTATCAAGTATCTGATGTCTCTTTGTTCATGATATCAAGTATCTGATGTCTCTTTGTTCATGATATCAAGTATCTGATATGTCTCTTTGTTCATGATATCAAGTATCTGATGTCTCTTTGTTAAGGTTATCAAGTATCTGATGTCTCTTTGTTCATGCTATCAAGTATCTGATGCCTCTTTGTTCATGCTATCAAGTATCTGATGTCTCTTTGTTCATGATATCAAGTATCTGATGTCTCTTTGTTAAGGTTGTCAAGTATCTGATGTCTCTTTGTTCATGCTATCAGATATCTGATGTCTCTGTGTTCATGCTATCAAGTATCTGATGTCTCTTTGTTCATGCTATCAAGTATCTGATGCCTCTTTGTTCATGCTGTCAAGTATCTGATGTCTCTTTGTTCATGCTATCAAGTATCTGATGTCTCTTTGTTCATGCTATCAAGTATCTGATGTCTCTTTGTTCATGCTATCAAGTATCTGATGTCTCTTTGTTCAGGTTATGAAGTATCTGATGTCTCTTTGTTCATGTTATCAAGTATCTGATGTCTCTTTGTTCATGATATCAAGTTTCTGATGTCTCTTTGTTCATGCTATCAAGTATCTGATGTCTCTTTGTTCATGCTATCAAGTATCTGATGTCTCTTTGTTCATGATATCAAGTATCTGATGTCTCTTTGTTCATGCTATAAAGTATCTGATGCCTCTTTGTTCATGCTATCAAGTATCTGATGTCTTTTTGTTCATGCTATCAAGTATCTGATGCCTCTTTGTTCATGCTATCAAGTATATGATGTCTCTTTGTTCATGCTATCAAGTATCTGATGTCTCTTTGTTCATGCTATCAAGTATCTGATGCCTCTTTGTTCATGCTATCAAGTATATGATGTCTTTTTGTTCATGCTATCAAGTATCTGATGTCTCTTTGTTCATGCTATCAAGTATCTGATGTCTCTTTGTTCATGCTATCAAGTATCTGATGTCTCTTTGTTCATGCTATCAAGTATCTGATGTCTCTTTGTTCATGCTATCAAGTATCTGATGCCTCTTTGTTCATGCTATCAAGTATATGATGTCTCTTTGTTCATGCTATCAAGTATCTGATGTCTCTTTGTTAAGGTTATCAAGTATCTGATGTCTCTTTGTTCAGGTTATCAAGTATCTGATGTCTCTTTGTTCATGCTATCAAGTATCTGATGTCTCTTTGTTCATGCTATCAAGTATATGATGTCTCTTTGTTCAGGTTATCAAGTATCTGATGTCTCTTTGTTCAGGTTATCAAGTATCTGATGTCTCTTTGTTCAGGTTTTCAGATTTTATGAGGTTCAGATGAAAATGAATTTTATATGTCTCTTTGTTCAAATAATCAGATAATATGTCAAATATATGTCTCTTTGTTCAAATAATTTGATAATATGTCAAATATATGTCTCTTTGTTCAAATAATTTGATAATATATCAGATATATGTCTCTTTGTTCAAATAATCAGATAATATGTCAAATATATGTCTCTTTGTTCAAATGATTAGAGAATATGTCAAATTCTCTTTGTCCAGGTGATCATATATCTGGTGTCTCTTTGTTCACTCACCTCATATCTCTTTGTACAGGTTGTCAGTGAGCACAAAGATGTTATCAAGATCCTGATCCAGCTTAATTCAACAATCAGCACCTTCAGAACTGAGATGCAAGAGTCCCTGGACAGTTTCACCAAACATTCTCACCTATGGACATCAGTAAGTGCATGGACATCAGTAAGTGCATGGACATCAGTAAGTGCATGGACATCACTATAAATATGGTTATCAGTGGCAGAAAACTCTAATGGTGTAAAACGCTTTTGTTAAAGTTTCAATTATATTATGTTTGATTATATATACTTTTTGAGGGAGCTGCGATAGCTCAGTGGTTAGTGAACTGGACTACAAAGGACAAGCGGTAGGGTTTGATCCCAACCGATGGCTTCCGTGTTCACCTACCCTTTAATGGGTACCGGATTTTTTTTCTGGGAAAGTAAAGCGGCACGGACGTAATACCGACTACATTACACCAAAAATCATGTGCCGAAGGTCTGTAAAATTTATGGTCACTAACACCATATTCCCTATACGCCACTTGGCGTGACGGGGGCACTTGACACTTTTTATTGTAAAAATCACCACCAACACCTTAAAATGAGTTATATGAATGTTTATCTATGGACCATAATTCTAAAATACTATTTGGTTTCTATGGCAACAATTTTGTTAGAAAGCTTTAAATAAGAAAAAGGGAAAAAAACAAAACAAATGATGAATTTTAGAAAAAGGTGAAAATGAAGAAAAAACAATTGAACAGTTTTAAAAGCACAAATGAAAATTTTGTTCACACAAAAAGATATAACAACAAACTTGAAGTCATCTTTAAGAGGAAACTAAAAGATAAATAAGTCACTTTAGATAGAAAACTAACAGACAAACAAGTCATTTTAGTGAGAAAACTAAAGATAAACTAAGTCATTTTAGATAGGAAACTAATATATAAATGAGTCATCTTGGATGGGAAAATAAAAGATTAACAAGTCATCTTAGAGAGGTAACTAAAAGATAAACAAATTATTTTAGAGAGGAAACTAAAAGATAAACAAATTATTTTAGAGAGGAAACTAAAAGATAAACAAATTATTTTAGAGAGGAAACTAAAAGATAAACAAATTATTTTAGAGAGGAAACTAAAAGATAAACAAATTATTTTAGAGAGGAAACTAAAAGATAAACAAATTATTTTAGAGAGGAAACTAACAGATAAACAAATTATTTTAGAGAGGAAACTAAAAGATAAACAAATTATTTTAGAGAGGAAACTAAAAGATAAACAAATTATTTTAGAGAGGAAACTAAAAGATAAACAAATTATTTTAGAGAGGAAACTAAAAGATAAACAAATTATTTTAGAGAGGAAACTAAAAGATAAACAAATTATTTTAGAGAAGAAATTAACAGACAAACAAGATAGAGGCAGACAAGAAACTAAAGTTGACTGATAAAAATCAAGAGATGGACAGGAGAACCTGTGATGGTTAGTATCATCAAGGTAAAAGAAAGAGTTAAATGGTGATCACTGATATCCAACCTTTGATGTGGCAGAGATGGAAGGAGATGATGATGAGTCTTTCGAGCCTGTAAACATAATCAAGTCAACATAGTTATTTAATTAAATTGTTTATTTTCCTGACATACAGCCTTTACTCTATCATCAGGAACCAGAAACCAAAGTGAAGGAGTTCATGGCCAGTAACCCAGTCATCGCTGAGATAGAGGGACAGATAAGATACTACCAGGTCTTTGTCTGTTTGTGGGTTACACAAAAAATGAAATTAAAATGTCTGGTTGTTGTTTATTACACAGATTAAAATATAATGCTGAACGTCAGCCATTCTTTGGACCTCTGCAAAGTCAATGTCTGTCTATTCTTTGATGTTATCTTCCCACCACCTTCTCTGTCTATCTCTCATTCTCACTTCATTCATAGTTCCTTGCCGAATGGTCTTTGCAAATACCATACGATTGAGATATGCGACCAAACCATTTCATTTTGACTTCCTCACAATACCTAGTAGATCATCATGTATTACAATTGCTTGTTGTATTATTTTGCAAACTTTTTTCATTTGAGATGCAATCTGTGCCCAAATTCTTGCGATAAAGATTCATTTCCATAGCTTGTATTTTCTTCTGTAGCTCTACTGTAAGTGTCCATGTTTCGCAAGCGTATAGAAAAGCTGCCGTGACAAGGGTATGCATCAGCCTGATTTTAGAGCCAAGATTGATGTTCTTCATGCCCCTGTGTTTATCATCATGCCTTAGTATTTTTTTTGCCCTTGTGTTTTATTATGCTTTTGTATTTATCATGTCATTGTTTTTATTATGTCATTGATTATCATGTCTTTGTGTTTATCATGCCCTTGTGTTTTTCTCATGTCATTATTTTTCTCATGTCATTATTTTTCTCATGTCATTATTTTTCTCATGTCATTATTTTTCTCATGTCATTATTTTTCTCATGTCATTATTTTTCTCATGTCATTATTTTTCTCATGTCATTATTTTTCTCATGTCATTATTTTTCTCATGTCATTATTTTTCTCATTGTGATTATCACACATCTAGGAGAAGGTCGACTCTGATTATAAACACCGAGTTTTTAGCGGGTCTACCAGTTCATGGAATAGACTTCGGGAGTAATCCCTGAGCAAAAATCCGGAGATGGAGTCCCTATGGCATTTCAGTGTCAATTTCAATTTTGTTTTGGGAACTCCAGCGATGCAGTTGGCACCAAACTGTTTTTGCCCTGCTAGATGGTTGTTTTGCTTGGCTAATTGGAGTGAAGCAACATGTTGCATAGGCAACAACTTGTCTCTTTCTTTATCTACCCAAACCTGTGCTTTGGAGAAGACATTTCTAGGGGTTCTGAAAAATACATAGTCAACTATGACTGAGTTGTCATAATACGTAGTCAACTATGACTGAGTTGTCATAATACATAATCAACTATGGCTGAGTTGTCATAATACATAATCAACTATGACTGAGTTGTCATAATACATAGTCAACTATGACTGAGTTGTCATAATACGTAGTCAACTATGACTGAGTTGTCATAATACATAATCAACTATGACTGAGTTGTCATAATACATAGTCAACTATGACTGAGTTGTCATAATACGTAGTCAACTATGACTGAGTTGTCATAATACATAGTCAACTATAACTGAGGGAGGCTAATGATTATCATGTCATTGTTTTTATTATGCCCTTGTCTTTATCACGTCCTGGTGTTTACCATTCCCTTGTGTTGATCATGCCTTTGTGTTGATCATGCCTTTGTGTTGATCATACCCTTGTGATTATCATGCCCTTGTGTTTATCATGTACTTATGTTTATTATGCCCTTTGTGTTTACAATGCCCTTGTGTTGATCATGCCCTTGTGTTGATCATGCCATTATGTTGATCATAACCTTGTGGTGATCATGCCCTTTGTGTTTACCATGCCTTTGTGTTTACATGCCCTTGTGTTTACCATCCCTTGTGTTGATCATGCCCTTGTGTTGATCATGCCCTTGTGTTTATAATGCCCTTTGTGTTTACCATGTCCTTGTGTTTATCATGCCTTTGTGTTGATCATACATTTAACTTTCTCATCTATTTTTTTCCCACAGAAACTGGAAGCAGACATTGAGGAGATTGCGCCGTCATTCTCCGTAGGCTCGGTCATATTTCTGACAGAACAGCTCAAACTGGCTCTGGTCACAGAAGCCCGAAACTGGAAACTGGCATACGCAAAGGCCCTTAATGAAAGATGTGGACTGGAGATTATCACGATCACAGAATTTGTGGACAACCTGATGAAGCAGCTCTCTCGTCCAATCAAAGATCTAGATGATGTCCGGTCAGCCATTGCCTCATTAAATGAAATCAGAGACAAATCTATCCAGATCGACATGTCCATCATCCCAATAGAAGAGACCTATGCTCTGCTCAACAAATTCAATATTTTTTTCAATGATGGAAATGCTGAAAAAGTTGATTCTTTGTCGTACGGCTGGAAGAAACTGATGACTCAGGTAACAAAATGACACTGTTTAGGAAGGACATTGACATCAATCACATTTCATGTACAATAAAATACTTATTTAATTATTATATAAACAACTAAAAATAAAAAGAGCACTACTAAATACAATTAAGACAAGACAAATGAAATTTTTTGGACACATTAAAAGACACAATAGCCTACTAAATGTAATATTGGAAGGGAAAATACAAGGTAAAAGAGGCAGAGGCAGACCAAGACTAACATGGACGAGTAACATCAAAAGATGGATAAGTCAATCTATGACAACCTGCACCATCAAAGCAAGAAACAGAGTTGAATGGCGTTCCATGGTAGCCAACCTTTGTTGTGGAGAAGGCACTAGATGATGATGATGATGATTATATATTGGGGGCATTGGTAACCTGGTTGGGAAAACCACCTGACTGGGCTTCTGATGTTTGGATATCCGTGTTCGATTACTGCTGGAAGCAGTGTGAGTTGTACTTGTGGTTGGAAAATAAAATATCCCCACAGTCAACCCAGCCGCTGGCAGAAAAGGGTACCAGGGTGGTAATTTGGAAGGTGAGGAAAGTCTCAGAACACTTATAGATAGGCAGCCATGCACATATGGATGAAAGCTTGCGTGCTAAGACACAATATGTTTTGTTGAAGTAGCATAAAAATAGTTTCTCTTATCATATCATTCACAACCACAGTCAATTCTTCTTCATTGTAATCTTTTTGATTGCAAGTATCCAACATGCATCTTTGTTATTTTTCAAAGTCCAGATTGAAATCGCTCATATAACTGCTTCAGTGTTGATATTTATACTTAGATACTTTCAATATTTGGAACATTTAACTAAAAAAAAAAAAAGGTTAATTCTCTGGCTTCTCCAACCATCATTACTTGATGTGAATCATAAATAATACTACTCAATGCCATTTTGATCAGTTGATTTTTGTTAGCAATAAAGATTGCTAATCTAAATTTATAAAAAAACGCTCTAAACACAATTATTTTTGTAAAAATTGTGTGTAGAAAGAAGAAAGAACTCTCCAGTTTAAAAAGTTTACAGGAAACTAAAATAGCTAATTTAAAAGTTGAAATATGGTTTTCATGAATAAATTGAGAATGGTACAGAGTGACACAAAGTGCGGTGGATCAGAAATTGCGGTGATTAAAGCGTGATGCAGATTGAGTTGAATCGTATGGAATGACCTATAGTTAATATTAAGGATAACAAAGGATATTGAGAACAATATAAAGAACAATAACAGCAGGGCTGAAACTAAGAATAGCAAAATGTTACATCTTCTCAGTATTCCTGTATGGTGCAGATACATGGACATTAGACAAGAAAACAGAACAGAAAATTGAAGCCTTTGAAATGTGGATTTACAGAAGAATAGGTAGAATTGGATGGAAAGAAAAGAAAACAAACGATAAAGTTTTAAAACAACTAAAAATAAAAAGAGCACTACTAAATACAATTAAGACAAGACAAATGACATTTTTGGGACACATTAAAAGACACAACAGCCTACTAAAAGTAATATTGGAAGGGAAAATAAAAGGTAAAAGAGGCAGAGGCAGACCAAGACTAACATGGACGAGAAACATCAAAAGATGGACAAGTCAGTCTATGACAACCTGCACCATCAAAGCAAGAAACAGAGTGGAATGGCGATCCATGTTAGCCAACCTTCGTTGCGGAGATGGCACTCGATGATGATGATAAAGAAGATTTATTTAATTAGCTTCATCCTCTGATCATGAGACTGTTTTCACCATCTGCTGGTTATTTTCATTAAAGGAAGGTCTCTCATGTCCTTCTGTCTACAGGCCAAGGTTGTTCAGGATCATCTTTTGGAGATACAACCCGTATTTAAGGCTGAGTTGCTGGCTGGTGTTGAACAGTTCATTCATGATAACGTGGAGTTTGTCACGTCATATGACACATGGTAATTGTTAGTGGTTGTGACATTTAACAATGTCATTTTCTATGACACATATAGTTTGTTCATGTAAAGAAACCATCTTTAACCCTATATTATGACCTCTATCCGTGAGCCTCGTTCTTACGACACCATCATAATTTTAAAAATAAATTGCACGTGGTGTTTGAAAAAAACAAATTCCAACATCAAAGGAAACGAATAAAACACTCAGGGGTCACCAGAGGCAACAATTAGGAAGGTATTGGGAGGGGGGGAAATGTTTGCCCTCACAGCAAACTGTTGAATTTTAACAATTTATATATTCAAATTTGTTAAATTTACAAAGGTGTCGTAGTCTAGGGTTAAACATTATCCCATTTTAGAGGTCTGCCGGGGAAACTTTATCAGACTGGAGAATAAAGGCCACATGTTCTGTGCAGTCATCACGAGGTGTGAGCACATCACACAGTTCATTCAGCATTCTACAAATGCCAATTTATGGGACATATGCCATTTCTAGTCATGCATGGTTTGCTTCAAGAAACACTTTCCAAGCCGTTCTGTTTTTTGCCATTCTTTTAAGATCATCCCGTGTCTTCCCTATCATCTTCATGTCTGCTTCCGTCTTCTCCAAGAATATTTTGGTCTTCCTCTTTGTATTTTTTCCCTGGGGATTCCAAAAAAGGACCTGTTGTGTAATACTCTCAGTTGACATCCGCAGTGTGTATCCTATCCAGCACCATTGTCTTTGGTGTATCTCTTTATCCACTGGTATTTGACTAGTACATTTCCATAATTCTATGTTAATGATTTTGTCCTGCTATTTCCATTCTTTTATTCATAAGCATCCATTAATGAAGGTCTGCACCTTCATGATTGTCAATCTAAGGAGTATATAATGTTTTATTTGATTTCATCCTTAATCCTAGTAGTCCATGGGATTTGATCCTTAATCCTAGTGGTTGATGTAGTATATAATGTTTTATTTGATTTGATCCTTAATCCTAGTGGTCCATGCAGTATATAATGTTTTATTTGATTTGATCCTTAATCCTAGTAGTCCATGCAGTATGTAATGTTTTATTTGATTTGATCCTTAATCCTAGTAGTCCATGCAGTATATAATGTTTTATTTGATTTGATCCTTAATCCTAGTGGTCCATGTAGTATATAATGTTTTATTTGATTTGATCCTTATCCTAGTGGTCCATGGAGTATGTAATGTTTTATTTGATTTGATCCTTATCCTAGTGGTCCATGTAGTATATAATGTTTTATTTGATTTGATCCTTATCTTAGTGGTCCATGTAGTATATAATGTTTTATTTGATTTGATCCTTGTCCTAGTGGTCCATGTAGTATATAATGTTTTATTTGATTTGATCCCAACATCTAGTGGTCCCATGGAGGAAGGTATTGCACCCCGAGAAGCATGCGACCGGCTCAACATTTTCCAGATGAGGTTTGATGAGTTGTGGCGTAAGTATATCACCTACTCCGGAGGTGAGGAACTGTTTGGGTTGTCGGTCACTGACTACCCTGACCTCATGCGGATAAAGAAGGAGCTGAATCTTCTACAGAAGCTGTACCAGCTGTACAGCGCTGTAATTGACAATGTCAGTGGCTACCAAGACATCGCCTGGACAGATCTTGACATCCAGAAGATTAACTCAGAGCTGCTGGACTTCCAAAACAGGTCAGTGTAATATGTTCACAAATTTAAGTTAAGGTTAACCCTTCACTATCGAGCTTTATTAAAAAAATTATGTACCACCCGATACCAGACAAAAAATATGGGCAGTAACATGTATTCTTTAGAGAGGCATATGTCTAGATCTACTGCATCTACATGCTTAAATTATATGAGCTTTTATAAGCAAAATGGATGAGGAATTTGAATATGTAAATATTATATGTGTGTATTCCCAAACATATATTGTATGGCGAACTTAAGGATGGAAGGAGACCAAAGGACAGACCATTGCTGAGATTTAAGGATGTTTGAAGGGCTTCATCAAGGGAATTCTCTATCTGTGAAAGAAACTCAGAAAATCTAGTGGAAGATCTTAGCACATACAGAACGAAAATAAAAAAATGGTACAGCAACTTTTGAGGCAGTGCTGATATCAAATTAGGAAGACAAAAGATGCAGGAGATAGGAGATGAGTACAGGCACTATGTATACATCTTGTTCGTTCTGTGGATGGATCTGTCTGTCCAATAATGGCAGATTCAGCCACGAGAGAAGCTGTTTAGCAAAACAGCATCCAGCATGACACTAATATTTTTACAAAATCACTAACTTTTGATTGTTTCTATCTATCTATCTATTGTCCTTTCGAGCTGAAGAACTAGGGCAGAACTACAATCTCAAAAACAGAAACCTTGCATGCCAAAATGGCACATATTGCAGAGATCACTGCTTTAAAATATATGGCGCTGTTTCCATAACAATACTTTTTACAATGACAGCTTGTCAAGCCATCGATTAACCTCCTTAGACGCCTCTTACAACATGCTTGGAAGGTCACAGTGTCACTATTCTTTACTTCCCTCATAGTGAGCTCCCGGTAACACACAGGAATTTGATTGTTTATTACCAACCATATGTCAAAATGTCAGAGGCCATATATATATGTGTATGTATGTGTGTGATGATTAAGAAATATTATTTCATGGCATTCACCAGCAGAAAATAACAATCACTTTCCACCTGATGTCGTTATTGTGAAAGTGCATGTCAAGTCTCACAAGTGCTATTTACTACATATTTCCAAATATCAGCAAAAAAACTCAAAGAATAAAACTGACGGAAAGGGACACAATTGAGAAACATCATAATTATTGATTACATCCCTTGCAAAAACTTAGCAAATTTGTTTTTAAAGTGAAGATTTATGTGTTCATCTAGGGTAGTGAGTAAAGTTTTAAGATAAACATAAATACATGGGGAGCCGCGATAGTTCACTGGTTAGTGAACTGGACTACAAAGGACAATGGGTAGGGTTCGATCCCAACAGACGGCTTCCAGGTTCACCCAGCCTTAAATGGGTACCGGATTTATTCTGGGAGAGTAAAGCGGCACGGGCATAATACCGATAATTTCATAACCCTGAAAATCATGTGCTGAAGGTCTGTAAAATTTATGGTCACTAAAACCATATTCCCTATACGCCACTTGGCATGATGGGGCTCTTTACAACTTTTACTAAATACATGTCGATGGGAGGGAAAGGGGTCAGATGTAAGATTTGAGTAATTGCAGTGGTAGATGCCACATTAAGCTCAACCACCAACTGGTGTCGCCTTCAGTGTCAGTCTCTGTATCAATGGATTGAAACTTCTTAGATCAAGAACTCTGGTTGTAACTTTACCAGTGACAGGGTGGATCACAGAAGTTTTTATAAACCTCAGGTGCTGCTCATTGCATGTGAACCTGTGTTGCCTGGTTGGCAGTGAATAATTCTTGCAACTGCTCAACTGTGGTTCTAAAATTTTATGTGTAATGGTCACCATGAAATTTTGGCAATTGTGTTTAATGGTCACCATGAATTGTTGACAGATGTGTTTAGAGTCACCTTGAAATTGTTGACAGATGTGTTTAGAGTCACCTTGAAATTGTTGACAGATGTGTTTAGAGTCACCTTGAAATTGTTGACAGATGTGTTTAGAGTCACCTTGAAATTGTTGACAGATGTGTTTAGAGCCACCATGAAATTGTTGACAGATGTGTTTAGAGCCACCATGAAATTGTTGACAGATGTGTTTAGAGCCACCATGAAATTGTTGACAGATGTGTTTAGAGTTACCTATAAATTGTTGACAGATGTGTTTAGAGTCACCTTGAAATTGTTGACAGATGTGTTTAGAGTCACCATAAAATTGTTGACAGTTGTGTTTAGAACCACCATAAATTTGTTGACAAATGTGTTTAGAGTCACCATAAATTTGTTGCAAGATGTGTTTAGAGTCACCTTGAAATTGTTGACAGATATGTTTGGCAGTCACTGTAGTGTTATGTTATCATCATATGAAATTGTTGACAGATGTGTTTAGAACCACCATAAAATTGTTGACAGATGTGTTTAGAGTCACCATAAAATTGTTGACAGATGTGTTTAGAGCCACCATGAAATTGTTGACAGATGTGTTTAGAGCCACCATGAAATTGTTGACAGATGTGTTTAGAGCCACCATGAAATTGTTGACAGATGTGCTTAGAACCACCATGAAATTGTTGACAGATGTGTTTAGAGCCCCCATAAATTTGTTGACAGACGTGTTTAGAGTCACCATAAAATTGTTGACAGATGTGTTTAGAGTCACCTTGAAATTGTTGACAGATGTGTTTAGAGCCACCATGAAATTGTTGACAGACGTGTTTAGAGTCACCATAAATTTGTTGACAGATGTGTTTAGAGCCACCATAAAATTGTTGACAGATGTGTTTAGAGCCACCATAAAATTGTTGACAGATGTGTTTAAAGAGATGATCTAAAAATAAAATTCAAAATTTCACAAAAATATATTTTATTATAGGATTACCACCATGAACAACGTAACTCTTCTGTGTGATCTTATCTTAAGTTTGTAAAGTCTGGCGGTCGCTGTAGTTTCTAGGTCATTATTTTTCTCCTATGGTTATATAATTACCTTTGCTAGATGTCGCAAGCTACCTAAAGCTTTAAAAGAGTGGCAAGCGTATGAAGATCTACGGAAGACCATTGATGACTTTAATGAAACCTGCCCACTTCTGGAGATGATGGCCAACAAGGCAATGCAGCAACGCCACTGGGAACGAATTTCTCAGATGACTGGACACACATTTGATGTGGAGTCTGAAGGGTTTCTTTTGAGGGATTTAATGAAGGCACCACTTCTACAGTTCAAAGAGGACATCGAAGTGAGTTTTATGACAATTTGAGCACTGTCAGTTTATGTCTATAATTGTGAGAACTGAGTTGTGTCAGTTTATGATTGTGAGAACAGAGTTGTGTCAGTTATGTCTATAATTGTGAAAGCCGAGTTGTGTCTGGTTGTGTTTATAATTGTGAAACCTCAATTGAAATCATCTTGTGTCTACAAGAGTTGAAGTTGAGTTGTGTTATTTTCTGTCTATAACTGTAAACATTGAACATGCTAGGTTGTACATGATTTGTGAAAGTTGTTTAGGTTCTGTGACTGTGAAAGATGTTGAGTTGCCAGGTTGTATCTTAGATGATTTGTGAGAGTCATTTAGAATCAGGTTCTGTTAATTTGTTGTTTTGCATGCGCCAGCTTTATACCACTGGCAAAGTCCAGAGGTACTGAGATTTGTTTGATTATCACTTGGTCCTACTTTTCACATCACCAACCATGTGCTCAGGTGTCCCTTACCATATAGGCAGATGTTCTCCGACTCCAGAGATACTCTCATTTTTGTCATTGAGAGTTTTATTACTTTGGGTAGATACAGCCACCCCTACCCTATCAATTTTTTTTTTTGGCCTACTCTTTTTAATTTCCAAATGCAGTGGTTTTTGGACTCAGAATACACACAGAAGCTACCGTTTTTGTCCGTTATCGGGGGGGGGGGGGGGGGGGGGGGGGGGGGGCAATCATTGGATCTCACTATCCAGAGAGGGCTAAACATTGGATTTCACTACCCAGAGAGAGCTAAACATTGGATCTCACTACCCAGAGAGAGCTAGACATTGGATCTCACCACCCAGAAAGAGCTAAACATTGGATCTCACTACCCAGAGAGAGCTAAACATTGGATCTCACTACCCAGAGAGAGCTAAACATTGGATCTCACTACCCAGAGAGAGCTAAACATTGGATCTCACTACCCAGAGAGAGCTAAACATTGGATCTCACTACCCAAAGAGGGCTAGACATTGGATCTCACTACCCAGAGAGAGCTAAACATTGGATCTCACTACCCAGAGAGAGCTAGACATTCGATCTCACTACCCAGAGACCAGGAAAGGAAGGGATAAAGCCACTAAGAAACCATGGATTCAAAGTGAAAAATTCCTACCGTCTGTGGCAGGATTCAAACCCAGGTCCTTCATGTTCAGAAGCCGACATCTTACCTCTTGACCACCCAGTCCCCGTCACATGGCTAATTTTGCCAGTGTTGTAATGACAGGCCCAGCAGCGGCTTGAACAAGGCACATGTCATGAGGGTCTTGCTTTCATTTTCTCTTTCATCTGTTTTCTTCTTTTACTTCGTTTTTCACATATTAATGTGCCTCTTCCTATATTTCCTCGCAATTTGCTACGATCTTCTGCCAGATTTTCTCAGTCTTTAATGCTAATTATTTCTTTGAGTGGTCTAGAGGTAAGACATTAATCTCTGGACAAAAAGGTCTTGGGTTTAAATCCTGCCACAGATTATTAGAATTTCTCATTGAATCCCTGCTTTTTTCATGGCCTTACCTTTCTCTGATCTCTGGGTAGTGAGATCCAATGTCTAGCCCTCTCTGGGTAGTGAGATCCAATGTCTAGCCCTCTCTGCATAGTGAGATCCAATGTCTAGCCCTCTCTGCTTAGTGAGATCCAATGTCTAGCCCTCTCTGGGTAGTGAGATCCAATGTCTAGCCATCTCTGCATAGTGAGATCCAATGTCTAGCCCTCTCTGCATAGTGAGATCCAATGTCTAGCCCTCTCTGCATAGTAAGATCCAATGTCTAGCCCTCTCTGCATAGTGAGATCCAATGTCTAGCCCTCTCTGCATAGTGAGATCCAATGTCTAGCCCTCTCTGCATAGTGAGATCCAATGTCTAGCCCTCTCTGGGTAGTGAGATCCAATATCTAGCCCTCTCTGCATAGTGAGATCCAATGTCTAGCCCTCTCTGCATAGTGAGATCCAATGTCTAGCCCTCTCTGCATAGTGAGATCCAATATCTAGCCCTCTCTGCATAGTGAGATCCAATATCTAGCCCTCTCTGCATAGTGAGATCCAATGTCTAGCCCTCTCTGGGTATTGAGATCCAATGTCTAGCCCTCTCTGCATAGTGAGATCCAATTTCTAGCCCTTTCAGATATTGGTGGAAAAATAGGTGATCCTGTAGGCACTTTGCACAATTTAAAAACTCTTTGGCAGTTGAAACTAAAAAAAGTAGATAAAAAATGGCTGCTTCCCAGGATAGTATTGTTAAATTATAAATTGAGCCATGCTGAAGATGGTTGTGTTGGGTTGAAAGTCATAGATGTCACTACTTGCTGTAAACTGGTGACACAACACTTCAATGCCTGTTTAATGGGTGAATTCTGAAGAGAAAGAAAATGTATTTCATTAAAGAACATCTTACAGACATCTTTGTATCTTAGTTCTGTCTGCACACCACCACTTTCTGTCTGTGAGTTCCCCTATACACCTTCTGTGTACACCTCTAGATGTAAATATGAATAATTTTGAAGAAAGCATTCATCTGCTCAAGGTTGGTGACATCACCGTACAGCTTGTTCCTCTATGGTACCAGTGATGCCACAAGAACATTCTCTGTTCATCATATTTTGACCATGATTGTAGCAGATGTTCAGCAGCCATTTTGCCTGTACCGCAGTCATATTTATTCTCTTTCTTTGCGTCCTCTTATACCTGTTCGGATGTCGATGAACATACCAAGTTCTGGTTCTCGTCCTTTTGGCGACTTCAGTAATTGCCAAATGATGTTGTTGTAGCATTTCTTTGATATTGTCTGTCCATCTTAACTGGGTCTGCCTCTTATTATTCTGCACTCTCCTCTTTTATTATAAGCTTTGTATGGTAATGAATCACACAACATTCTTTTTAGATGGCCAAAACGGTTTATTTGTTGCTTCTGTATGTAGCTAAGGATTGGTTCAATGCCTGCTCTTTCTCTTATAATATCATTTCTGATTCTGTCCTGAGGTTGCTGAAAGATGCTACTTCAGTCTGTTGTAATATGTTCAGAGTTTAAAAATCATTACCTTTTCTTTTCTAGTTCCCCCTAGCAGGATTTAATTACCAAGAACAATGGATTCCTTGTTGTTCATCTTCCTCAGGATGTCTGCATCTCGGCTGTGAAGGAGAAAGATATAGAGGCCAAGCTCAAGCAGGTGGTCAATGACTGGAGTGCCCAGACCTTTCAGTTTGGTAGCTTCAAGAGCAGAGGAGAATTGCTGCTTAAAGGTGAGGTTTGGCTTCGTTTGGCCCAAGATGTCTAGCAGTACCTGGGCAAAAAGTTGTCAGTCAGGTTATAGCTTACTGCTAGTTTCGGGATCATCATCATCATGTACCATACCGGTTGTCGTAGGCGATCATGGCATAGGCGACCACAATCTTCTATCTACAGTGCATCGCATCAGTGTTTCAGGATCAGTGAACTAAAACTGATTAAGATACAACTCCACAGCAGTGTGAAGGGCTTGGCAGCAAACTAATCTGGTCAATGAAGCAGAGAAGGCAACCTCTAACTCTAACAATGCCTTGCTGAAGTTGGATGTGTTGGGTTGAAAGGTTCAAAATATTACATCTCCACCAATCTAATGTCATATTAAAGGAAAGAGAAACACTAAATGAACAATGATGTGAGAGGCAGCAACAGCAGGCATCAATTTTCTTGTTGAGGTTGAAAGGCTTGCCCAGAACAATTACAAGTGGAGAGATTCAATGCCAGTCCCTTGCAGTCTGACATTAATGACAAAGATGACACTTAATGACAAAGATGACACTTAATGACAAAGATGACACTTAATGACAAAGATGACACTTAATGACAAAGATGACACTTAATGACAAAGATGACACTTAATAACAAAGATGACACTTAATGACAAAGATGACACTTAATGACAAAGATTGTCTAACATAGAGAGTTAGAATTTCTGCTTTATGTGTCATTTTTGGCTCAAAAGTGCAAGAGATAGACAGATAGAATATAAAGAGAGCAGTGGTTGGATAAATGCAGTAGAAGAAGAATGATTGATCTGGTATTTATGTCTTGATTACATTGTAAGTTCCCTGTCATAGATAATCCAAGAATTTGTTCAGGTATGCACCCTAGACAAGGAGGATGATACTGTGCAATCCATTTTTGACAATAGGAACAAGAAAAAGAGTTCTTAAATGTTATGTAGAGCCAGTCTTTACATATGGATGTGAATCATGGACAATAGGACAGCACACAAGGAAATCACTGGAGGCTGTAGAGATGTGGTTTTACAGAAGAATGTCGAGAATACCATGGACAGCTAAGAAGAGTAATGAAAACGTTCTGAAAGAGGTCAAAGCAAAAAGAGAGCTCATTTCCAATATTAGGAAGAAACAATCATCATTTTTTGGCCATGTAGTGAGAAGAGAACAACTGGAATATATTATAACAACTGGGAAAATTGAGGGAAGCAAAGAGAAAAGATACCAGACAGCTTAAGAGAATGGCTTGGCAGAAGGTCAACAACAGAAATAATAAATAACTATCGAGATTAAAAGTTGTGGAGAGACATGATCACCAATGCCTGTATAAATGGTACTTGATGATGATGACTTTAAACAAGAGGAGCCTCAGTGGTTGAGTGGTTAGTGTGCTTGCTTCCTCATCAGCAGGGTCCAAGTTTGATCCCCTGAAGTGACAGTCTGCAGCCTGGATCTTCACAAGTGGTGGATCTTTTTTTTGGACCATCAAGGCCACAGGGTTCACCCAGCCTCTAAAAATGGGTACCAGATTATTTTCTGGGGAGTAAAGATGCCCTGGCATGATACTCACCTCAACACTCAAAAATGTGCCGTAGTGTCACCAACACCATATTCCCCATATGCCTAGGAGAGTTCAAGGGGAGGGAACATTTACATTTTATATCTACCTAACAGAAAGAGTTCATTAGTAATCATGAGTAACGGTTAGTGATGGTTAATTTTCTTCTTCTACCTTTTTAGCTCCCTGTGGAGCATAAATCTTCAACAAACACTTTCCAAGTCGTTCTGTTTCTTGCCATTCTTTAAAGATCATTCCATGTCTTCCCCATCATCTTCATCTCTGCTTCCATCTGTCTTCTCCAAGAATTCCTTGATCTTCCTCTTTGTCTTTTCCCCTGGGGATTCCTAAAAAGGATGTTATAAGTTAGATAAATATAAATAAGTCGATTGATTCTTAAAACCATGAAAAATGTTGTCCCTGAAATCTCTTTCGTTGCATTGATAAAAAGCTTCCAAATGGAAAGAGTTAAGAATGCTCTTCAGCTTGTCTCACATATGGAGCTTTGTGTGGTATATATATTTTTCTTGTCCATCTTTTAGAAAGGATCTCCTCTACATCTTCTGTTGTTGCATCTGATTGTTAATACTTGTTGTAGAATGTTGTTTGGCTATTGCATAATCATAGTTGGTGGGTAATCATCATCTAGTACCATGCTTGTTAAGTATTAATGATCATGTCTCTCCACAACTTTCTATCTCTGTAGCTGCTGGTGTAGGTGATCATGTCTCTCCACAACTTTCTATCTCTGCAGCTGGTGTAGGTGATCAGGTCTCTCCACAACTTTCTATCTCTGCAGCTGGTGTAGGTGATCATGTCTCTCCACAACTTTCTATCTCTGTAGCTGCTGGTGTAGGTGATCATGTCTCTCCACAACTTTCTATCTCTGCAGCTGGTGTAGGTGATCATGTCTCTCCACAACTTTCTATCTCTGTAGCTGCTGGTGTAGGTGATCATGTCTCTCCACAACTTTCTATCTCTGCAGCTGGTGTAGGTGATCATGTCTCTCCACAACTTTCTATCTCTACAGCTGCTGGTGTAGGTGATCATGTCTCTCCACAACTTTCTATCTCTGTAGCTGCTGGTGTAGGTGATCATGTCTCTCCACAACTTTCTATCTCTGTAGCAGCTGGTGTAGGTGATCATGTCTCTCCACAACTTTCTATCTCTACAGCTGCTGGTGTAGGTGATCATGTCTCTCCACAACTTTCTATCTCTACAGCTGCTGGTGTAGGTGATCATGTCTCTCCACAACTTTCTATCTCTACAGCTGCTGGTGTAGGTGATCATGTCTCTCCACAACTTTCTATCTCTACAGCTGCTGGTGTAGGTGATCATGTCTCTCCACAACTTTCTATCTCTACAGCTGCTGGTGTAGGTGATCATGTCTCTCCACAACTTTCTATCTCTACAGCTGCTGGTGTAGGTGATCATGTCTCTCCACAACTTTCTATCTCTGCAGCTGCTGGTGTAGGTGATCATGTCTCTCCACAACTTTCTATGTCTACAGCTGCTGGTGTAGGTGACCATGTCTGTCCACAACTTTCTATCTCTGCAGCTGCTGGTGTAGGTGACCATGTCTCTCCACAACTTTCTATCTCTGCAGCTGCTGGTGTAGGTGATCATGTCTCTCCACAACTTTCTATCTCTACAGCTGCTGGTGTAGGTGATCATGTCTCTCCACAACTTTCTATCTCTACAGCTGCTGGTGTAGGTGATCATGTCTCTCCACAACTTTCTATGTCTACAGCTGCTGGTGTAGGTGACCATGTCTCTCCACAACTTTCTATCTCTGCAGCTGCTGGTGTAGGTGATCATGTCTCTCCACAACTTTCTATCTCTGCAGCTGCTGGTGTAGGTGATCATGTCTCTCCACAACTTTCTATCTCTGCAGCTGCTGGTGTAGGTGATCATGTCTCTCCACAACTTTCTATCTCTACAGCTGCTGGTGTAGGTGATCATGTCTCTCCACAACTTTCTATCTCTGTAGCTGCTGGTGTAGGTGATCATGTCTCTCCACAACTTTCTATGTCTACAGCTGCTGGTGTAGGTGATCATGTCTCTCCACAACTTTCTATCTCTACAGCTGCTGGTGTAGGTGATCATGTCTCTCCACAACTTTCTATCTCTACAGCTGCTGGTGTAGGTGACCATGTCTCTCCACAACTTTCTATCTCTACAGCTGCTGGTGTAGGTGATCATGTCTCTCCACAACTTTCTATCTCTACAGCTGCTGGTGTAGGTGATCATGTCTCTCCACAACTTTCTATCTCTACAGCTGCTGGTGTAGGTGACCATGTCTCTCCACAACTTTCTATGTCTACAGCTGCTGGTGTAGGTGATCATGTCTCTCCACAACTTTCTATCTCTACAGCTGCTGGTGTAGGTGATCATGTCTCTCCACAACTTTCTATCTCTACAGCTGCTGGTGTAGGTGACCATGTCTCTCCACAACTTTCTATCTCTGCAGCTGCTGGTGTAGGTGATCATGTCTCTCCACAACTTTCTATCTCTGCAGCTGCTGGTGTAGGTGATCATGTCTCTCCACAACTTTCTATCTCTACAGCTGCTGGTGTAGGTGATCATGT
Source organism: Megaustenia siamemsis (assembly GCA_032433765.1). Lineage (NCBI taxonomy): Eukaryota > Metazoa > Mollusca > Gastropoda > Stylommatophora > Ariophantidae > Megaustenia > Megaustenia siamemsis. The sequence goes on along the minus strand of JAVIAB010000107.1, from coordinate 51,964,011 downwards.
CTCTCCACAACTTTCTATCTCTACAGCTGCTGATGTAGGTGATCATATCTCTCCATAACTTTCTATCTCTGTAGCTGCTGGTGTAGGTGATCATGTCTCTCCACAACTTTCTATCTCTGCAGCTGCTGGTGTAGGTGATCATGTCTCTCCACAACTTTCTATCTCTACAGCTGCTGGTGTAGGTGATCATGTCTCTCCACAATTTTCTATCTCTACAGCTATTTTATCATTTCCGTTGTTGATATCCTACCAAACCATTCTATTCTATTCTATTCTATTCTATTCTATTCTATTCTATTCTATTCTATTCTATTCTATTCTATTCTATTCTATTCTATTCTATTCTATTCTATTCTATTCTATTCTATTCTATTCTATTCTATTCTATTCTATTCTATTCTATTCTATTCTTTGTTTGGGGCATTTGCAGGTGATTCTACTACAGAGATTGTTACCCTTTTGGAAGACAGTTTGATGGCACTAGGAGCCCTACTCAGTAACAGGTGAGTACAAAATGAGTGGAGCCTGGTCCCTCTATTTGGTAGCAGGTGAATATGTTTTTTGTTTACATCTACCAGCTAGATATCTCCAGTAAAGTCCCAGGGGACTTAATCTTGTGTAATATAATTTTTTTCCCTAATTTCTACACTGGCAGCTATGTACTCAGGTGTCCCCCACCATACAGGCAGATATTCTTCAATTTCAAAAGCACTCTCATATTTTTATCGTAGAGAACTTTAACGTTTTTTGGTAGATTTCTTTCCATATTAATTTTGCCATTAATGACAATTTGTAATGGCCGTTGTTGGTCTACTCATTTCAGTCTTCAACTACCGTGGTTTCTTTAATGTGCCGAGAAATGCACTCGGGGTCTCCTGTTTTCTTTTTTGCAATTTTCCAAAACGGCTAGACATAGGATCTCACTGCCCAGAGAGCAGGGGAGGGTAGAGTCATAGATTACATTTTTTAAAAATAATTTCAACCACCTATTGTGGAAATCAAACCTGGGAGTTCCTTGTCTCAGAGGCTGATGTCTTACCTCTAGACCATTCAATCCCCACAGGTGAGTATAAAATGAGGGGAGACTAATGGCCCTACTTAGTAACTGTTGAGTATAAATAGAAGCTATATAGAACCAATTCTGACCTATAGAAGCGAATCATGGACAGCAGACAAACAAACAAAAAGACGATTAGAGGCTACAGAGATGGGATTTACATTATGTCAACTATATCCTACTATGTTCTTTATTCATGTACATTATGTACATTATGTCAACTATATCCTACTATGTTCTTTATTCATGTACATTATGTACATTATGTCAACTATATCCTACTATGTTCTTTATTCATGTACATTATGTCAACTATATCCTAATATGTTCTTTATTCATGTACATTATGTACATTATGTCAACTATATCCTACTATGTTCTTTATTCATGTACATTATGTACATTATGTCAACTATATCCTACTATGTTCTTTATTCATGTACATTATGTCAACTATATCCTACTATGTTCTTTATTCATGTACATTATGTACATTATGTCAACTATATCCTACTATGTTCTTTATTCATGTACATTATGTACATTATGTCAACTATATCCTACTATGTTCTTTATTCATGTACATTATGTCAACTATATCCTACTATGTTCTTTATTCATGTACGTTATGTCAACTATATCCTACTATGTTCTTTATTCATGCACGTTATGTCAACTATATCCTACTACGTTCTTTATTCATGTACGTTATGTCAACTATATCCTACTATGTTCTTTATTCATGTACGTTATGTCAACTATATCTTACTATGTTCTTTATTCATGTACGTTATGTCAACTATATCCTACTATGTTCTTTATTCATGTACGTTATGTCAACTATATCCTACTATGTTCTTTATTCATGTACGTTATGTCAACTATATCCTACTACGTTCTTTATTCATGTACGTTATGTCAACTATATCCTACTATGTTCTTTATTCATGTACGTTATGTCAACTATATCCTACTATGTTCTTTATTCATGTACGTTATGTCAACTATATCCTACTATGTTCTTTATTCATGTACGTTATGTCAACTATATCCTACTACGTTCTTTATTCATGTACGTTATGTCAACTATATCCTATCTATCTATCTATTGACCTTTCGAGCCGTAACCGGCCCATAGGGCGTAGACCAAGATACACCTTCTCCTATATGAATTTTTGTTCTAGCAGTTTTCTTTTAAAGATATTTTATCAAATCTCGCCATCTGTCTCTGTTCTGTGCAAGCAGTTCTATCTCATTGAGGGAGCCGATTCCTGCTGCTCTTGCCTCTCTCATCAATGTTCTTCTCAGTGTCTCCCTGGGTCTTCCTCTTTTTCTTTTACCTGTTGTTTCCCATATGAGGGCTTGCTTTGCTATTCGATTATTATCTCTTCTCATCACATGTCCAACGTATGACCATCGTCTTTTCTTTATTACTGAAGATATTAGTGGTTGATTGGCGATTTCTCTAATTTCCTCGTTTGTTTTGAATTCGTTCCATTCTATACCAAGTATTTTCCTTAGACATTTATTTTCGAATGCGTTCAACCTTGCTTCTATATCTCTTGTTGTTTTCCAGCTCTCACACGCATACGTAAGGGTTGATAGTACAATCAATAGATCTCCTACCTGTTCCAGGCCAGCGCATTTCGCTTAATCCTAAAATATCTAGATCGTATCTGTCCATCTCGCTCGCGACCTGTGCATGTTTCGTCTGAGCGGCCATTGTTCGCACATTCCAGAATCCTATTTTTGTTGTACTAATTTACACATTCTGTATCAGGTCTACGTTTCATTAACAACATCGTTTTTACGATAGCGGCTTGTTAAACCTCTGATCAACGGTTCTATACCAACTATATCCTACTATGTTCTTTATTCATGTACATTATGTACATTATGTCAACTATATCCTACTATGTTCTTTATTCATGTACATTATGTCAACTATATCCTACTATGTTCTTTATTCATGTACATTATGTCCCATTATTTCATGTTATGGTATAATGTCAATTATTTTATTGTTGGGGCACAATATTACATTATGTTAATAGGTACAATGCCCAGTTATGCTATTTTCTGGGTAGAATGTCAATAGGTACATCAACAGGTACAATATCAATGGGTACAATCTCCAGTTATGTTATTTTCTTGCTACAATGTCAACAGGTACAATATCAATGGGTACAATCTCCAGTTATGTTATTTTCTTGCTACAATGTCAACAGGTACAATATCAATGGGTACAATCTCCAGTTATGTTATTTTCTTGCTACAATGTCAACAGGTACAATATCAATGGGTACAATCTCCAGTTATGTTATTTTCTTGCTACAATTTCAACAGGTACAATGCTCCATTCAAGCCTAAGATTCAGGAATGGGTACAGAAGCTGACCGGTACAACAGAGATCATTGAGAACTGGTTGGTGGTTCAGAACTTGTGGATCTACTTGGAGGCTGTCTTTGTGGGAGGAGATATAGCCAAACAGCTTCCACAGGTGAGGGAAATGTGGGGGAGACATTGCCAAACAGCTTCCACAGGTGAGGGAAATGTGGGGGAGACATAGTCAAGCAGTTTTTACTGGTGGGGGGAGACATTGCCAAACAGCTTCCACAGGTGAGGGAAATGTGGGGGAGACATAGTCAAGCAGTTTCTACTGGTGGGGGGAGACATTGTCAAAGAATTTTCACAAGTGAGGGAAATGTGAGGGGAGGACAGAGGTTTCTTCAATGTTGGAGAGATATCTATCTATCTATTGTCCTTTCGAGCCGAAGACGGCACATAGGGCAGAACCACAATCTCAAAAGCAGAAACCTTGTATGCCAAAATGGCACATATTGCAGAGATCGCCACTTCTAAAATCTATGGCTCTGTTTCCATAACAATACTTTTTACAATGACAGCTTGTCAAGCCATCGATAAACCTCCTTAGTCGCCTCTTACGACATGCTTGGAAGGTCACAGTGTCACTATTCTCTACTTGGAGAGATATAGCCAAATAGTTTTCACAGGTGAAATGACTTAGGTGTCACAGGTGAGGTGGCTTAGATGTCACAGGGGAGGTGGCTTAGATGTCATAGGTGAAGTGACTTAGATGTCATAGGTCAGGTGACTTAGATGTCATAGGTGTGGGAAACTTGGAAGGAGAGATTGTTAAATAATTTCTACTGATGAAAAAAACTGTGGTTATGTGGGATGACTAGACAGGGAAGACTTAGCCAAAAAGCTTCCATATTTGTGAGACCTAACTGCAGCAAGTCTGGGATGGTAGACGGGGCGGAAGAATCAGAAATTATCAACGGCTTAGAAAGTGAAAACAGCAAAGTGTGTGGTACACATGAGGCATATTCAGAACTTGAAAGATGAATATGACAGACCACCATGAAAGAGATTGAAGCCTCATCACATAACATTCCAAAGAAAGCCATGGAGAGAAATTCTAAAAATGAAATTTTTGGGGCATGTTAAAAGACACAACAGCCTAATAAAAGTAATATTGGAAGGGAAAATACAAGGTAAAAGAGGCAGACCAAGACTAACATGGACGAGTAACATCAAAAGATGGACAAGTCAACCTATGACAATCTGCACCATCAAAGCAAGAGAGAGTGGAATGGCACTTCATGGTAGCCAACCTTCGATGCGGAGACGGCACTCAATGATGATGATGAACTGCAGTAAACAAGGCACATTTTGTGTGGAAAAAAGACAAAACTATCTTTAAGATATGGATCAAGGACAGTAGACAAACAAATGAAAAGACGGTTAGAGGTCACAGAGATGGGATTTCTCAGAAGAATGTTGAAAGTTCCCTGGACAGCTAAAAAGACCAATGAGGAAGTTCTCAAAGAGTAACTAGTGAGAGACTTGTAGTGTGAGGTAATGCCAAGCTAATGTAACTAGTGAGAGACTTGTAGGGTGAGGTAATGCCAAGCTAATGTAACTAGTGAGAGACTTGTAGTGTGAGGTAATGCCAAGCTAATGTAACTAGTGAGAGACTTGTAGTGTGAGGTAATGCCAAGCTAATGTAACTAGTGAGAGACTTGTAGGGTGAGGTAATGCCAAGCTAATGTAACTAGTGAGAGACTTGTAGGGTGAGGTAATGCCAAGCTAATGTAACTAGTGAGAGACTTGTAGTGTGAGGTAATGCCAAGCTAATGTAACTAGTGAGAGACTTGTAGGGTGAGGTAATGCCAAGCTAATGTAACTAGTGAGAGACTTGTAGGGTGAGGTAATGCCAAGCTAATGTAACTAGTGAGAGACTTGTAGTGTGAGGTAATGCCAAGCTAATGTAACTAGTGAGAGACTTGTATGGTGAGGTAATGCCAAGCAAATGTAACTAGTGACATCACAAATGAGAGACTTGTAGGGTGAGGTAATGCCAAGCCAGTGTAACTAGTGAGAGACTTGTATGGTGAGGTAATGCCAAGCCAATGTAACTAGTGAGAGACTTGTATGGTGAGGTAATGCCAAGCAAATGTAACTAGTGACATCACAAATGAGAGACTTGTAGGGTGAGGTAATGCCAAGCCAGTGTAACTAGTGAGAGACTTGTATGGTGAGGTAATGCCAAGCCAATGTAACTAGTGAGAGACTTGTATGGTGAGGTAATGCCAAGCCAGTGTAACTAGTGAGAGACTTGTATGGTGAGGTAATGCCAAGCCAATGTAACTAGTGAGAGACTTGTATGGTGAGGTAATGCCAAGCCAGTGTAACTAGTGAGAGACTTGTATGGTGAGGTAATGCCAAGCCAATGTAACTAGTGAGAGACTTGTATGGTGAGGTAATGCCAAGCCAATGTAACTAGTGAGAGACTTGTATGGTGAGGTAATGCCAAGCCAGTGTAACTAGTGAGAGACTTGTATGGTGAGGTAATGCCAAGCCAATGTAACTAGTGAGAGACTTGTATGGTGAGGTAATGCCAAGCCAGTGTAACTAGTGAGAGACTTGTATGGTGAGGTAATGCCAAGCCAATGTAACTAGTGAGAGACTTGTATGGTGAGGTAATGCCAAGCCAGTGTAACTAGTGAGAGACTTGTATGGTGAGGTAATGCCAAGCCAATGTAACTAGTGAGAGACTTGTATGGTGAGGTAATGCCAAGCCAGTGTAACTAGTGAGAGACTTGTATGGTGAGGTAATGCCAAGCCAGTGTAACTAGTGAGAGACTTGTATGGTGAGGTAATGCCAAGCAAATATAACTAGTGAGAGACTTGTAGTGTGAGGTAATGTCAAGCTAATGTAACTAGTGAGGGACTTGTAGGGTTAGGTAATGCCAAGCTAATGTAACTAGTGAGAGACTTGTAGTGTGAGGTAATGCCAAGCTAATGTAACTAGTGAGGGACTTGTATGGTGAGGTAATGCCAAGCTAATGTAACTAGTGAGAGACTTGTAGTGTGAGGTAATACCAAGCAAATGTAACTAGTGAGGGACTTGTAGTGTGAGGTAATGCCAAGCTAATGTAACTAGTGAGGGACTTGCATGGTGAGGTAATGCCAAGCAAATGCAACTTGTGTGGGGTGAATTTGGTATGGGGAGACATTATGAAACGTCTACGACAGATGTGGGGTTTTGTAGAAAGATCAATCACCACATTTCTGTCTCAGATGAGAGCTGACTTAACTTGAATGTGATTAGTGAGTATGAATGATGTGATATGTGATTATTTGGTGAGAATGGAATATGCTATGTGGCATTGTTTGGTAAGAATGGATGATGCGATTGATTATTTGGTGAGAATGGAAGATGTGATATGTGATTGTTTGGTGAGAATGGACGATGCGATATGTGACTGTTTAGTGAGAATGGAAGATGTTATATGTGATTGTTTAGTGAGAATAAAAGATGTGATGTGTGATTGTTTGGTGAGAATAGACGATGCGATATGTGACTTTATTGAGAATGGATGATGTGATATATGATTATTTGGTCAGAATGGACGATGTAATATGTGATTGTTTGGTGTGAATGGAAGATGTGATATGTGATTGTTTAGTGAAAATGTAAGATGTGATATGTGATTGTTTATTGAGAATGGAAGATGTAATATGTGATTGTTTAGTGAGAATGGAAGATGTGATATGTGATTGTTTATTGAGAATGGAAGATGCAATATGTGATTGTTTAGTGAGAATGGAAGATGTGATTGTTTAGTGAGAATGGAAGATGTGATATGTGATTGTTTAGTGAGAATGGATGATGTAATATGTGATTTTTTAGTGAGAATGGAAGATGTGATATGTGATTGTTTAGTGAGAATGGAAGATGCAATATGTGATTGCTTAGTGAGAATGGAAGATGTGATGTGTGATTGAATAGTGAGAATAGAAGATGTGATATGTGATTGTTTAATGAGAATGGAAGATGTGATATGCAATTGTTTAGTGAGAATGGTAGATGTAATATGTGATTGTTTGGTGAGAATGGAAGATGTAATATGTTATTGTTTGGTGAGAATGGAAGATGCAATATGTGATTGTTTGGTGAGAATGGAAGATGCAATATGTGATTGTTTGGTGAGAATAGAAGATGTGATATGTGATTGTTTGGTGACAATGAATATGTGATATGTGATTGTTTAGTGAGAATGGAAGATGTGATATGTGATTGTTTAGTGAAAATGGAAGATGTGATATGTGATTGTTTGGTGAGAATGGAAGATGCAATATGTGATTGTTTAGGTGAGAATGGAAGATGTGATATGTGATTGTTTGGTGAGAATGGAATATGCGATATGTTATTGTTTAGTGAGAATGGAAGATGTGGTATGTGATTGTTTAGTGAGTATGGATGATGTGATTGTTTGGTGAGAATGGATGATGTGATATGTGATTGTTTGGTGAACATGGAAGATGTGATATGTGAATTTTTGGTGAGAATGGACAATGTGATATGTGATTGTTTGGTGAGAATGGAAGATGCGATATGTGATTGTTTGGTGAGAATGGAAGACGTGATATGTGATTGTTTGGTGAAAATGGAAGATGCGATATGTGATTGTTTATTGAGAATGGAAGATGTGATATGTGATTGTTTGGTGAGAATGGAAGATGCGATATGTTATTGTTTAGTGAGAATGGAAGATGCAATATGTGATTGTTTAATGAGAATGGAAGATGTGATATGTGATTGTATAGTGAGAATGGAAGATGTGATATGTGATTGTTTAATGAGAATGGAAGATGTGATATATAATTGTTTAGTGAGAATGGAAGATGTGATATGTGATTGTTTAGTGAGAATGGAAGATACAATATGTGATTGTTTAGTGAGAATGGAAGATGTGATATGTGATTGTTTAATGAGAATGGAAGATGCACTATGTGATTGTTTAATGAGAATGGAAGATGTGATATGTGATTGTTTGGTGAGAATAGAAGATGTGATATGTGATTGTTTAGTGAGAATGGAAGATGTTATATGTGATTTTTTAATAAGAATGGAAGATGTGATATGTGATTGTTTAATGAGAATGGAAGATGTGATATGTGATTGTTTAGTGAGAATGGAAGATGTTATATGTGATTGTTTAGTGAGAATAAATGATGTTATACATGAATGTTTAGTTAGAATGAAAGAAGTAATATGTGATTGTTTAGTGAGAATAAACGATGTGATATGTGACTGTTTAGTTAGAATGAAAGAAGTAATATGTGATTGTTTAGTGAAAATAAACGATGCGATACGTGACTGTTTGGTTAGAATGAAAGAAGTAATATGTGATTGTTCGATGAGAATGAAAGGGAAATATGTAATTATTTAGTGAGAATGAACGTCGTGATATGTGATTACTGATGATGAAATTGCAAGGTGTTTTACATCGTACATTAGAATATTTATGTGATGTGCGAAAAGTTGTGTGACGCAGATTTGTAGTATAAACAAATTTCTGTGATGGATGTGATACTAAACTAGATAATCTGTAGTCATTTTTGTTATCTTATGTAAGAGTGACGTAATAATATCATACAAGTTGTTAAGAATCATCTAAAGAGCAATATATAGGTTATGTGGTCCCTCCTTGTCTCTCTTTGAACTAAGGAGTCAGTGTTCTTAACTCTAAGATAATTTTGACTCACTTTACAAACATTGTTTTGTTCATTTGTTTTATTGTAATTTTATGTTAGGTTATGTTATTGCATAGTAGTTCCTTTATGTATAGTTGTAAGATATGAGAACTGTCTTACATTACCTTCCCTTACCTTACCTTACCTTGCCTTACCTTGCCTTACCTTACCTTGCCTTACCATACCTTACCTTGCCTTGCCTTGCCTTGCCTTGCCTTGCCTTGCCTTGCCTTGCCTTGCCTTGCCTTGCCTTGCCTTGCCTTGCCTTGCCTTACCATACCTTACCTTGCCTTGCCTTGCCTTGCCTTGCCTTACCATACCTTACCTTGCCTCGCCTTGCCTTGCCTTACCTTACCTTGCCTTACCTTGCCTTGCCTTGCCTTGCCTTACCTTGCCTTGCCTTACCTTGCCTTGCCTTGCCTTACCTTGCCTTGCCTTACCTTGCCTTACCTTGCCTTGCCTTGCCTTGCCTTGCCTTACCTTACCTTGCCTTGCCTTACCTTGCCTTACCTTACCTTGCCTTGCCTTACCTTACCTTACCTTGCCTTACCTTACCTTGCCTTACCTTGCCTTGCCTTACCTTGCCTTGCCTCACCTTGCCTTGCCTTACCTTACCTTACCTTGCCTTGCCTTACCTTGCCTTGCCTTGCCTTACCTTGCCTTACCTTGCCTTGCCTTACCATACCTTACCTTGCCTTGCCTTGCCTTGCCTTGCCTTACCTTGCCTTACCTTACCTTGCCTTACCATACCTTGCCTTACCTTGCCTTGCCTTGCCTTGCCTTGCCTTACCTTACCTTGCCTTACCTTACCTTGCCTTACCTTGCCTTACCTTACCTTGCCTTGCCTTACCATACCATACCTTACCTTACCTTGCCTTGCCTTGCCTTGCCTTACCTTGCCTTGCCTTACCTTACCTTGCCTTACCTTGCCTTACCTTGCCTTGCCTTACCTTCCCTTGCCTTGCCTTACCTTGCCTTGCCTTACCTTGCCTTACCTTGCCTTACCTTGCCTTGCCTTACCTTCCCTTGCCTTACCTTGCCTTACCTTGCCTTACCTTGCCTTACCTTGCCTTGCCTTACCTTCCCTTGCCTTACCTTGCCTTACCTTGCCTTGCCTTACCTTCCCTTGCCTTGCCTTACCTTGCCTTGCCTTACCTTACCTTGCCTTGCCTTACCTTGCCTTACCTTGCCTTGCCTTACCTTACCTTGCCTTACCTTGCCTTGCCTTACCTTGCCTTACCTTACCTTACCTTGCCTTGCCTTGCCTTACCTTGCCTTGCCTTGCCTTCCCTTGCCTTGCCTTACCTTGCCTTGCCTTACCTTGCCTTACCTTACCTTACCTTACCTTGCCTTACCATACCTTGCCTTACCTTGCCTTGCCTTACCTTGCCTTGCCTTACCTTGCCTTACCTTGCCTTACCTTACCTTGCCTTACCATACCTTGCCTTACCTTGCCTTACCTTGCCTTACCTTACCTTGCCTTACCTTGCCATACCTTGCCTTACCTTACCTTGCCTTACCTTGCCTTACCTTGCCTTACCTTGCCTTACCTTACCTTGCCTTGCCTTACCTTGCCTTACCTTGCCTTACCTTGCCTTACCTTACCTTACCTTGCCTTACCTTACCTTACCTTGCCTTACCTTACCTTGCCTTACCTTGCCTTACCTTGCCTTACCTTGCCTTACCTTACCTTACCTTGCCTTGCCTTACCTTACCTTACCTTGCCTTGCCTTACCTTGCCTTACCTTACCTTACCTTGCCTTACCTTGCCTTACCTTGCCTTACCTTGCCTTATCTTACCTTGCCTTACCTTGCCTTACCTTGCCTTACCTTGCCTTACCTTACCTTGCCTTACCTTGCCATACCTTGCCTTACCTTACCTTGCCTTACCTTGCCTTACCTTGCCTTACCTTACCTTACCTTGCCTTGCCTTACCTTGCCTTACCTTACCTTACCTTGCCTTACCTTGCCTTACCTTACCTTGCCTTACCTTACCTTACCTTGCCTTGCCTTACCTTCCCTTGCCTTGCCTTACCTTGCCTTACCTTGCCTTACCTTACCTTGCTTTACCATACCTTGCCTTACCTTGCCTTGCCTTACCTTGCCTTGCCTTACCTTGCCTTACCTTGCCTTGCCTTACCTTGCCTTGCCTTACCTTGCCTTACCTTGCCTTGCCTTACCTTGCCTTACCTTGCCTTACCTTGCCTTGCCTTGCCTTACCTTACCTTGCCTTACCTTGCCTTGCCTTACCTTGCCTTACCTTACCTTACCTTGCCTTACCTTGCCTTGCCTTACCTTGCCTTACCTTACCTTGCCTTACCTTGCCTTATCTTGCCTTGCCTTACCTTGCCTTACCTTACCTTGCCTTACCTTGCCTTGCCTTGCCTTACCTTGCCTTACCTTGCCTTACCTTGCCTTACCTTGCCTTGCCTTACCTTGCCTTGCCTTACCTTCCCTTGCCTTGCCGTACCTTGCCTTGCCTTACCTTGCCTTACCTTGCCTTGCCTTGCCTTGCCTTACCTTGCCTTACCTTGCCTTACCTTGCCTTGCCTTACCTTGCCTTACCTTGCCTTGCCTTGCCTTGCCTTGCCTTACCTTGCCTTGCCTTACCTTGCCTTGCCTTGCCTTGCCTTGCCTTGCCTTACCTTGCCTTGCCTTGTCTTGCCTTGCCTTGCCTTACCTTGCCTTACCTTACCTTACCTTACCTTGCCTTACCTTGCCTTACCTTACCTTGCCTTACCTTGCCTTGCCTTGCCTTACCTTGCCTTACCTTGCCTTACCTTACCTTGCCTTACCATACCTTACCTTGCCTTGCCTTACCTTGCCTTGCCTTGCCTTACCTTGCCTTACCTTGCCTTACCTTACCTTGCCTTACCATACCTTACCTTGCCTTGCCTTACCTTACCTTGCCTTACCTTGCCTTACCTTGCCTTGCCTTGCCTTGCCTTACCTTGCCTTACCTTGCCTTGCCTTACCTTTCCTTACCTTGCCTTACCTTGCCTTGCCTTACCTTGCCTTACCTTACCTTGCCTTACCTTACCTTGCCTTACCTTGCCTTACCTTGCCTTACCTTGCCTTGCCTTACCTTGCCTTGCCTTACCTTGCCTTACCTTGCCTTGCCTTACCTTACCTTACCTTGCCTTACCTTACCTTGCCTTACCTTACCTTGCCTTACCTTGCCTTACCTTACCTTATCTTGCCTTACCTTGCCTTACCTTGCCTTACCTTGCCTTACCTTACCTTGCCTTACCTTACCTTGCCTTACCTTACCTTGCCTTACCTTACCTTACCTTGCCTTACCTTGCCTTGCCTTGCCTTACCTTACCTTACCTTACCTTACCTTGCCTTACCTTACCTTGCCTTACCTTGCCTTACCTTGCCTTACCTTGCCTTACCTTGCCTTACCTTACCTTGCCTTACCTTGCCTTGCCTTACCTTACCTTACCTTACCTTGCCTTGCCTTGCCTTACCTTGCCTTGCCTTACCTTGCCTTGCCTTGCCTTGCCTTACCTTGCCTTGCCTTACCTTGCCTTGCCTTGCCTTGCCTTGCCTTGCCTTACCTTACCTTGCCTTACCTTACCTTGCCTTGCCTTACCTTACCTTGCCTTACCTTACCTTGCCTTGCCTTACCTTACCTTGCCTTACCTTGCCTTGCCTTACCTTACCTTGCCTTGCCTTACCTTGCCTTACCTTGCCTTACCTTGCCTTACCTTGCCTTACCTTACCTTACCTTACCTTGCCTTACCTTACCTTGCCTTACCTTGCCTTACCTTGCCTTGCCTTACCTTACCTTACCTTACCTTACCTTGCCTTACCTTGCCTTACCTTACCTTGCCTTACCTTGCCTTACCTTACCTTGCCTTACCTTGCCTTGCCTTACCTTGCTTTACCTTACCTTGCCTTACCTTGCCTTACCTTACCTTGCCTTACCTTGCCTTACCTTACCTTGCCTTACCTTACCTTGCCTTACCTTACCTTACCTTGCCTTACCTTGCCTTACCTTACCTTACCTTACCTTGCCTTACCTTACCTTGCCTTACCTTGCCTTGCCTTGCCTTACCTTGCCTTACCTTGCCTTGCCTTACCTTGCCTTACCTTGCCTTGCCTTACCTTGCCTTACCTTGCCTTACCTTGCATTACCTTGCCTTGCCTTACCTTGCCTTACCTTGCCTTGCCTTACCTTGCCTTACCTTACCTTACCTTACCTTACCTTACCTTGCCTTACCTTGCCTTACCTTACCTTGCCTTGCCTTGCCTTGCCTTACCTTGCCTTACCTTGCCTTACCTTGCCTTGCCTTACCTTTGCCTTACCTTGCCTTGCCTTACCTTGCCTTACCTTGCCTTGCCTTACCTTGCCTTACCTTGCCTTGCCTTACCTTGCCTTACCTTACCTTGCCTTACCTTACCTTGCCTTACCTTGCCTTACCTTGCCTTACCTTACCTTGCCTTGCCTTGCCTTACCTTGCCTTACCTTGCCTTACCTTGCCTTACCTTGTCTTACCTTGCCTTACCTTGCCTTGCCTTACCTTACCTTACCTTACCTTACCTTGCCTTACCTTACCTTACCTTGCCTTGCCTTACCTTACCTTACCTTACCTTACCTTACCTTGCCTTACCTTGCCTTACCTTACCTTGCCTTACCTTGCCTTACCTTGCCTTGCCTTACCTTGCCTTACCTTGCCTTACCTTGCCTTGCCTTACCTTACCTTACCTTACCTTACCTTACCTTGCCTTGCCTTACCTTGCCTTGCCTTACCTTGCCTTACCTTGCCTTGCCTTACCTTACCTTACCTTGCCTTGCCTTACCTTACCTTGCCTTACCTTACCTTGCCTTACCTTGCCTTGCCTTACCTTACCTTACTTTACCTTACCTTGCCTTACCTTGCCTTGCCTTACCTTACCTTACCTTACCTTACCTTACCTTACCTTACCTTACCTTGCCTTGCCTTACCTTGCCTTGCCTTACCTTGCCTTGCCTTGCCTTGCCTTACCTTACCTTGCCTTGCCTTACCTTCCCTTGCCTTCCCTTGCCTTACCTTTACCTTACCTTACCTTACCTTATCTTGCCTTGCCTCGCCTCGCCCCGCCCCGCCTTGCCCCGCCCCACCTTGCCCCACCTCACCTCACCTCACCTCACCTCACCTATCCCTTTAAGCTGAAGGTGACACATAAAGAAGAAATTCTCAACGCTCTATGTTCGGTGATCTTTGTTATAAAATGTCAGATCTTGTGCAGGACCTGCTTTGTATGTAGCCACATACTTTATTCTAGATGAGCCTCTAAAACTTGACAAGGGAGTTTATGCCTGCTGTTGTTGCCTCTCACCTCAATGTTATTTTCAGTGTTTCTCTAGGCTGGCCTCTTGAGAACTATCATCATCACCAGGTTGCCTGTCCTTTGCAGAACATTGCATTCACCACAGCCTGCCTGAAAGAATCTCTGTCTCTCATCAGACCTCCCTCAGAATGTTACATTCACCACAGCCTGCCTGAAAGAATATCTGTCTCTAGCCAGATCTCCCACAGAATGTTGCATTCACCACAGCCTGCCTGAAAGAATCTCTGTCTCTAATCAGACCTCCCTCAGAATGTTACATTCACCACAGCCTGCCTGAAAGAATCTCTGTCTCTAATCAGACCTCCCTCAGAACGTTACATTCACCACAGCCCGACTAAAAGAATACCTGTCTCTAGCCAGATCTCCCACAGAATGTTGCATTCACCACAGCCTGCCTGAAAGAATCTCTGTCTCTAATCAGACCTCCCTCAGAATGTTGCATTCACCACAGCCTGCCTGAAAGAATCTCTGTCTCTAGCCAGATCTCCCACAGAATGTTACATTCACCACAGCCTGCCTGAAAGAATCTCTGTCTCTAATCAGACCTCCCTCAGAATGTTGCATTCACCACAGCCTGCCTGAAAGAATCTCTGTCTCTAGCCAGATCTCCCACAGAATGTTACATTCACCACAGCCTGCCTGAAAGAATCTCTGTCTCTAGCCAGATCTCCCACAGAATGTTGCATTCACCACAGCCTGCCTGAAAGAATCTCTGTCTCTAGCCAGATCTCCCACAGAATGTTACATTCACCACAGCCTGCCTGAAAGAATCTCTGTCTCTCATCAGACCTCCCTCAGAATGTTACATTCACCACAGCCCGACTGAAAGAATATCTGTCTCTAGCCAGATCTCCCACAGAATGTTACATTCACCACAGCCCATCTGATAGAATCTCTGTCTCTAGCCAGATCTCCCACAGAATGTTACATTCACCACAGCCCATCTGATAGAATCTCTGTCTCTAGCCAGATCTCCCACAGAATGTTACATTCACCACAGCCCATCTGATAGAATCTCTGTCTCTAGCCAGATCTCCCACAGAATGTTACATTCACCACAGCTCATCTGAAAGAATCTCTGTCTCTAGCCAGATCTCCCACAGAATGTTACATTCACCACAGCCCATCTGAAAGAATCTCTGTCTCTAGCCAGATCTCCCACTTCTTCTGTTGTCATGTTCAAGGTCTTGTTGATGTTTCAAAACCTTCTTCTTCTTGGTCTGTGTGTAGCCCAGGAACCATGCCTTCCATGAGAGCTATACAAACATTTAAATATTTCATGTTATTCTTAAGAGTCCACCCAGTGTATAAAAATATGTACCAGAGATAAAAATTGGTACCAGGGATTTTTATTGGAGGTAAAGGCAGCCTGGAATGATACTGATCACATTACCCAAAGATATGCTGCTGTCTTGAAAAATGTGGTCATCATCATCATCAAGTGCTGTCTCTGCATCGAAGGTTAGCTACCATGGAGTGCAATTCCACTCTGGCTCTTGATTTGATAGCATAGGTTGTTATAGGCTGACTTGTCCATCTTTTAGTGTTACTCATCCATGTTAGTCTTGGTCTGCCTCTGTCTCTTGCTTTGATGGTGCAGGTTATCATCGGCTGACTTGTCCGTCATTTGATGTTACTTCTTCATGTTGGTCTTGGTCTGCCTCTGCCTCTTTTAGCTTGTATTTTCCCTTCCAAGATTACCTTTAGTAGACTGCTGTGTCTTTTAATATGCCCCTTTAAACTCTCTTGTTCTAATTTGTGTTTAGTAGTTCTCTTTTCATTTTTAGTTGTTTTAAGACTTCATTGTTTGTTTTCTTTTCTTTCCATCCAATTCTTCTTCTATAAATCCACACTTAAAAATATGGTCACTAACTCCAAATTCCCAAAAACATTTAGCAAGACAACGGGGAACCTTTAATTTATGAGAGTTTGGGAGAACCAGGGTAACTCAGTCGTTGCAGGACTTCTAAGGACAAGAGGTTGAGTAAGATCCTAAACTTATGGCTACTATGTTAACCCAGCCATAAATGAAAAGCAGATATTTCTGGAAACGTAGGCCAACCTTACTTGATACTGACCACATCCCCTATTGAATGTGTCATTGGTTATTTAAAAATATGGACACTGACAGTGTATTCCCTATATGTATTAAAGAACTAAACAAAACAATTAGAGTTTTATGAACACTCTGTTATGTTGGTATAATATGTGAAATTGTTAAAAAGCCGTATGATTTGTTTATATAAGATAAAATAAATGTACAAACACACAAACTGTTTGCGCAAGACACTATGGATTTGTGAACATAACTCTCATGTTTGTTTAAAACATAAAAGATATACAAACAATTAATATTTGTTTGCGTGAAGACCAACTATTTTTCAATACACAACTTATTTTGCTGTTTGAAAGCTAGCGATCAAGGTATGTTACTCTAGCCACTGTCCTCCCAAATTATTTGTATGTTGTGTCACCAGTATTTTAATATCAACCACACTTCAAACTGGCATAACTTCATTGGTTCATTAATGTTTTAACATCTGCCACATCACAAGCTGGCAGATCTGAACTGGCTTCAACAAAACTTGATTGCTGTACAGCATTTCATTGAATATATTTAAAATGTATTCTTCATTTAAAATTTTGTAAATATTTTTTACGTGAACAATTTAAAATGCCAAAATAAATATACTTTAAATAAGTGAAGTCAATTTCACCAGCAGAGTAAAATATTTATAAATATTAGAATGTTTTTCTATTTTCTATGACCACAGCTTGTTTCCCATTTCTTAGGAATAAAATTCCAGCCATTATCCTTTTACCTTTTAAACAGACCAATGTTATATTCAAACTCTCCCCACTAACATATTAATCCATATCTGTACTATATTTAATCTGTCAAGACTAACGTATTTTACTTATGGTTATGGTTAGTCTAAGGCACTGCAAATGAATTAAAATCCATAATTGTTCAACTGCCTATGCCAGTGGAATCATCTGAATGAAAACCCATTTCATTGAAGGATCCAAGCAAAGAAAGGCAGTCCCCATCATAGCAACCACAGCACACAGCAAAAGATATAAGGCATATCAGTACAGAAAGTGAAAGCAGCTGAACTGTCCTTTGTGATACGATATCAACATTCATCGTAAGCAATCTGAATATAGAAACACCAAACGGATGAAAAAACACAGCTCACGGTGCACAAAGCACTAAACTCAGTAGCTCTGGTAGCAAGCCGGACTTGAAATATGAGGAAACTGTAATAAGGAACACTTTTCAGACTGAACCTCAATGGTTCCTGCCACCTATCCACCATATTGACAGGAAGTCCATATATTACTTATTTAATTGATTGGCCTGGCATGATACTGACCATATCACCAAAACATTTGCAGTTGGCCATATAAAAATATGGTCACTAACAACATATTCTCATACGCCACGGAGGAAACATTTACTTTTTATGTTGAGTCTGTCAAAACACTAACTGGTTATTTTCTGTATGTGCTTTATTAAATCTGACAACACTAACATATGATATATATATGTTTACACTAACAGATAAATTCTTGTCTGTGTAATACTAAATCTCTATCCACTAACATAACACTAACATACGTTACATTTGTCGTTAATCTGAGTTTATTGACACTAACTGGTTATTTCCTATATGTGCTATATTAAATCTGTCAACACTAACTGGTTATTTCCTATATGTGCTATATTAAATCTGTCAACACTAACTGGTTATTTCCTATATGTGCTATATTAAATCTGTCAACACTAACTGGTTATTTCCTATATGTGCTATATTAAATCTGTCAACACTAACTGGTTATTTCCTATATGTGCTATATTAAATCTGTCAACACTAACTGGTTATTTCCTATATGTGCTATATTAAATCTGTCAACACTAACATATGCTATATCTGTCCTTTATGGAGGCTACCACCTCTAACATATTATTACTAATCTTTGCTCTATTAAACAGTATTAACATATTTTACATCTTGTCACTGATTGAGTCTGTAAACACAAACATATTATTCTCTGTATGTGCTATATTAAATCTAACAACACTAACATATGCCACATCTGTCATTAATGGGGACTGCCAACACTAACATATGCCACATCTTGTCATTGACTAAGTCTGTAAACACAAAAATATTATTCTCTGTATGTGTTAGATTAAATCTGACAAAACTAACATAGGCCATATATGTTTTTGATTGAGTCTGTTAGTACAAACATATAATTATTTCTCTACTAAACACATTTTGAGAGTTCCCTGGACTGCTAAAGAAACCAACAAGAAAATTATCAAAGAGGCCTACACAAAAAGAGATCTAAAAAAAAAAAAAAAAAAAATCAACATTTTTTGGGCACATCTTGAGAAGAAGAACGTTGGAATACTTGGTTACAACTGGCAAAACACAGGGAAAGATTGGCCGTTGATATTAAAGAGAGAAAATACTAGATACCTTGGTGTCATGACACAGAAAACAGTCAACAACAGATTTGATATGATGTACTGTGGATAGAAAATTTTGGAAGGACATGATCGTTTGCACCAAACTGGAATGGCACATCATGATGATGATAACATAAAAACTGTTATTACAGAATTATAATTTTTCTTGCGTCTGCCAGGGGGACTATATGACCAGAGAATAAAGGTCACATGTCCTGAGCAGTCATTATGAGATGATCAGGTCTGAGTTTTTATTTATCCTTTGATAGAAGAAACTTTTGACTCCCCCAGAATTCAAACTGGCGCTCTCCTTGTTTAAAACACAAGGAGTTTAGCTTTGGCTTCCTGCTCTCCATTTTTTCATGAACTGTCTGTGTTATAATAAAAGTTTCAAGACATATATATCAAACCTGTCAACACTGAAATCATTTTGTGTGTGCAAATTACATATTTGAAAGCAAAATTCATGTTCTGTTTATATGTCTCATATAAATACAAACAATCTCTTTCTTAGAAAACACTAAAATGTGAAACATCTGTTCCACATCAACCAAGAGAATATATTTTAAAATAATGACTTTTAGGCTACATTTTTAGATTTTAAAACAAAATGGCTTCACCGCAGGCGGGACATTCCCATAACTGCTCAGCTCCCATTTCAGCAACCAACAAAGTGCTCATCCCATTTGTCCATACTGTTCTGTTGAACGTGTTGCGTTTAGTAAATTTGTGTGATTTCACATTCATAAAAACTGTTCTATTGAACGTGCCACAGTAAACTGTACAAATGGTGCGCAGCTCAAATTGGACACTTCTGGGTCACTGTAACGGTTGTCATGGGCAGCATAATCTCCATGCGCCACTTCAATGAAACACTCGATCCAACTGCAGTCCAGTTGGTGCCAAATTTGCAGTCGAACAGAGATCACGCATCTTGCCCCAGGGCAAAGTCAGGACATGGTACTGTTCTGCTATACTCTACAACCAGTTTACATGTAGTACTATCTCTCTGCATGCAGGTGCCAAAACCATGTTGATTTTTCTGGTCAGATGAATGCGACTGGACTATTGCTGTCTCCACAAATAAAAATCCAAATCAGAAAGAATCACTTTGAAACCACATTGCAACGAAATTGCCACTAGTCCTGAACCTAATTCAACTAAGTGGCTGGCTTGGCCGCTGCACCAACTGGAAGTCCATATTAAAAAATAATGGTCAAGGTCTATCGTGATTTTTTCTTTTTACAAGAGTATTGAAGAAGCATAGCACGGGCGTAATACCGACCACATTACCCCAAAAATCATGTGCTGAAGGTCTGTAAAATATAGGGTCACTAACACCATATTTCCCTATACGCCACTTGGCGTGACGGGGGGTACTTTACTTTTTTTATTGAAGAAGCATAAAAATAATGGATAACCTGACAGTGAAAGTAATCAAAATCAGACTTACATTTGGCACTGAGATAAAGTCATGGTGGGCACTATGTCTGAAATACAGCATAGAGCATTGATCAGAAGACATCATTGTTCCTTAACATGAAAGGTAACAAAGGTGGAGAAAATTAAATACAGAAATGAAAAGTATGAATTTAACAGTTCATAAATTTTGGCTTTTGGAATTGAGACTGTTTGTGCTCTTCATTAGTGATATTGTCATCCCATTTTAGTGAAGAAGATACACTGTGGATTGACGTAGTTTTGGAAAAAACACTTAGCAATTATTTGTGTTGTGATGCACATAGCTATGACAGTATTTCTAAATTAAAAGAGAACAGAAAAAGTAGGAGACAATAATAAATGAATATTTTTATGGAGGGAACCCTCCGAGATAATAGATCAGCGAATAATTTCAGGGAAGGAGGTATGTTTACAGCACTTGGTAAAAGTTTATTTTCTTTTCTTTACATCCAATTCTACCTATTCTTCTATAAATCCACATTTCAAAGGCTTAAATTTTCTGTTCTGTTTTCTTGTCTAATGTCCATGTTTCTGCACTATACAGGAATATTGAGATGTAACATTTTGCCATTCTTAGCTTCAGCCCTGCTGATATTTGTTTTGTTGTTAGTATATTTTTCATGGCATTAAAATTACTTTTTGCCATACCTATTCTTTTGTTTATTTCAATTTTGCATTTTCCATCATTGGTTATAGTATGTCCCAGGTAGTTGTAGCTCTGGACTGTCTTCAGATGTATTCCCTCAACTGTGATATTTAATTGTAGATCTGGAGAATTTTCTTTGTTTATGATCATAGTTTTAGTCTTTTTGATATTCATTTCTAGTCCATATTTTTTGCTTGTTATGTTTATCACATTAAGCAATTGTTGTAGGTTTTTAGGATTTTCTGCTAGTAGAACAGTATCATCAGCATATCTTACGTTATTGATTATCTTTCCATTAATGTTTAGGCCTGGTATCTCTGAGATGTTTTTAAAGATTTGCTCAGTGTATAAATTGAACAAGCTTGGTGATAGGATGCATCCTTGTCTTACTCCTCTTTTTATGTCCGTGGGTGTAGAGTTCTCCTTGTTATATCTTATTATTGCTGTTTGCTCCCAGTACAAATTACATATTAGTCGCATGTCTGTGTCATCTAGATTTATATCATTTAGGCAGTCTATAAGTTGGTTATGGTGTATTCTATAGAAAGCTTTGGTGTAGTCTATGAAGCAGGCATATATTAGTTTGTTTACTTCTATGTACTTTTCAATCAATGTTCTCATGCAGAATATGGCTTCTTTTGTGCCACTGTTTTGCCTGAATCCAAATTGTTGCTCATCTAATTCAGTATTAATTTTATTCTGAATCCTACCCTGTATAGCTTTTAGTAAAATTGTTGATACCTGGCTCATTAGGCTTATTGTTCTGAAATCACTGCATTCAACTGCACCATTCTTTTTAGGCAATGCAATGAAAGTTGATGTTTTTAGTTCGTTTGGTATGTATCCTATATGGTATATGTCATTGCATATGTCTGTGATCACTTCGATGCCAAAATCTTCTAGAGCCTGTATCATCTCTATCTGTATATTGTCAGGCCCTGCTGCCTTTCCCTTTTTCATTGTTTTTATAGCTTTTTCTACTTCAGATTTCAGGATTTTATAGTTGTATGTACATTTTATGTCTGGCTTTTTGTCCCTTTTGTCGTGAAATAATTCTGTTATATATTCTTGCCATCTATCTATTATATCTTTGTTGTCTGTTAGCATTCTTCCCTCTTTGTTTGCAATACATCCGTTTCCTGCAGCTTTTTTGTCTTTATTAGTCATTCTCTTTATTTCTGTGTGCATCTCTCTTAAGTTTTGTTTACTTTCCATAGTTTAGACTTCTAGACATCTTTGGTTGAGCCAGTCTTCTTTTGCCTTTTTGCACATTCTCCGTATTTCATTGTCAATTTCCTTGTATCTGGCAGCGTTTTTCGCTTGTCTTCTTTCTTCCATTTTTTCTAAAATTTTGTCAGTTATCCATTTTTGTTATTTGTTACTTTCCTTTTTGGGCAAGGTGTTGCAGGATTCTTGCATGCTGTTTTTTATGCATTGCCATTTTGTTGTGACTTTTTCCTCAGGATTTTCTCTTCTGTACTGCTCAATCCCTTCTTCTAGCAGCTTCTGATATGTGTTCTTTACTTGTACAGTCTAAGTTTCTTTTACATCTTTCTGGTTTAACGCTGTTATATCTATTGGTGTTGCTGAATTAGTTTTTTGTTTGTTTCTCTTTAATTTGATTTTCATTTTTATCATTGCAGGATTGTGATCTGAATTAATATCTGCTCCTGGATAGGTTTTGACTTTCTTGACGCTGTTCCGGAATCTGTCTTTTATCATTATGTAATCTATAATCTGTAAGACTGAGTGTAAGATTCAGTTAAGACTGAGAATGAGACTGATTAGTTTAGATTGCTCATAACTTCTTAAACCATCTCAGCTGCAGAAATGCTAAGTAAACAAAACTTAAGAGAGATGCACACAGAAATAAAGAGAATGACTAATAAAGACAAAAAAGCTGCAGGAAACTGATGTATTGCAAACAAAGAGGGAAGAATGCTAACAGACAACAAAGATATAATAGATAGATGGCAAGAATATATAACAGAATTATTTCATGACATAAGGGACAAAAAGCCAGCTATAAATCCTGAAATCTGAAACAGAAAAAGCTATAAAAGCTATAAAAACATATGGGCTATTTTGAGCATAATCATGATTAAATCTAATTCACAGTTCAGAATACCCAATGGAACTAGGCAAGATGATTATTTTTGCTATATATAAATATAAAAAATATAGCACACATAAAATATAAGCATTGCCATGTCTAGAATTATTTCAATTTATATAGAGTCAATTTGTTGACCATCACAGGAAGCCAAACGATTCAGCAACATTGACAAGTCCTGGCAGAAGATTATGCAGCGAGCCCATGAAAACTCCAATGTGGTCTCCTGCTGTGTTGGGGATGACACACTTGGCCAGCTTTTGCCCCATCTGCTAGAGCAGCTGGAGATCTGTCAGAAATCACTCACTGGCTACTTGGAGAAGAAGAGGTTGCTCTTCCCACGATTTTTCTTTGTCTCTGACCCAGCCTTGCTAGAAATTCTTGGCCAGGCCAGTGACTCACACACAATTCAGGTGAATTTTGTATATTTAATAAAACATTATATACACTTTTATGCTTAAAAAAAAAAAGACTTTATTTGCAATTATAACAAAATAATAAATTGTCTTTTTCTTGTTCTTGACTGCTTGATTGTCTGAAAATATCAGAAAAATAAATTTGTAGAGTTTCATCATTTCATAAATTTCTAAGAATATTTATATCTATCTATCTATTGTCCTTTCGAGCCGAAGACGGCACATAGGGCAGAACCACAATCTCAAAAACACAAACCTTGCGTGCCAAAGTGGCACATATTGTAGAGATCACTGCTTATGAATATTTAGGTTGAACAAAAACAGCAACCAAGAAATGCTGAAGACAGCAAACAAGGGGCTGTGCTTGCTTTAGTCTCAAATTATTAACTCTTCCTGTAGAGAAGCTTTTTATCGACGCAACAGAAGAGATTTCAGAGACAAAACTGGTCATGATTTTAAGTATCAATCTACATATTGATATTTATCTAACATATAACATATTATATATGAATGTTTAGATAATTGAACAAGGTATTAGATTTCACCAATATCAAGATGATACAAGACATGTAAAAAGAATATGGTTTGATGACGTTCACACTAATCAAATTGTGTGCGGCGCACTATACGGCAAAACGTACGGAAAGAGTTAAGTTAGTTATAATAGTACAATTGTTGCTGCATGTATATATGTTGAAAGTTCCCTGGACAGCTAAAAAGACCAATGAGGAAGTTCTCAAAGAGGCCAACACAAAAAGGGAGCTCTTAAAAAACATCAGAAAGAAGCAATCAACATTTTTCAGGCACATAATGAGAAGAGGAAAGTTGGAATACTTGGTTACAACTGACAAAATAAAAGAAAAGAGAGATCGCGGACGACAAAGACAGAAAATACTGGATAGCTTGGTGTCATGGCATGGAAAACAGTCAACAACAGAACTGATACGATGCACTGTAGATTTAAGTTTGTGGATGGACATGATCACCTACGCCAACCGGTAAGGCACATGATGATGATGATGATGACAGCTATAAATGAAGAAGAGATCTAGAAATAATCACAAGAACTTCCATGCGGCTGATTCAGAAAGGAAAATGAAAGAAGCAGACCAAGGGCAATCTAGAAAGGACAGAGATGGAAAGTTTAGACCAGACCTATTTTACTTTCCAAAGAATTGCTAGAGACCACTTAAAGGGGAGCTTTTTTTGATTGTTGCTCTATAAGATGCTAGCACAAGCCACTGTTGGTCTCTCAATTTGTAAACTGAACAAAGAGAGAAGGGCGGGAAGACAAGTTCATATCATACGTTCATGCTAAAGTTCATATCATACGTTCATGCTAAACTTCATATAATATGTTCATACTAGAGGTTATATAATAGGTTCACACTAGTTGTATAAATAAATAATAGGTTCACACTAGTTGTATAAATAAATAATAGGTTCACACTCATCATCAAGTACCGGGCCTGCTGGCGTAGGTGATCATGTCTCTCCGCAACTTTCGATCTCGACAGTTATTTATCATTTCTATTGTTGACCTTCTACCAAGCCATTCTCTTAAGCTGTCTGGTATCTTTTCTCTTTGCTACCCTCTTATCTCTTCATCCCTCAATTTTTCCAGTTGTTACAATATATTCCAGCTGTTCTCTTCTCATTACATGGCCAAAAAATGATGATTGTTTCTTCTTAATATTGGAAATTAGCTCTCTTTTTGCTTTGGCCTCTTTCAGAATGTTTTCATTACTCTTCTTAGCTATCCATGGTATTCTCAACATTCTTCTGTAAAACCACATTTCTACAGACTCCAGTGATTTTCTTGTCTGTTGTCCTATTGTCCATGATTCACATCCATATGTTAAGATTGACTCTAATACTGTAAATAGGTTTTTACTAATGTTCATATGATAGATTCATGCTAGAGGTTGTAAATAGGTTCATGCTAGAGGTTGTAAATAGGTTCATGCTAGAGGTTGTATGTAGGTTCATGCTAGAGGTTGTAAATAGGTTCATGCTAGAGGTTGTAAATAGGTTCATGCTAGAGGTTGTAAATAGGTTCATGCTAGAGGTTGTAAATAGGTTCATGCTAGAGGTTGTAAATAGGTTCATGCTAGAGGTTGTAAATAGGTTCATGCTAAAGGTTGTAAATAGGTTCATGCTAGAGGTTGTAAATAGGTTCATGCTAGATGTTACATAATTCTTGATTATTGATTCTCGATCCCACCTGCGCTGCTAGATGTCATCACATAGGGCGTATAGTATTTTCCTGCTCCCATCTCTAGTCTGGGCGAGATGTTCAAGTTTATCTAAAGAGTCTATACATGCCAACTTTGCTTCTCTTATTAGAGTTCTTTGTCTCTTTAGGTCTTTTTTTTTCTGTATCCTGTTTCCCATATATAAGAGTCTGTTTTGGAATTCTCTTGTTGTCGCTTCTCAGCTCATGCGACATATTACAAGTCGCATGTCTGTGTTAGTCACCTCTAGTGACTCAGGCACATGGTGCTCGTAAACCTGGGAAGGCTGACTATCTAAGGCAGAATCCCCCTACAAAAAAGATAATCTGCTGCCTTGCAGGAAGATTGGGGACAGTCAAAGGCTAAGGATAGCAAACCTGAACAAAATGCTGGCTGAAATCGGATGCACTGGGCCACTGGTGCAGAACACAGTGCAACGTTTTAACAGGTATTCAATTGGAGTGGATCTAACAGGCTTAAACATACAGCTGTTTTCGTGCGAGAGTCTGGAGTCCTATTCTGATTGAGTCCTGATCGCAGAGAGAGAGAGAGAGAAAGAGAGCTCATGTCCGACACATGTCCATCTGCTCTTCCTTATTGTTGATGAGATCGTTGTTTGCATGGCCATTTCTCATATTTCAATATTAGTCTTGAATTCATTTTTATTCCATTGTACACAGACTATTTTTCTTGGGCATTTGTCTTCCAAAGTGTTTATTTTTTTCTCAATCTCTTTTGATGTTTTCCAGCTTTAACATGCATAGATAAGTGTTGATAATACGTTTAAGTTGAAAATTCTAAGTTTCATTTTCTTGCTTTGTATTTTTTATTTCCATACTTTGTCCAAGTTTTTAAAATTAGTTGCTGCTTTTGTTATCCTGCTTCTGATCTCTTTCTTTGTTGCACCTTTTGTATGAAAAATTATGTAGCATCTTACAGACTGATCAAATACATTTCTCTTACATTATTACAAACTGATCAAATACGTTTCTCTTACATTATTACAAACTGATCAAATACATTTCTCTTACATCATCACAAACTGATCACATAAATTTCTCTTACATTATTACGAACTGATCAAATACATTTCTCTTACATTATTACAAACTGATCAAATACATTTCTCTTACATCATCACGAACTGATCACATAAATTTCTCTTACATTATCACAAACTGATTTGTTTCACAGAATCACTTGCTGTCTGTGTTTGACAACACAAAAACTGTGACTTTTGATGAACGTGTTTACGACAAAATCCTGGCCATCAACTCACAGGAGGGAGAGAAGATTGACCTCGACGAGCCAGTCCTGGCACAGGTATATGCCAACGTGGCAAATAGATCATGAACAAATAATTAGCACACTTTCCACCAGCGACTTTTAACTGGGGCAAACAAGATAGAGGACAGATCTAAAACAAATCCAAAGGCATAGAAAAAAAAATATGGATGCTCTCAAGACCATGTCCCTAATTAATATGATGAACACTGTGTACAATAGTCGTCCATGTCCCTAATTAATGTGATGAACATTGTGTACAATAGTTGTCCATGTCCCTAATTAATGTGATGAACATTGTGTACAATAGTTGTCCATGTCCCTAATTAATGTGATGAACATTGTGTACAACAGTTGTCCATGTCCCTAATTAATGTGACGAACATTGTGTACAATAGTTGTCCATGTCACTAATTAATGTGACGAACATTGTGTACAATATTTGTCCATGTCACTAATTAATGTAACGAACATTGTGTACAATAGTTGTCCATGTCACTAATTAATGTGACGAACATTGTGTACAATAGTTGTCCATGTCACTAATTAATATAACATCAGCTATATGTAATAATTTTCCATGTCCTTGATTAATATGACATCCATAATAATTGTCAGTGTAATTATCTGATGTCACATCTATTGTGTGTAATAATTTTCAGTGTCATTATTTGATGTCACATCTATTGTGTGTAATAATTTTCAGGTTCATTATTTGATGTCACATCTATTGTGTGTAATAATTTTCAGTGTCATTATTTGATGTCACTTCTATTGTGTGTAATAATTTTCAGTGTCATTATTTGATGTCACATCTATTGTGTGTAATAATTTTCAGGTTCATTATTTGATGTCACATCTATTGTGTGTAATAATTTTCAGGTTCATTATTTGATGTCACATCTATTGTATGTAATAATTTTCAGGTTCATTATTTGATGTCACATCCATTGTGTTATAATTTTCAGGTTCACTATTTGATGTCACATCTATTGTGTGTAATAATTTTCAGTGTCATTATTTGATGTCACATCCATTGTGTGTAATAATTTTCAGGTTCATTATTTGATGTCACATCTATTGTGTGTAATAATTTTCAGTGTCACTATTTGATGTCACATCTATTGTATGTAATAATTTTCAGTGTCACTATTTGATGTCACATCTATTGTGTGTAATAATTGTCAGTGTCATTATTTGATGTCACATCCATTGTGTGTAATAATTTTCAGGTTCATTATTTGATGTCACATCCATTGTGTTATAATTTTCAGGTTCACTATTTGATGTCACATCTATTGTGTGTAATAATTTTCAGGTTCATTATTTGATGTCACATCTATTGTGTGTAATAATTTTCAGTGTCAATATTTTATGTCACATCTATTGTGTGTAATATTTTTCAGGTTCATTATTTGATGTCACATCTATTGTGTGTAATAATTTTCAGTGTCATTATTTGATGTCACATCCATTGTATGTAATAATTTTCAGTGTCATTATTTGATGTCACTTCTATTGTGTGTAATAATTTTCTGTAGGGAAATGTTGAGACTTGGCTTGGGGATCTGCTAAAGATTGGACGACAGTCCATGCACAGCATCATCAGGATGTCTTCCTTGGCCATTCAGGACCAGAACTTCAATCTCCTTGAATTTGAGAACACCTACCCATCACAGGTAATCTCTGGTGTTGGATTATCCTTTTCACTTATTGATTTGTTCTAAAAGGTATTCTGTCAGATAACCTCTTAGCTCTGACCTCAGATCATCCCTCCATGTCTTTGATTTGTTCTAATAGGTATACTATCCGCCTCATCTATCTATCTATCTATTGTCCTTTTGAGCCGAGGTCGGCACATAGGGCAGAACCACAATCTAAAAAACAGAAACCTTGCTTGCCAAAATGGTATATATTGCAGAGATCACTGCTTCTAAAATCTATGGCGCTGTTTCCATAACAATACTTTTTACAATGACAGTTTGTCAAGCCTTCGATCAATCTCCTTAGTTTCCTCTTACGACATGCCTTGAAGGTCACAGTGTCACTATTATACCACCTCATAATGTTCCTGAATTCAGACCTTCAAAAGATTAGAACTTTTTCTTAATTTATTACTGTCTCAGTCTGTTATAAACATCCATCTATCTATTAATCCATCCATCCATCCATCCATCCATCCATCCATCCATCCATCCATCCATCCATCCATCCATCCATCCATCCATCCATCCATCCATCCATCCATCCATCCAATCCATCCCATCCACCCACCCACCCACACACCCACCCATACCCACCCACCCACCCAAAAACCAATCCACCCACCCATCCATCCACCAACATACCCACCAACTTGACCACTCACCCACCTGACCACTCACCCACCTGACCACCTACACAAACACCCACACATCCATCCCTCCACCCACCTGACCACTCATCCCTCCACCCACCTTGACCACTCACCCACCTGACACCTACACAAACACTCACACATCTGACCACCTACACAAACACCCACACATCCATCCACCCACCTGATCACTCATGCACCCGCCTGGTCACTCACCTACCCACCTGTGCCCTGATCATTCACACAAACACACATCTGTCAATCCACCCACACATTCATGCATCGTCCTATTGAGCAAAGACATCGACCAGGATTTTAAAACTCTCCATGTCTGACGGACTCTTTGCTGTTATCCTCTCAGCTTCATCAAACTTTGCACAGTAACCTCAGTGAGTCTCACCACACATCTACCTTTACCAGCGATAAGTAATAACTTATAACAAATCGAATGAAGTGTGATTTATTACATATATGCTGATCTTTCATATCCCAGGTCGGACTCCTAGCCATCCAGATGATCTGGACTCGTGACTCTGAAGAGGCCTTGAACCATGCTAGATCTGACAAGAAGGTCATGGCCAACACCAACCAGAAATTCCTGAACATGTTGAACCTTCTTATTGACCAGACCACCAAGGACCTCACCAAAATGGAGCGGACTAAGTTTGAGACACTCATTACCATCCATGTTCATCAGAAAGACATCTTTGATGACCTGGTTTGTGGTGTCTAGTCTTTATGAATAACAAAGTTGTTTTGGTTATATTAATTTGATTGGATCTTCTTCTTCTTCTATCCTTCCTCTGTTGCCGTTGGCGTCGAGGGGAGAAACAATCTGCGATTCTTTGCTCTTCTGTTGGCCTCTTCTGATGTTATTCCTCCTAGTGACTCTAGTATTCCATTTATCCATCTCTTTCTCGGTCTTCCTCTTAATCTGACGTTTTCGTAGCGTTTGTTTATGGCTCTTTGATTCATTGTTAGTTCTTTCTGTCTTGTTATGTGGCCGAACCAATTTATCTGTTGTTTCTTTATGTATTCGATGGCTGGTTCAATTTCGAGTTTCTTCCTCAGGTCAGTGTTTCTTACTCTGTCCCTTAAGCTGTTTCCTGTCATTCTTCTGACACATTTCATTTCGGTGGTCGTTATCTTTCTTATTGTTCTAGAGTCCAGCGTCCAATTCTGGCACTGATAGCTCAGAGTTGGTAGAAAAATTGATTTGTATATTGCCCTTTTTGCTTCCGTAGTTATTGCTTTGTTTTTCAATAGTGTTGATACTTGGCCTATAACTTGGCATGCTTTGTTACACCTTATATCTATCTCTGTTTCTTGGTTATTGTCTTGTGTTAGCGTGCTACCCAGATATTTAAAATTGTCTACTTGTTTCAAAGATGTATTATCTATTATGATGTTTAGTTTTTCTTCCTTTCTCGCTATTGCCATTACTTCGGTTTTGCTTATGTTGATCTTCATGTTGTATTGTTTACAAGTGTTGTTTAGCCTGTTGATATGTTCTTGTAGGTCCTCAGTTGTTTCATGTATCAGAACTTGGTCGTCTGCAAATAGTATTTCATTTATTTCTTCCTCTCTTCTGTTGTTTTCTGGTACGTATATTTCGTTCTCTTCTGTGTTATCGTTTGTTGTCATCCGTGTTGGTATGTTTCCTTTGATTGGGCATGCTAATTTGCTTATATTGTCCATATATGTGATGAAAAGTAAGGGGGAAAGCACGCAGCCTTGTCTTACTCCGGAGTTAATGGTGAAGTGTTTTGAGTAGCCTGCTGAAGATCTTACTGTAGTGCGACTACTTTCATAGAGGCTCTTGCATATCTCTACTAGGTGGTGACTCACTCCGTACAAGGGCAATACGGACCACAGTTGTTCCCTGTCCACCCTATCGAACGCCTTTTCTTGGTCAATAAAAGCTGTATACAGTGTTTTATTATGCTCTATTGTTTTCTCCGCTAGTTGTTTTATGATAAACAGGGCATCTGTGCAACCTCTGTTCCTCCTGAAGCCCATCTGAGCATCGCTTAGTTGTGGGTCTATAATTGGTCTCAATCTTTTTTCAACTATCTTGGCATATAACTTCCCTGTGTGGCTTAATAGCGATATTCCTCTATATTGGTTGCAGTCTCTTCTGCTGCCCTTCTTTTTTCCATATTGGTAATATAATGGA
Source organism: Megaustenia siamemsis (assembly GCA_032433765.1). Taxonomy (NCBI): domain Eukaryota; kingdom Metazoa; phylum Mollusca; class Gastropoda; order Stylommatophora; family Ariophantidae; genus Megaustenia; species Megaustenia siamemsis. Next base: position 51,932,384 of record JAVIAB010000107.1, on the reverse strand, counting down.
CTGTTTCCAATCGTCTGGGACTTGCTGTTGTATCCATGCAGCGTTGAATATTCTGTGTAGCCATTTACATCCTGCCTCTCCCGCTGCTGTTAGCATTTCTACTGGGATGTTATCGATTCCTGGGGCTTTGTTTCTTGGTGCTAGTCGTAATGTTTCTTCTATTTCTTCCATTAGTATATTTGGTTCTTTATCGCCAACTGTTAGTTGCTTTTTGTGAGTTTTTGGACTCGCTGTTTCTACATTCAAAAGCTCTTCGAAATATTCTTTCCATCTCGTTAAGATTTGCGCTTTGTTTGTTATTGCTTGGCCTCGTTTATCATTGATGATTTCGGTTGGGTCATAATTGTCTTTCTTTTGTCTTATGGCTTTAATTGTTCTATAGAAATCTCTGGTTGCTGATTTGTGGTTGTTACTAATCATTTCGCCAAATTTTATCCATGCTTTATGTTTTTCTTCTTTGATTTTTTGATTGGATTAAAATAAATTTATTAACTTCTTAATGTTTATCTGGTAAGGTTTGATCCATCAAATCACAAAATGGTATTTTGTTTTAATTAGGTTTCTTAATCCATATCTGGCAAGATTTGTTCCATTCAACCACAGAAAAGAGACATTTTGGTTTAATTTTCTTAACACTTATCTGGCAAGTTGTGATCCATCCAACCAGAAAAGGGTGTCATTTGGATTTAGTTTTGTTTCTTAACACTTATCTGGCAAGTTGTGATCCATCCAACCAGAAAATGGTGACTTTTTGGTTTAGTTAAGTTAGACTCCAAGTTTTTTCTTTGCTCATTACTTTCCATGACTCACATCTGTATGACAAGACAGGATCTATGCAACAGTGAACAACTTCATTACTTGACTTAACAAAGATATAGTAAAAAAAGAAAAGTAAAGAGCCCCCGTCATGCCAAGTGGCGTATAGGGAATATGGTGTTAGTGACCATAAATTTTACAGACCTTCAGCACATGATTTTTGGGGTAATGTGGTCGGTATTACGCCCGTGCCGCTTTACTTTCCCAGAAACAGACATATACATATATTTTTAGAACCCTTCCACCTCACCTTTGGTTTGGTCCTCCTTTTAGCTGGTCAACTACACCGGGTATCCTGACAGACTAGCCCTTGTTCATTTTCCTTCTGGCCACAGCGCAATACGCAGGGAAGACATTTTAATTTTTATTTCTCACTCTAGTTCAAAATTATTCTATTTTAGATATTTCATTATTAGTTAGCTATGTAGGGCTAATTGTATTGACTTACATATCTGTGTGTGTGTGTTGTTTGTTGTTCCAGCTGAAGGCCTATCGAGCTGAAATGTTCATTGATTAGTTAAAGCTTTAACCGTACAATTTGTTCTGTTTTTCCATTTCTACAACCAGATTTAAGTCACTGGCTACTTTCAGTCCGGGTGCTACTGGGCACTTTAGGCCCTGAGATATATCTTACAGTCAAAGGTTGACTTAAAGTGATTTGTATAGTCAAAGATAAACAAAATCAAAACTTTTTTTAAAAGATTTAAACATAAAAAAGAGAGGACTTTTAAACAACATCTTACAGAGTAAATTAACGTACATTGGTCACATCAAAAGACACAGCGGGCTGGGAAGAACAATAATGGATGGCTTGGTTCTAGGGAGATGAGATAGGGGCAAACTAAGAAGAAGGAGGTTTAACTCTTTCCATACGGAAACTTTTTATCAACGCAAGGGAAGAGATTTCAGAGACAACATTGTTCATGGTTTTAAGAATCAATCTACATATTTATATTTATCTAACATATAACATATTGTATATGGATTTTTAGATAATTGAACAAGGTATTAGATTTCACCAATATCAAGATGATACAAGACATGTAAAAAGAATATGGTTTGATGATGTTCACACTAATAAAATTGAGCGTGGCGCACTATGTGGCGAAATGTATGCTGCCGAATTCGGCATGGTGCACAGTGCGGCGAAACGTACGGAAAGAGTTAAAGACACTAAGGAGACCTTGAACATGACAACGGAAGTAGTGGGAGATCTGGCTAGAGAAGAGATTCTTTCCAACAGGCTGTAGTGAATGCAATGTTCTGCAAAGGATATGAAACTTGATGATGAGTCTCATATATTTGGTGACAAGATGCAGATATCGTAACTTATCATATGCCGCATTACAATGCATATCATCAGTTTGCAGGTTCTTTGCAGAATGTTGGGTTCATTGCTGCCCATCTGAAAGAATCCCTATCTCTAGCCAAATCTCCCACTTCTTCTGTTGTCATGTTCAGGTCTCTTTGATATCTTGAATCCACCTTATTCTTGGTCTTCCACTGATATGTTGTTCAGGAACCACTCCTTCCTTTCTTGTTCTTTCCAGCCCACTATGTCTTTTGATGTGGTCGTAATATTTTAATTTCACAACACATCTACACCCACTTATTGTCCCTTAAAAGTCAACAATGAAGGGAAGTAACTGTCATGTGAAAGCAAAAAAGAAAAGCAAAGATATCTCACACTTGTGTCCATGGTCTTCTGCAGGTAAAGATGCATGTTAAGTCAGTCAGTGACTTTGAGTGGCTAAAACAGTCCCGTTTCTACTACAAGGAAGACACGGACATGTGTCTGATCTCCATCACTGATGTCAACTTCATATACATGATGGAGTTTCTAGGTTGTACAGACAGACTGGTCATCACACCGCTGACTGACAGGTCAGTCTGACTGAATCAGTGGATTGATTGTTCTTCGGCATGTACTGTTTCTTGTGTTCTTTGATTGTATTCTTGATTGTTCTGTTGTCTATGATTATGTTATTGTTTTCTGTATAATAATTTACACCTTTGAGGTGAGATGCAGAATGGCTCAGGCAAAAGCAGCTTTCCAAAAAATTAGGAAAATACTATGCAATCCATTTTTGACAATAGAAACAAGAAAAAGAGTTCTTAAATGTTGTGTAGAGCCAGTCTTAACATATGGATGCGAGTCATGGACAATAGGACAACAGACAAGAAAATCACTGGAGTCTGTAGAAATGTGGTTTTACAGAAGAATGTTGAGAATACAGCAGCTAAGAAGAGTAATGAAGAGGTTCTGAGAGAAGTCAAAGCAAAAAGAGAGCTAATTTCCAATGTTAGGAAGAAACTATCATCATTTTTTGGCCATGTAATGAAAAGAGAACAACTTGAATATATTGTAACAACTGGAAAAATTGAGGGACGAAGAGATAGAGGGAAGCAAAGAGTAAAAATAACAGACAGCTTAAGAGAATGGCTTGGCAGAAGGTCAACAACAGAAATGATAAATAGCTGCCGAGATCGAAAGTTGTGGAGAGACATGATCACCTACGCCAGCAGGCCCGGTACTTGATGATGATGATGATGTATAATAATTAATTTAATAAAGACATTCTCTAATCTGCTTGTGATCAATAATTTTTCTGTTTAATTGTGCTCTACATTTTTGTGCTCTTTGATTGTTCTATGTGATTGTGTTGTTGTTTTTGTTGTTATGGATCTAACAGCCTCTGAGCTGACGCCATTCAGTCCAATGCCATGTAACGATTGATATCTGCAGGTATTTCTGAGTTCTCTTGTAGTTTTGTACAAGGTGTTCCATTTATCAGATCTTTGTGGAAGTAGAGTTGCTCTGATGTCAGTCAGCTTTGGACAGTCAAAACGGTCATGTTCTACTGTTTCATGTGGGTGTTGACAGAGTGGACATGCTGGAGTTTGGTTTCATTGTATTCTACTGATGTGGTTGTTCAGTGGTACATGACCGGTTCTCAGTCTGAAGATGGTGGTTTGGTCTCTTTTTTTTAGCTTGTTAATGTTATCATCTTTCCCTGTTTTTCCTAAGGTCCATCCATTAAGTCACTTTTTAAAATGATTTGTTTGCCTTTGTTTATTGAGATGTCAGTGTTAAATTGTGTCTGTCTGGATCCTCTCTCAGCTGATGTATTTGCCTTATCATTTCCTGGTGTGTTGGAGTGTCCTGGGATCCATTGCAATATAAGACTGTGTTCTACAAGATGGTGTTCTATAATTGTTTTCTTTGGATGTTGCCCCTATAAATTGTGTTCAATATGTCTTCATTCTCTATAATTGCTCTCTGATTACTTGATCTATGATATTCTTTTCATTTGTAGCAACTGATAATTATGACAGCAAATCTTGCACCAACATTTAACCTCACTATTCACAAATACAAGTCCTCCTATCTAGTTAAAATATTAACAGTAAATTTGTACAGTTTTTCATCCATTATCCATGATTCACAACCATAAAGCAATAATGGTTCTTTATAGAAAGATATTTTTTTAAATATCAAAAAGACATAAATAATGGTAGTAACAAAGAAAAAGACATCACCAGATTGCACAATAAAGACAAGTTTAACAATATTAAAACAGGTCAATGAATTTAAATATTTGGGAACAATTTTAACCTCAGGTGGTAGATATACAACAGGGGTGCGATGCAGGATAGCTCAGGCAAAAGCAGCTTTCAGAAAAATTAGGAAGATACTGTGCAATCATCATCAATCAAATCAAAATGAATTTTTAGATAATTGAACAAGGTATTAGATTTCACCAATATCAAGATGATACAAGACATGTAAAAAGAATATGGTTTGATGGCGTTCACACTAATAAAATTGAGCGTGGTGCACAGTGTGGCGAAACGGACAGAAATAGTTAACATATGCTACCAAAACATCTCAGAGTTAACATATGTTACCAAAACATCTCAGAGTTAACATATGCTACTAAAACATCTCAGAGTTAACATATGCTACCAAAACATCTCAGAGTTAACATATGTTACCAAAACATCTCAGAGTTAACATATGCTACTAAAACATCTCAGAGTTAACATATGCTACCAAAACATCTGATAAATGATGCCTTCCTCTCCCCAGATGCTACATCACCCTCTCTCAAGCTCTGGGCATGGCCTTGGGTGGGGCACCTGCAGGTCCTGCGGGCACAGGAAAGACTGAGACTACCAAGGACATGGGGCGTTGCCTGGGCAAGTATGTTGTAGTCTTCAACTGCTCGGACCAGATGGACTATCGAGGTCTTGGCCGCATCTACAAAGGTAGAGCTCGGCAATTACCAAACATCTAATATTGTTTCATTATTTTATTAATTTACACATACTGTGTTTTCTTTTACATATACTGTATTTTCTCATAAAATTATGTTAAATGTGTCAATGATTATAAATTATATACCAAATTAAGCTTTGCATTTCTGATACAATACCAAATTAAGTTCTGTATATATAACGCAAGGTTTCTGTTTTGAGATTGTGGTTCTGCCCTATGTGCCGTCTTCGGCTCGAAAGGACAATAGATAGATAGATAGATATATAACAAGACAATACCAAATTAAGTTCTGTATATATATATGAAAAATGTTTAAGGAAAATACTTGGTACAGCGTGGAACGAATTCAAAACAAACGAGGAAATTAGAGAAATCGCCAATCAACCACTAATATCTTCAGTAATCAAGAAAAGACGATGGTCATATATTGGACATGTGATGAGGAGAGATAATAACTGAATAACAAAGCAAGCCTTCATGTGGGAAACAACAGGTAGGAGGAAAAGAGGCCGACCCAAAGAAACATTGAGAAGAACATTGATCAGAGAGGCAAAGGCAGCAGGAATCGGCTCCCTCAATGAGATAGAGCTGCTTGCACAGAACAGAGACAAATGGCGAGATTTGATAAAAAATCTTTGCAAGGATTGAGGCTGCTAGAAAAGAAAATTTAGAAAAGAGAAAGTGTATATGGGTCTATGCTCTATGGGCCGGCAAAGGCTTGATAGGTCATTAGATAGATATATATGAAGACAATACCAAATTAAGTTCAGTTTATATATGGAAACATGGCTAAATAAGCGCTATATTTCTAAGGACAAAAGTTGTCAAGCAAAATATGTTCATTCCGTACAAGTACACTAATTCTATGCCTTCTTATTCTTCTTTTCTTTTACTTTTACTTTTACTTTTACTTCCTCTTCTTCTGTTTCTTCATCTTCTTCCTCTTCTTCATCTTTAATGATGAACTTTGCTATGGGTTTAGATGCTTAGACCAGGGTCACAAATAAAATGGTGTGTTTTGAGGTCTTCACCGGTTCCCCTTTAGTTTGTCATGCCCAGTCCGGTTTCTTCTGCCCGGTTTCTTCTGCCCGGTTTCTTCTGCCTGGCTTCTTCTGCCCGGTTTCTTCTGCGGTTTTTGTGACTTGCTGCCCTTTTGGTTCTGAGAAAGTGACATCATCCCTATCTGGCCACATCTTGAATGAGTGACTCTATCAGTCTAGAATCTGTTGCAAAGCAGTTGTTGTATTGCATAGTTTTCTTTCCAGTCTCACGCCACTTAGGCCTACATCCTCCAGCTTCAGCGGTCGAGGTTTCTTTTTTGGATGCCTCTTCCCATCGACAGATTGCATTGCTAGGCTTTTGTGATCTGCCTGTCTACATATTCTGTGTGGCTTTGTTCCCTTAGTCTTTGTTCTAACCTTGTTCTTCAATGCAGTAGTCTTCTTCTTCTACCTTTCAGTTCCCTGTGGAGCATTGGTCTTCAACAAACACTTTCCTAGCCATTCTGTTTCTTGCCATTCTTTTAAGATCATTCCATGTCTTCCCCATCATCTTCATCTCTGCTTCTATCTGTCTTCTCCAAGAATTCTTTGGTCTTCCTCTTTGTCTTTTCCCCCGGGGATTCCAAAAAAGGGCCTGTTATGTAATACTCTCAGTTGGCTTCCGTAGTGTGTTTCTATCCAGCGCCATCATCTTCGCTGTATCTCTTTATCCACTGGTATTTGACTGGTACATTTCCATAATTCTATAGTTAGCGATTTTGTCCTGTCATTTCCATCCTTTTATTCTGTGTAAGCATCCATTAATGAGAGTCTGTATCTTCATGATTGTCATTTTAGTTGTTCTCCATGTCAAAGCAGTCATGGTTTGACATTATGTGTGGCCGTCACATAAACTGACTTCTACAGGAATTTGCAAGTGCTTTCAGTGACTGAATAAGATCATGTGTGCTGGTCACAGTAGCGGCACAACTGTTGTTTCATTTATTGTTTGCTTCATGATGATTAACAAGGGGCACAAAATTCTACACCAGATTAACTTTCATATTTTTTTCTGGTGCACAATAGCCATATTTCCATTTAAGTTTCATTTTATACGGAGCATACTAATTATAATTTTGTTAAAAATTCATTTTTCCAGACGCTTAATAATTATTTCACAGTTTAAACTCCATTTATTTACAAATATTAATTTTATAACCGATAATTTTTTATCAGGCAGATATCAACAAAATAGATAAACAAATCTAGAGTAGCTTTAATCCACCTAGTGCAATGAAAGCAAACTGATCTAAGGATACTATTATCTAAGGATACTATTATCTAAGGATACTATTATCTAAGGATACTATTATCTAAGGATACTATTATCTAAGAATACTATGATCTCAGGATAAAATGATCTAAGGATACTATGATCTAAGGATACTATTATCTAAGGATACTATTATCTAAGGATACTATTATCTAAGAATACTATGATCTCAGGATAAAATGATCTAAGAATAAAATGATCTAATGATACTATGATCTAAGGATACTATTATCTAAGGATACTATGATCTAAGGATACTATTATATAAGGATACTATTATCTAAGGATACTATGATATAAGGATACTATTATCTAAGGATACTATGATATAAGGATACTATTATCTAAAGATACTATGATCTAAGGATACTATGATCTAAGGATACTATGATCTAAGGATACTACGATCTAAGGATACTACGATCTAAGGATACTATTATCTAAGAATACTATGATCTCAGGATAAAATGATCTAAGGATACTATGATCTAATGATACTATTATCTAAGAATACTATGATCTCATGATAAAATGATCTAAGGATACTATTATCTAAGAATACTATGATCTAATGATACTATTATCTAAGGATACTATGATATAAGGATACTATTATCTAAGGATACTATGATCTAAGGATACTATTATCTAAGGATACTATGATCTAAAGATACTATTATCTAAGGATACTATGATCTAAGGATACTATTATTTAAGGATACTATGATCTAAGGATACTATTATCTAAGGATACTATGATCTAAGGATACTATTATCTAAGGATACTATTATCTAAGGATACTATGATCTAAGGATACTATGATCTAATGATACTATTATCTAAGGATACTATGATCTAAGGATACTATTATCTAAGGATACTATGATCTAATGATACTATTATCTAAGGATACTATGATCTAATGATACTATTATCTAAGGATACTATGATCTAATGATACTATTATCTAAGGATACTATTATCTAAGGATACTATGATCTAAGGATACTATTATCTAAGGATACTATGATCTAAGGATACTATGATCTAATGATACTATTATCTAAGGATACTATGATCTAAGGATACTATTATCTAAGGATACTATGATCTAATGATACTATTATCTAAGGATACTATGATCTAATGATACTATTATCTAAGGATACTATGATCTAAGGATACTATGATCTAATGATACTATTATCTAAGGATACTATGATCTAATGATACTATTATCTAAGGATACTATGATCTAATGATACTATTATCTAAGGATACTATGATCTAAGGATACTATTATCTAAGAATACTTTGATCTCAGGATAAAATGATCTAAGGATACTATTATCTAAGAATACTATGATCTAAGGATACTATGATCTAAGGATACTATTATCTAAGGATACTATGATCTAATGATACTATTATCTAAGGATACTATGACCAATTTTTATTTATTCAAATGACTAACAATTGATAACAAAATTGTTGACAGTTAATCTTTCTTAACTCATTTCACGAGGTCTGGCCCAATCTGGTTCCTGGGGCTGCTTTGATGAGTTCAACCGAATTGAGCTGCCTGTCCTGTCGGTGGCTGCTCAACAGATTGCCATTGTTCTCCAGTGCAAGAAGGAACGAAAGAACCAGTTTATCTTCACTGATGGAGACACTGTGGACCTTGACCCAGAGTTTGGGCTTTTCTTGACGATGGTACGTTCTGTCTCGCTGTCAAGTGATACTGTTAATAGTAAATTATATTGGGTCAAAGGTGAAAAGCAAGAGCCAATGAGTCTGCGACAAATATATGAGCTGATGATGGTGAGCCAATGAGTCTGCAACAAATATATGAGCTGATGATGGTGAGCCAATGAGTCTGCAACAAATATATGAGCTGATGATGGTGAGCTAATGAGTCTGCAACAAATATATGAGCTGATGATGGTGAGCCAATGAGTCTGCAACAAATATATGAGCTGAAGATGGTGAGCCAATGAGTCTGCAACAAATATATGAGCTGAAGATGGTGAGCCAATGAGTCTGCAACAAATATATGAGCTGAAGATGGTGTGCCAATGAGTCTGCAACAAATATATGAGCTGAAGATGGTGTGCCAATGAGTCTGCAACAAATATATGAGCTGAAGATGGTGTGCCAATGAGTCTGCAACAAATATATGAGCTGAAGATGGTGAGCCAATGAGTCTGCAACAAATATATGAGCTGAAGATGGTGTGCCAATGAGTCTGCAACAAATATATGAGCTGAAGATGGTGAGCCAATGAGTCTGCAACAAATATATGAGCTGAAGATGGTGAGCCAATGAGTCTGCAACAAATATATGAGCTGAAGATGGAGAGCCAATGAGTCTGCAACAAATATATGAGCTGAAGATGGTGTGCCAATGAGTCTGCAACAAATATATGAGCTGAAGATGGTGAGCCAATGAGTCTGCAACAAATATATGAGCTGAAGATGGTGAGCCAATGAGTCTGCAACAAATATATGAGCTGAAGATGGTGAGCCAATGAGTCTGCAACAAATATATGAGCTGAAGATGGTGAGCCAATGAGTCTGCAACAAATATATGAGCTGAAGATGGTGAGCCAATGAGTCTGCAACAAATATATGAGCTGAAGATGGTGAGCCAATGAGTCTGCAACAAATATATGAGCTGAAGATGGTGTGCCAATGTGTCTGCAACAAATATATGAGCTGAAGATGGTGAGCCAATGAGTCTGCAACAAATATATGAGCTGAAGATGGTGAGCCAATGAGTCTGCAACAAATATATGAGCTGAAGATGGTGAGCCAATGAGTCTGCAACAAATATATGAGCTGAAGATGGTATATCTTTTCAGTGTCAGACTTTGCACAGTACCCACATTATTTTTTACCACTTGTCCCTGTTCTGAGTAAGCCTCTTGACAAGAGCGCTTATGCCCACTGTTAATTTTTGTTTCTGTGCTCTTTTTAATGTTTCTCTAATTTGACCTCCTTTTCTTTCTCCCTGTTTTTCGTTTGAGGGCTTTTTAAGATTCTTTTATTGTCTCTTCCAATCATATAACCAACATATGCCCACCTTCTTCTCTTGATTACAGATGATATTGTTGGATTTCTGGCATTTTCTCTTACTTCTGTACTAGTCTTGAATTCGTTCTATGGTGTACAACATATTTCTTAGGGAACAGGCAAATAATTGCAATATTGCAAAATATTGCAAACATATTTCTTACTATATTATATCTTACATTATTATTATAATGGATCCTTAATACGACACCAAAAGAGTGAATGGGCATTTACAGCATGCCCGACAGGCAGAATAGTCAAAGAAGACAGTGGTGCATATATTATGACCATGAGTAGCATGATGATGGAGGTGATGGCAGTAACCAGGACATTCATCTGGTTAGAGTCACAAGACTACACCCATGCCTGCATACTAAGTGATTCGATGAGCATAATAAGAGAAGTGGAGGTGGGCTCTGTACTCATGCAAAGGATAGAGTCATTGCAGAAGTCAAAAATACGTAGGGTTACCTTTTTCTACGTCCCTGGACATGTGGGGGTATGGGGAAATGAAAGAGCGGACAGGTTGGCTAGCTGTGCTGTCGTTGAAGATAGTCAACCAATGGATCGGGTGGATGCCATCAATGCCCTCCGAGATGTGAGAAGGGCACAGGACTTTGACAACCATGAGTCCACGTCACTCCTTCGGATGAAAGAGACAGGAGTTAAGATGGACACAGCCAGAAACAAGAAACTTAGTAGGCATGTAAGAAGACTTATCAACCAACATAGAACTGGAGTCATCAGTCGCTGGACACTGTAGGACTTGCTGAGGAGGGGATCTGAGCAACTATGGACATGTTCGGAGTGCAATGATGATGACCTGCAAATAACTCACTCAGTAACTTACATGATTATACATATATCAGTCATTCCTGAGCATTTTGATATACAATTCATGACTAAACAATGAAAAATAGGAAATCTATAATTTAATTTGTGTAACTGTCATAATGTAAAAGTTTGTGTTGAGAAATGAGTGTGTCCACATACAGGATTTGCCTGTAGTTAGTACGGGATACGTCATCTGTAAAATGTCATGCATGCATAATCATACATTGTCTACAACATATGATCTAACTGCAGAATCATATTGCTTGTAATAGGGATGTCAACAGAACCATTAATTACCTGTAAAACGTGACATTCACAATTAACTCTTTCCTTACAGAAGCTTTCTATCGATGCAACAGGAAAGATTCCAGAGAAAAAAATTGTTCATGGTTGTAAGAATCAATCTACATATTTATATGTATCTAACATATAACATCTATCTATCTATCTCTTGTCCTTTCGAGCCGAAGACAGCACATAGGGCAGAACCACAATCTCAAAAACAGAAACCTTGCGTGCCAAAATGGCACATATTGCAGAGATCACTGCTAACATATAACATATTATATTTAAATTTTTAGATAATTGAACAAGGTATTAGATTTCACCAATACCAAGATGATACAAGACATGTAAATAGAATATGGTTTGATGACGGTGCACACTAATCAAATTGAGAGTGGTGCACTATGCGAAACGTACATGGTCAAAATCTGCATGGCACATAGTGCGGTGAAACATACATGGTCAAAATCAGCGTGGCACATAGTGCGGCAAAACGTACATGGTCAAAATCAGCGTGGCACATAGTGCGGCGAAATGTACATGGTCAAAATCAGCATGGCACATAGTGCAGCGAAACTTATGGAAAGAGTTAATACAATAATAATAATATCAATGAAATCTACACCTATCTTGACTCTAAAAACAGTAACAGGTTTACAACCCTTTGATGACAGACGGGTCACTAAAGTATTGCAACAAGCGGAGAAATATAGAAGGCTCCTTAGCCACCCCATGCACCAAAGACTAACTGGTTTCGGAATTGTACGACTAAAGAGGAGCAACTTCACTGCAATCGCCAATGAACTAACTACTGGAGACCCAGTACTTTCCCAAACAATATCGAAACCCTTGGGCCCATCTGATATGTCTCCTCATGGGAAACATAAAATACCAGAACTTAAGGAAAATATAACAAGAATCATGTAAAAAGGCACCCAATCAGACACATAAAGAAAACACGTAGCAGAAAAACACAACATGATACCTACCCACTGGACTCTTGGTCCCACATATACACAGATGGCTCTGCTACAAATGTCACCAGAAATGGAGGGGGAGGTGTGTTCTTGACGCTGAATAACCAGGACGAGATCACCAAGTCAATAGCTACAGGAAAATTCTTAAACAACTTTAAAGCAGAAACTGAGGCCCTCAGAGATGCTGCAACACTGGCTACTCAACACAAAAATAACATGCACAATAAATTGGTGATTCTGACTGATGCTCTGTCAGTACTATCAACTCTTAAAAGCCCCAGGAACAATGAACTAGATGAGAGAACAACCCTGGACCAACTATGCAATAACTTCCAGAGAGTAGTCATTTAGTGGATACCATCACACTGTAATATATGGGGGAATGAACGCGCAGACAAATTAGCTAAAGAGGGAGGAAGATTACCAAAAGAGAACCATCCGCCCAGTTATGATGAAGCCAAATCCATCCTTATAGGTCAGTTCCATGAAAAATGGAAACGAGAACACCCAAAGCATAACGAGAGGGACGGAAACCACCAACTATCAAGGAGGGATCAAGTCATCATACTTCGCCTACGCACTGGCCACAATAGAATGAGAAATCACATGTTCACCAAATTCAAAATAGGTACAACCAGTCTATGCCACTGTACACTGGACAATATGACTACAAAACATGTTCTACAGGATTGCCCCCACTACACAGACCTGAGAAGAGCAATGTGGTCCACACCCACCTCCCTGGAAGAGAAACTATATTGGGCAATCGAGTCACTTAAACAGACAGCTGCCTTCATGAGAGAGTCTGGAATCCTACTCTGATTGAGTCCTGATCAGAGAGAGAGAGAGAGAGATGTTAATGAACACATTTGTTACTGAGGTGTTTAATATGTTGTGGCCATGCCATTTGATATCAATGAACACATTTGTTACTGAGGTGTTTAATATGTTGTGGCCATGCCGTTTGATATCAATGAACACATTTATTACCAAGGTGTTTAATATGTTGTGGCCATGCTGTTTGATATCAATGAACACAATTATTACCAAGGTGTTTAATACGTTGTGGCCATGCCGTTTGATATCAATGAACACATTTATTACCAAGGTGTTTAATATGTTGTGGCCATGCTGTTTGATATCAATGAACACATTTATTACCAAGGTGTTTAATACGTTGTGGCCATGCTGTTTGATATCAATGAACACATTTATTACCAAGGTGTTTAATACGTTGTGACCATGCCATTTGATATCAATGAACACATTTATTACCAAGGTGTTTAATACGTTTTGGCCATGCCGTTTGATATCAATGAACACATTTATTACCAAGGTGTTTAATACGTTGTGGCCATGCCGTTTGATATCAATGAACACATTTATTACCAAGGTGTTTAATATGTTGTGGCCATGTCGTTTGATATCAATGAACACATTTATTACCAAGGTGTTTAATATGTTGTGGCCATGCCGTTTGATATCAATGAACACAATTATTACCAAGGTGTTTAATACGTTGTGGCCATGCCGTTTGATATCAATGAACACATTTATTACCAAGGTGTTTAATACGTTTTGGCCATGCCATTTTAAAAATTTTATTTGGAACAAGCAATTTTTTAAATATTAAATTTAAAATCATCATTATCATAAAGTACTGGGCCTGCTGGCGTAGGTGATCAAGTCTCTCCACAACTTTTGATCACAACAGTTATTTATCATTTCTGTTGTTGACCTTCAAAATCGTATGTAGAGCACATTTGATCTCTATATTTGATGTGAGCACAGATGAGATCACTGTCAGTGTGAGACTCACTGAACGATAAGTTAACATGGTTATGGTTATGGTTATGGTTAGCCAAAGGCCCTGGTATCACTGCAAACAAATTTAAATCCATAATTGCTCAACCGTCCGTTCCAGAGGAATTATCCAAATTAAAACTCATCTCATTAAAGGATCCAAACAAAGAAAGACAGCTGCAGTCCACATCATAGCAGCTACAGCACATGACAAAAGACATAAAGCCAAGCGGCACCGAAAATGAATGCAGCTGAACTGTCCTTCGTCATATGATATCATCATTCATTGTAAGCAATCGGAATATCGAAACATAATCTGAATGAAAAACACAGCTCACGGTGTGCACAGAGCACTAAAGTCAGTAGCATTGATAGGAAGCCAGACTTGGAATATGAGGAAACCGCAACAAGGAATGCTTTTCAAACTGAGCCTCAGTGGTTTCTGCCGCCTATCCACCATATTGACCAGAAATCTAAGTTAACATACAATGTGTTGTCATCAGAATGATAGTCTCATATTTGGCTTTTTGTCCACAGAATCCTGGCTATGCTGGCCGCCAAGAGTTGCCAGAGAATCTGAAGATTAACTTCCGCACAGTGGCAATGATGGTGCCAGACAGAGCCATCATCATCAGAGTAAAGCTCGCTAGTTGTGGTTTTCTGCAGAACATTGTTCTTGCCAAGAAGTTCTTTACCCTCTACAAGTTGTGTGAGGAACAGTTGTCCAAACAGGTCAGTCTCTTCTAGACTCAAGGATTGCTTATTCTTCTACCTTTCATCTCCCTGTGGAGCATAGGTCTTCAACAAACATTTTCAGCTCACTGTGGAGCATAGGTCTTCAACAAACACTTTCATCTCCCTGTGGAGCATAGGTCTTCAACAAACACTTTCAGCTCCCTGTGAAGCATAGGTCTTCAACAAACACTTTCAGCTCCCTGTAGAGCATAGGTCTTCAACAAACACTTTCAGCTCCCTGTGGAGCATAGGTCTTCAACAAACACTTTCAGCTCCCTGTAGAGCATAGGTCTTCAACAAACACTTTCAGCTTCCTGTGGAGCATAGGTCTTCAACAAACACTTTCAGCTCCCTGTGGAGCACAGGTCTTCAACAAACACTTTCCAAGTCATTCTGTTTCTTGCCATTCTTTTAAGATCATTCCATGTCTTCCCCATCATCTTCATCTCTGCTTCTATCTGTCTTCTCCAAGAATTCTTTGTCTTTTTCCCTGGTAATTCCAAAAAAGGGCCTGTTGTGTATAACTCTCAGTTGGCTTCCGCAGTGTGTGTAGACTCAAGAATTGCTTCTTAGTTATTGACATAGCAGTCCATACATAGACCTTTTGCTATGCAAATCAGTCACTTGACTCTGCATTGTCTGTGTTGTTTGTGTCAGTGGAAATTTCATGTTAAGCAAGACAAAATAGGACAGTATTAAAATGATAAAGTTTCATGATAAGAAAAGATAGCATTCAAATAAGTAAAAAAAAAGTTTCATGATAAGAAAAGATAACATTAGACAGTATCAAATGAAAGAAAAAAAGTTTCATGATAAGAAAAAATAACATGAGACAGTATCAAATGAAAGAGAAGGTTTCATGATAAGTCAGACAGTGTAAGGCAGTGTTAAAATCAGATAGAAAGTTTGATAAACTATAACATTGGACAGAATGCACTCATACGTTTAGTTAATTTAATAAACTATAAAGTTGACAGAGTGCAGTCATATATTTAGTGATATTTGCACAATTTGGTTTATTTCAGGTCCACTATGATTTTGGACTTCGCAACATCCTGTCTGTTCTGAGAACACTGGGAGCATTCAAACGTGCTAACCCTGAGGACAGTGAACCAATGATCGTCATGCGTGTCCTGCGAGACATGAACCTCTCCAAGCTTGTTGATGAGGATGAGCCTTTGTTTATGTCACTGATTGAGGATCTGTTTCCTGGCATGACTTTGGACAAAGCTGGTTACCCAGATGTGGAGGCAGCCATTTCCAAAAAGGTACTAACTTGCTTCTATTAAAGTCCTACTTCTAAAGTCCTACCTCTAAAGTCCTACCTCTAAAGTCCTACCTCTAAAGTCCTACCTCTAAAGTCCTACATCTAAAGTCCTGCCTTTTAAATCCTACCTCTAAAGTCCTGCCTCAGAAGTCCTACCTCTAATGTCCTGCCTCAGAAGTCCTACCTCTAAAGTCCTACCTCTAAAGTCCAGCCTTTTAAATCCTACCTCTAAAGTCCTGCCTCAGAAGTCCTACCTCTAAAGTTCTGCCTTTTAAATCCTACCTCTAAAGTCCTGCCTCAGAAGTCCTACCTCTTAAATCCTACCTCTAAAGTCCTGCCTCAGAAGTCCTACCTCTTAAATCTTACCTCTAAAGTCCCACTTTTTAAATCCTTTCTCTTAAACCCTATCTCTAAAGTCCTACCTCTTAAATCCTATCTCTAAAGTCCTACCTCTTAAATCCTATCTCTAAAGTCCTGCCTCAGAGGTCCTACCTCTAAAGTCCTACCTCTAAAGTCCTACCTCTAAAGTCCTACCTCTCACTGACTTCACCTTCGAGGTGCTATCTTTAGCTTGTTATATTGTACACAGGGCTTTTGCTTTTTCCCAGTGGTGTCTCTTGTATGTTTAATGTAGAAACATTCATATAGAGTTCTATAGATCTGCTTCACTGAAAGGGAGACAAATCTTGATCTCCTTCCTTCCCCCTGCCGCTGGACATCACATGGGACTTGTAGTGTTTTTCGCCGTCCATCTTTATTCTGGGCAAGATGTTTGATCTTATCTAATGAGTTTATGCCTGCCAACTTTACTTCTCTTAATAGTGTTCCTTTTAGTCTCTATCAAGGTTTTCTGTTTCCTGATGTTTCCCATCTATGTAGAGCCAGTCTTAACATATGGATGTGAATCATGGACAATAGGACAACAGATAAGAAAATCACTGGAGGCTGTAGAAATGTGGTTTTGCGGAAGAATATTGAGAATACCGTGGACAGCTAAGAAGAGTAATGAAAACATTCTGAAAGAAGCCAAAGCAAAAAGAGACCTAATTTCCAATATTAGGAAGAAACAATCATCATTTTTGGCCAGGTAATGAGAAGAAAACGACTGGAATATATTGTAACAACTGGGAAAATTGAGGGATGAAGAGATAGAGGGAAGCAAAGATAAAAGACAGCAGACAACTTAAGAGAATAGCTTGGCTAAAGGTCAACAACAGAAATGTTGAGATCGAAAGTCATGGAGAGACATGATCACCTATGCCAGCAGGCATGGTACTTGATGATGATGATGTTTCCCATAGAAGAGCCAGTTTTGGAATTCTTTTGTTGTCTCTTCTCAGCACCTGTCCGACATATGTTCATCTTCTCTTCCTAATTGTAGATGAGATCGCTGGTTGCATGGCCATTTCTCTTATCTCTATATTAGTCTTGAATTCATTCCATTGTAGATGAGATCGCCTGGTTGCATGGCCATTTCTCTTATCTCTATATTAGTCTTGAATTCATTCCATTGTACGCAGAGTATTTTCATTCCTATTTTGGATATATCTCCATGTGATGTCTAAGATCCATGCTTTTCTTTCAGTTTCCTTAAATCTAGCAGCACTTAATTCCGCTGATGTCAATATTGCTGTGTTGTGAATATCCCATAGTTCCAGTGTTCTAGATTAAATTGTCCTTTGATATTTTCATCTTTTAATTTGTTACTCTCTATATTCTTTCAAATTATCCAAAATTGTGTGCTTAGTACACTTCACTCTGGATCAGAAACTTGGACTATCTAAGCAAGGGCAGGAGAAAAGGTTAAACAGCTTTCATGTGCACGGCCTTCAAAAAATTATGAACATCAAATGGCAGGTTAAAGTCACCAACTCTAATGTCTTACAATGAGCCAAAATCCCATCCATCATGGCAGGACAAAGTAACCAACTCTAATGTCCTACAACAAACCAAACTCCCATCCATCATGGCAGGACAAAGTAACCAACTCTAATGTCCTACAATAAACTACACTCCCATCCATCATGGCAGGACAAAGTAACCAACTCTAATGTCCTACAACAAACCAAACTCCCATCCATCATGGCAGGACAAAGTAATCAACTCTAATGTCCTACAACAAACTACACTCCCATCCATCATGGCAGGACAAAGTAATCAACTCTAATGTCCTACAACAAACCAAACTCCCATCCATCATGGCAGGACAAAGTAACCAACTCTAATGTCCTACAACAAACCAAACTCTCATCCATCATGGCAGGACAAAGTAACCAACTCTAATGTCCTACAACAAATTAACTCCCATCCATCATGGCAGGACAAAGTAACCAACTCTAATGTCCTACAACAAACTACACTCCCATCCATCATGGCAGGACAAAGTAACCAACTCTAATGTCCTACAACAAACCAAACTCTCATCCATCATGGCAGGACAAAGTAACCAACTCTAATGTCCTACAACAAACCAAACCCCCATCCATCATGGCAGGACAAAGTAATCAACTCTAATGTCCTACAACAAACCAAACTCCCATCCATCATGGCAGGACAAAGTAATCAACTCTAATGTCCTACAACAAACCAAACTCCCATCCATCATGGCAGGACAAAGTAATCAACTCTAATGTCCTACAACAAACCAAACTCCCATCCATCATGGCAGGACAAAGTAATCAACTCTAATGTCCTACAACAAATTAACTCCCATCCATCATGGCAACACTTAGGAATTGAAGACTAAGTTGGCTGGGTCATATAAGAAGACTACAATATGATTGTTTTATTGACTGCAGGACACAGTTAACAAGGATTAACCCTAGGTTATGCCACCTATCTGTGAATCACGTTTTATGACACTTCAAAAGAAACAAATCAAACACTCAGGGGTCACCAGAAGCAATAATTCGGAAAATATAAGGAGGGGTGAACTGGACTACAAAGAACATGAGGTAGGGTTCGTTCCCAACCGATGGCTTCCAGTTCACCCAGTCTTTAATGGGTGCCAGATTTTTTTCTGGGAAAGTAAAGCGGCATGGATGTAATACTGACCATAATAACCCAAAAATCATGTGCTGAAGGTCTGTAAAATGTATGGTCACTAACATTATATTCCCTATACGCCACTTGGCGTGACGGGGGCTCTTTACTGCTATAAGGAGGGGAGAATATTTGCTTGTGTCAAACTGTTGAATTCCAAAATAACATATTTTTGAGTTTATACATTTTATGCAGGTATCGCAATCTAGGGCTAACCGTGGGACATGATTAAGTCTGAGACATAATTAACTCATGGACATGATTGAGTCTGAGACATAATTAACTCATGGACATGATTAAGTCTGAGACATAATTAACTCATGGACATGATTAAGTCTGAGACATAATTAACTCATGGACATGATTAAGTCTGAGACATAATTAACTCATGGACATGATTAAGTCTGAGACATAATTAACTCATGGACATGATTAAGTCTGAGATATAATTAACTCATGGACATGATTAAGTCTGAGACATAATTAACTCATGGACATTATTAACTATAGTTGTAAGATTTTAACTAATCTGAATCAATGTTCCTGATACTTATAGAGCATTATGTCTAAATAATTTTATTCCCCTTTAATGATATGTTTATGTTGTGCAATGATTTTCTGTTGTTTGATTTGTATTTTGTATTTTGAGTTGTATGTCCGTGTCGTCCAGATTTATATCTTTTAGGCAGTCTATAAGTTGATTATGGTGTATTCTATCAAATGCTTTATGTGTTCTATGAAGCAGGCATATATTGGTTTGTTTACTTCTATGTACTTTTCAATCAATGTCCTCATGCTGAATATGGCTTCTTTTGTCCCACTGTTTTTCCTGAATCCAAATTCTATTTATCTATCTATTGTCCTTTCGAGCCGAAGACGGCACATAGGGCAGAACCACAATCTCAAAAACAGAAACCTTGCATGCCAAAATGGCTCATATTGCAGAGATCACTGCTTCTAAAATCTATGGCGCTGTTTCCATAACAATACTTTTTACAATGACAGCTTGTCAAGCCATCGATCAACCTCCTTAGTCGCCTCTTACGACATGCCTGGAAGGTTACAGTGTCACTATTCTTTACTTCCCTCATATGAGGCCCCAAATTGCTGTTCATCTAATTCAGTATTAATTTTATTCTGAATCCTTCCTTGTATAACTTTTAGTAAAATTTTGGTTACCAGGCTTATTGTTCTAAAATCACTGCATTCAACTGCACCATTCATTTTAGGCAATGCAATGAAAGTTGATACTTTTAGTAAGATATAATTAAGAATACAAATTATACAAACAGCTGTCACCTGGTGAATGTATGTGCTAGGTTTATCATAATTTAGTGAGCATTTCATGGTGAGTTATAACCTAAAGATTATTACATCCTCAACAGGTCTCAGAAGCTGGCCTCATCAACCATGACCCATGGATCCTGAAACTGATCCAGCTTTATGAGACTCAGCGTGTACGCCATGGCATGATGACCCTGGGTCCAAGTGGCGCAGGCAAAACGTGTTGCATCCACACCCTGATGAAAGCCATGACGGAGTGTGGCACTGCTCACAAGGAGATGAGGATGAATCCAAAAGCTATTACAGCTCCTCAGATGTTTGGTCGGCTAGATGTGGCAACCAATGATTGGACGGACGGCATTTTCTCTACATTGTGGAGGAGGACTCACAAGGCAAAGAAAGTAGGTCAAGAACAAAGAAAGAGGGGAGGAAGATGAGAGAGGGACGATGAGAGACGATCTTGTGTTTGATCAACGACATCGACTTCTCTATCTGATGCCACATTTACGTGTCTTGTGTTTGATCAACGACATCAACTTCTCTATCTGATGCTACATTTATGTGTCTTGTGTTTGATCAACGACATCGACTTCTCTATCTGATGCCACATTTACGTGTCTTGTGTTTGATCAACGACATCAACTTCTCTATCTGATGCCACATTAACGTGTCTTGTGTTTGATCAACGACATCGACTTCTCTATCTGATGCCACATTTATGTGTCTTGTGTTTGATCAACGACATCGACTTCTCTATCTAATGCCACATTAATGTGTCTTGTGTTTGATCAACGACATCAACTTCTCTATCTGATGCCACATTAACGTGTCTTGTGTTTGATCAACGACATCGACTTCTCTATCTGATGCTACACTTATGTGTCTTGTGTTTGATCAACGACATCAACTTCTCTATCTGATGCCACATTAACGTGTCTTGTGTTTGATCGACATTGACTTCTCTATCTGATGCCACATTAACGTGTCTTGTGTTTGATCAACGACATCAACTTCTCTATCTGATGCCACATTAACGTGTCTTGTGTTTGATCAACGACATCGACTTCTCTATCTGATGCCACATTAACGTGTCTTGTGTTTGATCAACGACATTGACTTCTCTATCTGATGCCACATTTACGTGTCTTGTGTTTGATCAACGACATCAACTTCTCTATCTGATGCCACATTTACGTGTCTTGTGTTTGATCAACGACATCAACTTCTCTATCTGATGCCACATTTTCGTGTCTTGTGTTTGAACAACGACATCAACTTCTCTATCTGATGCCACATTAACGTGTCTTGTGTTTGATCAATGACATCAACTTCTCTATCTGATGCCACATTAACGTATCTTGTGTTTGATCAACGGCATCAACTTCTCTATCTGATGCCACATTAACGTATCTTGTGTTTGATCAACGACATCAACTTCTCTATCTGATGCCACATTAACGTGTCTTGTGTTTGATCAACGACATCAACTTCTCTATCTGATGCCACATTTATGTGTCTTGTGTTTGATCAACGACATCAACTTCTCTATCTGATGCCACATTAACGTGTCTTGTGTTTGATCAACGACATCGACTTCTCTATCTGATGCTACATTAATGTGTCTTGTGTTTGATCAACGACATCGACTTCTCTATCCGATGCTACATTTATGTGTCTCGTGTTTGATCAACTTCTCTATCTGATGCCACATTAACGTGTCTTGTGTTTGATCAACGACATCAACTTCTCTATCTGATGCCACATTAACGTGTCTTGTGTTTGATCAACGACATCAACTTCTCTATCTGATGCCACATTAACGTGTCTTGTGTTTGATCAACAACATCAACTTCTCTATCTAATGCCACATTAACGTGTCTTGTGTTTGATCAATGACATCAACTTCTCTATCTGATGCCACATTAACGTGTCTTGTGTTTGATCAACGACATCAACTTCTCTATCTGATGCCACATTAACGTGTCTTGTGTGTTTGATCAACGACATCAACTTCTCTATTTTCAATTTCAATAACAGATATGATAGATAGCACTAATGGCAAACTAATGGAGTAGGATGTTGTGAAGATTCATGTTCACCTGAGCCATCTAGATCTATGTTGATTGGACAGTCCTTAGTTAATCAGTGAATTAAATCATTGCGAGCCACAAAACCTTCTGGTCACCGACGCGTCAAACCCTGGAGCCAGTTATTTTTGCTTTTTATTGACATTTACACAGTAATTTCCCTTAAAACATTGTAATTCTCTAAAGTAACCTCATTTCTGACTTCCTGAGCAAGCTGTCGGAACAAAGCCACATTTTCTGAACAAACCGCATATTTTAGATCAATTTTCATTAGTTTTCTTGCTGCTATTTCAAATTTATAAATGATTACAGTGTTTTAAACCAATTAGTAAGGTGTGTATAAAAAAAGTTTAAACATGATAACCACCACACAGCTTCCTCCAGAGAACATTAACACTGAGTTTAGTGCTCTGTGCATACTGTGAGCTGTGTGTTTCATCTGTTTTGATCGTGTTTCGATATTCCGATTGTTTACGATGAATGCTGATATCCTATGATGGAGAACAGATGGCTGTATTCACTTTCTGTGCGGTTTCGCCTTATGTCTTTGGCATGTGCTGATACTCCTATGATGGGGACTACAGTTACCTTTCTTTGTTTGGGAGATGAAATAGTAATTCAAATAATTCCACTGGCACGGGTGGTTGAGCAACTATGGATTTTAATTCATTTGCAGTGATACCGGGGCCTTCCATAACCATAACCATAGTATGATGGACAGTTTGACTGTGTTCACTTTGGTGCCGCTTGGCCTTATGTCTTTTGGCATGTGTTGTAGCTTGCTATGATGGGACTGCAGCTGCCTTTCTTTGTTTGGATCCTTCAATGAGATGAGATGTTAATTCTGATGATTCCACTGGCATGGGCAGTTAAGCAATTATGGATTTTAATTCATTTGCAGTGATACTGGGGCATTCAACTAACTACAACTACAACATTAACACACAGAATCAGTGGGAAGAAGCACAGGTAGAAATTGATGGATTCATGAAATAACAAACATGACAGTCAACATTATGCAAGAAACAACATTCTGAACATTGACTGACCGATTTTGATTCAATGCTGAAAAAAAAATCTTCACAATAACAACATATGGATGTGTATTATGGATAATCTCAAAATAACAAGGAAGAAAATTAGTTCATTTGAAGCAGAATTCTACAGAAAAATTCTTAGAATAATGAAAAAATCAATGACAACATTGAAAGACCTAAATGCTGAAAAGAACTGGCTTATTACCATCTTAGAAAGGAAATTCAAAAACTATGGTCATGATAAAGAGTCACTATGGGCTGGAAAGAATAATAATGGAATTCGTGGTTTCAGGAAGATGAGACCTTAGCGATCAAACACGTGGGGGAAACATTAGTCGGGCTAAACCCCCAACGTGTGTTTTTCTTAATTTAAGCCCTTAACTTATGACTGACTCAGTAGGTCGGTAAGGGATAAATGTTTTATGCTCAGAGAAATACTCAGAAGATGGAGATTAAAGTAGCAACGATAAATATATGCGGGATAAAAAATGAAGAATAGCCCCCACCGTAGAATATATAAGGAAACAACAGATAAAATGGTTTGGCCACGTGACAAGGCAGAAAGACCAAAACACTACACAACGAGCCTTCAACAAACATTGTGAGAACACCAGGCCCAAGGGTCGACCACGAAAAAGATGGGTCGATGGAATATTAGAAGCACTAGGAAACATAACAGCAGCAGAGGCGAACAGAAGAGCAAAAGACCGCAAATTATATCTCCCCTCGACGCTGAAAGGCAGATGAGGAAGGAAAGAAGAAGGAAGATGAGACAGGGACAAACCAAGAAGAAGGTGGTTAAAGATATCATGGGGGCCTCGGTAGCCTAGTTGGGAAAACTACCCAACTGGACTACCAACGTTCGATTCCACTGGGAGCAGTGTGAATTGTACTCATGGTTGGAAAAAAAAATACCCCCACGGTCGACCCAGCCGTTGGCAGAAATGGGTACCAGGGTATTACCCTGGGAAGGTGAGGAATGCCAACTCGCATCGTGAGTTTCGATGTTTGAAGTGACACTATCCAGAAATCTCCGAACATTTCTGGATAGGTGGCCAAGCACATATGGATGGAAACTCGCGTGCTAAGACACCAGTTCAAGTCTCGTACTTGACCTTTAGATATCATGGACCTTGAACATGACAACAGAAAAAGTGGGAAATTTATTGGAAACAGATTCTTTTTGATGGGCTGTGATGAGTGGAACGTCTCCAAAGGACATGTGGCTTGATGATGAAAGGAAGCAGAAGCTGCATAAAGTAAAGCCAGAATGAGTCAGTAGCTGATAGACTCAGCATTTTAAGCAATGATTTCTTTCATTCGTAGGGTGTCGGCTCCATATCAAAGATTGACTACCATGGAGCACCATTTTACTCTGTCTCTTTTCTTGAACGTGTACGTTGTCATAGGTTCACCAGTCCACCTTTTTGATATTATCGACATTCCTCACCTTCCCAGAGTAATACCCTGGTACCCATTTCTGCCAATCGCTGGGTCGACTGTGGGGGTATTTTTTTTTCCGACCATGAGTACAACTTACACTGCTTCCAGCGGGAATCGAACACAAGTTGTCCATCATTTGTTATAAATATATCCAAGATAGCTATGTTCTTGAACTCTTTCTAGGTTCTTTCCATCTGCTTTGATATCCAGTTGTATATTTTGTATATTTTGTGTGATGCCATGAATGAAGTTGCTCTAACTCTTCTCCAAGGGAGAGCATATATGGCTGGTTCTGGATGGGCCAGTGGATGCCATTTGGATTGAGAACCTCAACTCAGTTCTTGACGACAACAAGACCTTGACCTTGGCTAATGGTGACCGCATCCCCATGGCACCCACCTGCAAGATCATCTTTGAGGTCCACAACATTGACAATGCATCGCCGGCCACTGTATCTCGCAACGGAATGGTCTTCATGTCAAGTTCAATCCTCAACTGGGACCCTATTCTGAAAGGTATTCTTTCTGACTTTCTTTACCTTCTTCTCTTGTTTCTACATTTTATCCTTGTTTGTGCATTTATCTTAATTGTGCTATCTATAGCCACACAAGTCCAAAAATAAACTCTTTTTTGTTGTTAATATCTTTCTTTTTTATTTGTTTCTGATAAATTCCTTGACTTTGTTATAAGTTATAGGCACTGCTTGTGTCAAATTTCTTGGCACTGTTATAAGCTATACTTGTATCTATTCCTTTCAATTTTCCTGATCTTGTTTATAAGTTATACTGGGTACTGGTTGGTCTCAAGACAAGATGCCGGCCTCGATACAGAGAGTTTGTGGGTTCAAATCCCGGCTGCACTGGTTGGGGATTTTTATTTATGATTTCTCTCTGCGGCTACCACCCCTGGTCTTAGCAGCGAGTCCTGGCTTGGGACGTCAATTACTCATCAATGGAAAAAAAATATGAGTACATCCGAAGTCGGTGTTATCTGCCTGTGCGGCGAGGGACCCCTGTGCACACGGCTGCCAGGGAAAAATGAATTAACACGCAAAATTCAGTTCCTAGTCTCTTGGGACTTCGTCAGAGGTAAAAGCTGGCGGACGAAAAAAAAAAAAAGAAAAAAAGAAATTAAATTAAAAAAAATAAATTATACTTGTATCTGTTGATGTCACATTTCTTGCCACTGTTATAAGTTATACTTGTATCTGTTGATGTCACATTTCTTGCCACTGTTATAAGTTATACTTGTATCTGTTGATGTTACATTTCTTGCACTGTTATGAGTTATACTTCTATTTATTCCTACCAAATTTTCTTATCTTGTTATGAGTTTTACTTGTATCTGGTCCTGATAATAAATTTTGTTCCTCTTTTCATAATTTATACTTGTTTGTAGAATCAAAGACCTTTTTTGTACTGTCTGCAGTCTCAGGGATCGTTCTTTCTTTCATTCCTCATTTACCGTTCAGCTTCGAGGGGAGATATTGTTCGCAGTTTCTTGCTCATCTATTGGCCTCTTCTGCTGTTATACCTCTGAGTGTTTCTGGTATTTTTCAGGGATCTTAGTGCAGATATGCTAGCATTTTATTTCTTTGAAGATCTTTCAACCATCAAGCTATAAAGAGTATGCCAGAGATAGAATTAAACAGAATTGGTGATATACGCTGCTCAGTTTATCATATTAGATTTACACTACTCTCTGTATCACATCAGAGGTCATATGACCAAATGTATTCTCTAAATAAGGCAAATGTGGTTCAAATCAGGTAGGGCCAAACAAGTTTTTTTCTTAAATTGTGATTGAAATACAAATTCTGACCCAAACTCCATTATGGCCACTAAGCTGGACATACAGCCTTTATTCTCAAACTCATTATAAAATTCATGTGACACATTAGAAATGAGAAAAACTGTAATGAGAGCTTAGTCTTATAGTTAAACATATCACACTTGTCTTAACTCTTTCCCTACATAAATATATCACACATATCTTAACTCTTTCCCTACATAAATATATCACACATGTCTTAACTCTTTCCCTACATAAATGTATCACACATGTCTTAATTCTTTCCCTACATAAATGTATCACACATGTCTTAACTCTTTCCCTACATAAATGTATCACACTTGTCTTAATTCTTTCCCTACATAAATGAATCACACATGTCTTAATTCTTTCCCTACATAAATGTATCACACTTGTCTTAATTCTTTCCCTACATAAATGTATCACACTTGTCTTAACTCTTTCCCTACATAAATGTATCACACATGTCTTAACTCTTTCCCTACATGAATGTATCACACATGTCTTAACTCTTTCCCTACATAAATGTATCACACATGTCTTAACTCTTTCCCTACATAAATGTATCACACATGTCTTAACTCTTTCCCTACGGTTTGCTGCACTGTGCGTCATGCTGATTTCGGCCGGATCTTTGGGCCATGTTAAAAGACACAACAGTCTACTAAATGTAATCTTGTAGGGGAAAATAAAAGACGAAGAGGCAGACAAAGACTAACATGGACGAGTAACATAAAAAGATGGACAAGTCAGCCTATGACAACCTGCACCATCAAAGCAAGAGACAGAGCAGAATGGCACTCCACGGTAGCCAACCTTCGTTGTGGAGATGGAACTCGATGATGACATTTTGCAGCATTATTTATCACTCTCAATTTGATTTTTTACATGTCTTGTATCATCTTGGTATTGGTGAAACTAATTCCTTGTTCAATGATCTAAAAATGCACATATAAAATGTTATATGTTAGATAAATATAAATATGTAGATTGATTCTTAAAACCATGACAAATGTTATCTATAAAATCTCTTCCGTTGCATCGATAAAAAGCTACGGTATGGAAAGAGTTAAAGTCCCAGATATTTTAGCTGACATCACCATCAATATTCTTCTTCTTCTTCTTCTGCGATCATGGTTCATTCAGACTAGGACTCTGGACTCTTTTATGAAGGCAGTTGTCTAAGTGATTCGGTTGCCCCATATAGTTTCTCTTCCAGTGATACGGTTGCCCCATATAGTTTCTCTTCCAGTGATACGGTTGCCCCATATAGTTACTCTTCCAGTGATTTGGTTACCCCGTATAGTTTCTCTTCCAGTGATTCGGTTGCCCCGTATAGTTTCTCTTCCAGTGATTCGGTTGCCCCATATAGTTTCTCTTCCAGGGAGGTGGGCGTGGGCAATATTTGTCCGTCTCAGGTCTGTGTACTAGGGGCAATCCTGTAGAATATGTTTTGTTGTCATGTTATCCAGTGTACAGTGGCATTGGCTGGTAGTTCCTATTTTGAATTTGGTGAACATGTGGTTTCTCATTCTGTTGTGGCCAGTGCATAAGCGTAGTATGATGACTTGATCCCTCCTTGACAGTTGGAGGTATCCGTCTCTCGTTATACTTTGGGTGTTCTTGTTTCCATTTTTCATGGTACTGGCCTTTAATGATGGATTTGGCTTCATCATAGCTGACCAGATGGTTCTCTTTTGGTAATCTCCCTCCCTCTTTAGTTAATTTGTCTGCACATTCGTTTTTGTGTATATAACATTCGTTTCCATGTATGTAACATTTGTTTCCGTGTATATAACATTCGTCTCCGTGTATATAACATTCGTCTCCGTGTATATAACATTCGTCTCCGTGTATATAATAGTCGTCTCCGTGTATATAACATTCGTCTCCGTGTATATAACATTCGTTTCCGTGTATATAACATTCTTTTCCGTGTATATAACATTCGTCTCCGTGTATATAACATTCGTCTCCGTGTATATAACATTCATTTCCGTGTATATAACATTCGTCTCCGTGTATATAACATTCGTCTCCATGTATATAACATTCGTCTCCGTGTATATAACATTCGTCTCCGTGTATATAACAGTGATATGTTGTTACCATCAATATGGAAGAACTAACACCACAATGTTGTTCTACTCACAGGTTGGCTGTTGAAGCGACCTCCCCAACAACAAGACATCATCTACTCAACATTTGAGACAGTATTCTCCCAGCTCTACACCTTCATTGTTCAGAATCTGCAACCAAAGATGGAGGTAAAGTCATGTGGTCTGAGGAAATCTCTTGTTGGTGAAATCTACTTCCTTTAATGAAGTAAACACTGAGGTTGTTGTGAGAGGTTGCTTTTAGGATAAGATAAGGGCACAGCAGTTAATGGAACTAATGTTTGGTGATTGCAGGAAGTCGGAAAAATGGAACTAATGTTTGGTGATTGCAGGAAGTTGGAAAAATGGAACTAATGTTTGGTGATTGCAGGAAGTTGGAAAAATGGAACTAATGTTTGGTGTTTGTAGGAAGTTGGAATAATGGAACTAATTCTTGGTGATTGCATGAATTTGGAATAATGGAACTAATGTTTAGTGATTGCATGAATTTGAATGTGAATTTGCAAGAATTGAGATAGTTGCTGATAGTGTTTGTGTTTATGAACTTTTATTTATTATTAATTATTTTCCATACACCTCCACAAATAATGTTGAGGGTATGTTGTGTTACTGGTAACCTCAGTGGCTGGGTGGTTAACGAACTTGTTTCCTAATCAAAAGGGCCGAAGTTCAATTTCCAGAAGAATTAATTTTTTTAGACCAACAAGGCTCCGGGGTTCACCCAGCATCTAAAAAATATGATAGTAAAAAGTAAAGTACCCCCGTCACGCCAAGTGGCGTACAGGGAATATGGTGCTGGTGACCATAAATTTTACAGACCTTCGGCACATGATTTTTGGGGTAATGTGGTCGGTATTACGCCCGTGCTGCTTTAATTTCCCAGAAAAAAAATCTGTTACCCATTTAAGGCTGGGTGAAATGGAAGCCGTCGGTTGGGATCGAACCCTACCTCTTGCCCTTTGTAGTCCAGTTCACTAACCACTGTGCAAAAAATATGATACCAGAGATTTTTCTGGGAAGTAAAGACAGTCTGGCATGGTATCAACCACATAACATCACCCAACAATGTGCTGTAGTCATGGAAAAATCTGGTCACCAACACTGTATTCCCCATACATCTAGCAAGACATGGGAGAGAACTGTTACTTTAAAAAAAATATATTGCTGATGAGAATGTTAAATCCACACCATGTTGTCATTAATAGGTACTGGAGTGCAACTACATCAGCCAGGCCATTAATCTGTTGGAAGGACTCATTCCTAAGGGAGATGATCACAAAGACATAAACAGTGCTCACTTAAAGAGGTTGATTGTCTTCTCTTTGATGTTCTCACTGGGGGCTCTGCTAGAGATTGATGACCGCAAAAAGGTGAGGCAAATATCGTCTGTGAGAGTTGTCTTATTTCTTGTTAAAGGTGAAGGATCTGCAAATATTCTTAGTCTTTGAGAGTTGCTTTGTTTCTTGTTAAAGGTGAAGGATCTGCAAATATTCTTAGTCTTTGAGAGTTGCTTTGTTTCTTGTTAAAGGTGAAGGATCTGCAAATATCCTTAGTCTTTGAGAGTTGCTTTGTTTCTTGTTAAAGGTGAAGGATCTGCAAATATTCTTAGTCTTCGAGAGTTGCTTTGTTTCTTGTTAAAGGTGAGGGATCTGCAAATATTCTTAGTCTTTGAGAGTTGCTTTGTTTCTTGTTAAAGGTGAGGGATCTGCAAATATCCTTAGTCTTTGAGAGTTGCTTTCTTTCTTGTTAAAGGTGAAGGATCTGCAAATATTCTTAGTCTTTGAGAGTTGTCTGGTTTTTTGTTGAAGATGAGGGATCTGCAAATATCCTTAGTCTTTGAGAGTTGTCTTGTTTCTTATTTGATTATTGTCTTGTTTCTCTTTTGTTTGATTTTCATCTCCAAAACTGTAAGTTTTCTCTTTGCATTACTTTAGAACTTGACAAGTTTTTTTAGTTCTTTTCGATACAAATACGGCACAAACAGAGAAATAAAAAACTTGCCATATTCAATTCATACTTGCTATCATTCCAATGCCATCAAACTTTGCATAGAACCCACAGTACCTTGCAAAATGTACCTATTTTTGGTGAGACTCACAATGTTAACTTGCCATCATCATCGTCATCATCATCAAGTACCATGCCTGCTGGTAGCTTGCTATGGGGACTTCTGGTCAATATGACAGATAGGCGGCAGGAACCGTTGAAGCTCTATTTGAAAAGTGTTCCTTGTTGCAGTTTCCTCATAATCCAAGTCTGACTTGTTGCCGGAGCTACTGAGTTTAGAGCTTTGTGCAGACCGAGAGCTGCGTTTTTTTCATCTGTTTGGTGTTTCTATATTCAGATTGCTTACGATGAATGATAATATCGTATCACAAAGGAGAGTTCAGCTGCGATCACTTTCGGTGAAGATACGCCTTGTATCTTTTGCTGTGTGATGTGGTTGCTATGATGGGGACTGCAGCTGCCTTTCTTAGTTTGGGTATTTGATGACGTGTTAATTAAGATGACTCCCCTGGCACGGCGGTTGAGCAATTATGGATTTTAATTTGTTTGCAGTGAAACTGGGGCCTGCAACTAACCATATCCATGGCTTGATATCATCATCATCATCATCATCATCATCAAGTAACATTCCTGCTGGTAGCTTGCAATCATCATCACCAAGTACCATGCCTGCTGGTAGTTGTTGTCATCATGTACCATGCCTGCTGGTAGCTTGCTATCATCATCATCATCATCATCATCATCAAGTACCATGCCTTCTGGTAGCTTGCTATCATCATCATCATCAAGTATCATGCCTGCTGGTAGCTTGCTATCATCATCAAGTACCATGCCTGCTGGTAGCTTGCTATCATCATCATCATCATCAAGTACCATGCCTGCTGGTAGCTTGCTATCATCATCAAGTACCATGCCTGCTGGTAGCTTACTATCATCATCATCATCAAGTATCATGCCTGCTGGTAGCTTGCTATCATTATCATCATCAAGTATCATGCCTGCTGGTAGCTTGCTATCATCATCATCATCAAGTACCATGCCTGCTGGTAGCTTGCTATCATCATCATCATCAAGTATCATGCCTGCTGGTAGCTTGCTATCATCATCATCATCAAGTATCATGCCTGCTGGTAGCTTGCTATCATCATCATCATCAAGTATCATGCCTGCTGGTAGCTTACTATCATCATCATCATCATCAAGTATCATGCCTGCTGGTAGCTTGCTATCATTATCATCATCAAGTATCATGCCTGCTGGTAGCTTGCTATCATCATCATCATCAAGTACCATGCCTGCTGGTAGCTTGCTATCATCATCAAGTACCATGCCTGCTGGTAGCTTGCTATCATCATCAAGTACCATGCCTGCTGGTAGCTTGCTATCATCATCAAGTACCATGCCTGCTGGTAGCTTACTATCATCATCATCATCAAGTATCATGCCTGCTGGTAGCTTGCTATCATAATCATCATCAAGTATCATGCCTGCTGGTAGCTTGCTATCATCATCATCATCAAGTACCATGCCTGCTGGTAGCTTGCTATCATCATCATCATCAAGTATCATGCCTGCTGGTAGCTTGCTATCATTATCATCATCAAGTATCATGCCTGCTGGTAGCTTGCTATCATCATCAGCATCAAGTATCATGCCTGCTGGTAGCTTGCTATCATCATCATCATCAAGTATCATGCCTGCTGGTAGCTTGCTATCATTATCATCATCAAGTATCATGCCTGCTGGTAGCTTGCTATCATCATCAAGTACCATGCCTGCTGGTAGCTTGCTATCATCATCAATTATCATGCCTGCTGGTAGCTTGCTATCATCATCAAGTACCATGCCTGCTGGTAGCTTGCTATCATCATCAAGTACCATGCCTGCTGGTAGCTTGCTATCATCATCAAGTACCATGCCTGCTGGTAGCTTGCTATCATTATCATCATCAAGTATCATGCCTGCTGGTAGCTTGCTATCATCATCAAGTACCATGCCTGCTGGTAGCTTGCTATCATCATCAAGTACCATGCCTGCTGGTAGCTTGCTATCATCATCAAGTACCATGCCTGCTGGTAGCTTGCTATCATCATCAAGTACCATGCCTGCTGGTAGCTTGCTATCATCATCAATTATCATGCCTGCTGGTAGCTTGCTATCATCATCAAGTATCATGCCTGCTGGTAGCTTGCTATCATCATCAAGTACCATGCCTGCTGGTAGCTTGCTATCATCATCAAGTATCATGCCTGCTGGTAGCTTGCTATCATCATCAATTATCATGCCTGCTGGTAGCTTGCTATCATCATCAAGTATCATGCCTGCTGGTAGCTTGCTATCATCATCAAGTACCATGCCTGCTGGTAGCTTGCTATCATCATCAAGTACCATGCCTGCTGGTAGCTTGCTATCATCATCAAGTACCATGCCTGCTGGTAGTTTGATATGGCAACAATATAGTTATACTATGGAACTACTTACCAGTCTCCTTCAGTACATTGATATGATGACTTTTCCTGAGATCTTAGATGCTTAAAAATGTCTTGGAGCCTTCTTATGATAGAAAACTAAAATATAGAGAAAGTAACCTATAGGACAGGCAAGGTTGAAAATAGATATAGTATCTGTTAGGGTGTGGAATGAAATATAATAGATTATGTGAGTCTGAAAGTTTAAACTGAAAAATATAGAAGTCTGAGTTGAAATAAAAGCAGAAACACAGGGTTTGTGAGTCTGAAAGTTAAAATAGAAAAAAGGGAGTCTTATGAGTTGTGGGTGAGATATAGAAATAGAGTCTGTGAGTCTGAAAGTTAAAATAGAAAAATAGAATCTTTGATTTGTAGGAAAAGTCTGTTTAGCCCTAGATTATGGTACCTATCTGTGACTGATTTGTTTATACAACTGTAGTAAAAATTACTACCACTTAAATGTAACATTAGGAGCTCTAAAAATAGTATTTCCCTGAACTTTTGACACAGAGATGTGTGTTTACTCTAGGAGAGACACGTGGACTTGGATTTCCTAGCTCGGGTTGATTTATGACCTGAGTTTGATCCCATGAATTGGACATATTACAATGTCTATCGGTATGGTTGCGGTAAGTCCATCATTATTTTCGGCTACTTCATAGCATTTATTTGCTATGTTGCTAGAGTTACAAAAGGTTGTTTGATGTCAGCTGACGACCGAGGACATTTCACTGGTCACAGAACAAAAAAAAAGCAGAAAAAACAATCAATTTCTTGAAAATTGTTGATTTTTTTTTTCATTACACAAGATTGTATTTCATGAAATCGGAAAACAAACAAATCCTACATCAGTAGAAAGATATCCCAAATTCAGGTGTCACCCACCGGAAGTAGTAATAAAGGATGCAAATGGAGTGGAGGGAGTTTTACCATGGCAAATTGTCAAAATTATAAAAATTTATGTTTAGATGTGGTCATTTTTACGACACTATTATAATCTAGAAATGGAGAACAACAAAATTGACAATCACGAAGATACAGACTTTCATTAATGGATTCTTACGTAGAATAAAAGGTTGAAAATGGCAGGACTAAATCACTAACATAGAATTATGGAAATGTACCAGTCAAACACTAGTGGATAAAGAGATACAGCGAAGACGATGGCGCTGGATAGGACACACACTACGGAAGCCAACTGAGAGTATTACACAACAGGCCCTTTTTTGGAATCCCCAGGGGAAAAGACAAAGAGGAAGACCAAGGAATTCTTGGAGAAGACAGATAGAAGCAGAGATGAAGATGATGGGGAAGACATGGAATGATCTTAAAAGAATGGCAAGAGACAGAACGACTTGGAAAGTGTTTGTTGAAGACCTATGCTCCACTGGGAGCTAAAAAGGTAGAAGAAGAGATTATAATCTAGAGTTAAGGAACAAAAAATTTGTGGGACTTTTGAATGTAAATTAGAGATACAATTAGTAGAACTATCTTTGATATCACAAAACTTCTCCAGATGCAAGAATGGCTACAGTCCAACTCCAACCTGCCACTGCCTGCTCTGACAGGAGATGACACTATTTATGAGTTCATGGTTGGCCAGACAGGAGAGTGGGTACACTGGATGACCAAGGTAAACTGTCAAGACTTTACTACAACTAGTTTCTGAAATTCAAAGTTAGGTTGAGGAGTTAGAGAAAGGGATGGAGGTGTCTTTGGGTTAGTTCTTTGTGAACTATTATTTTAAATAATAACTGTCATTCTTCTTTGATTTCTTTTATATGTTAATTCTTTGTGAACTATTATTTAAAATGGTAACTGTCATTCTTCTTTGATTTCTTTTATATGTTAATTCTTTGTGAACTATTATTTAAAATGGTAACTGTCATTCTTCTTTGATTTCTTTTATATGTTAATTCTTTGTGAACTATTATTTAAAATGGTAACTGTCATTCTTCTTTGATTTCTTTTATATGTTAATTCTTTGTGAACTATTATTTAAAATGGTAACTGTCATTCTTCTTTGATTTCTTTTATATGTTAATTCTTTGTGAACTATTATTTAAAATGGTAACTGTCATTCTTCTTTGATTTCTTTTATATGTTAATTCTTTGTGAATTATTATTTAAAATGGTAACTGTCATTCTTCTTTGATTTCTTTTATATGTTAATGATGCAAAGTTAGCTGTAGATATATAACAACAGAGTTAGCTATAGATATATAACAAATTGAAGCAGTGGTGGCTGAGTGATCGGAGTGCTCACTACTGATCAATAAGGATCTGGCTTCAATTCCCAAATGTGGCAACATTTTTTCCACATGGAATGGACATAGCTATGAAGTTTACCCAACCTTTAAAAATGGGTACCAATGTTTTGTTTCTAGGAAAATAGACTGGCCCAGCATGATACCAATCTCATCACCCATAAAATGTGCCATTGGTTATTTAAAAATATGGGCACTAACAACATATTTCCAATACATATGAACATATTCTAAACCACGAGCTACAAAATGCTGCTCTAGTAGCAGACGCAAGAAAACCAGGAGCCATAGTTTTGCAGCTTTTAATTTATTGATGTTTCCGCAATTATTTCCGCGATAACCTTGTAATTCTTGTATTTAATCTTTTTCGCAACTTCCTAAGCAAATTGTCTGAACTAACCACGTGTTTTAGATCAATTTTCATTTTCTCGCTGTCATTTCAGATTTTTTTTAAATTTTGAAAAATGTCATGGCCACAACCTTGGTAACAAATGCGTTAACTCTTTCCGTATGTAAGCTTTTTATCGATGTAACGGAAGAAATTTCAAAGATACAATTTTTCATGGTTTTAAGAATCAATCTACATATTTATATTTATCTAACATATAACATATTATATATGAATTTTTAAATAATTAAACAAGGTATTAGATTTCACCAATACCAAGATGATACGAGACATGTAAAAAGAATATGGTTTGATGACAGTTCACACTAATCAAATTGAGAGTGACGCACCTTGTGGCGAAACTTATGCAGTTAAAATCGCCATGGCGCACAGTGCGGCAGAATGTACGGAAAGAGTTAAGGCTTGAAGATAACTCTTACAAACTAATTGTGGCCGTATCCTCCATGTTATAGGTCCCAGAGTATGACTACCCAGCAGACAGTACCCCAGAGTACACATCAATCCTGGTACCCAATGTGGACAACGTAAGAACTGACTTCCTCATTAGCACCATTGGCAGTCAGGACAAGGCTATTCTTCTGATTGGTGAACAGGTCTGTGTGTGTGTGTAGCAGGTCTGTTTGGGTAGCAGGTCTATTTGGGTAACACGTTTGTGTGGGTAGCAGGTTTGTTTGGGTAGCATGTTTGTGTGGGTAGCAGGTATGTTTGGGTAACATGTCTGTTTGGGTAACAGGTGTGTTTGGGTAACAGATGTACATGAATATGTGTTTCTTTATCATCATAAGTGGCATAACCTCTGACAAAATTAATGTTTTTCAATAACTTTCTGTCTCAATTCTGTTATTGACTTCCTACCATACACATTCTCTTAAACTCTCATGTTTACAGTTGGTGAACATGAAATAAATATC
This sequence comes from Megaustenia siamemsis, assembly GCA_032433765.1. Classification (NCBI taxonomy): domain Eukaryota; kingdom Metazoa; phylum Mollusca; class Gastropoda; order Stylommatophora; family Ariophantidae; genus Megaustenia; species Megaustenia siamemsis. The sequence goes on along the minus strand of JAVIAB010000107.1, from coordinate 51,895,119 downwards.
ATCAGGTTGCATGTCCTTTACAAAATGTTGCACTCATCACATCCCATCTAAAGGAATCTCTGTCTTAACTCTTAATGACCGTAGTTTTTCTACCCAGTCACTACTGTTTTGCCACAGTTATTTTTCCTGAAAAATACTTCTTTCACTAAATCTTTCATATTTTCACTATAAAAAGTCATAGACATTTTCCTTTAGGCATCAAATTGAAGGGCAAAGGACACAGATTCATAATCAGAAACAATATGTTGGAAAAAAAATTGAAGGATAAGAATTTAAGCAATTAATAATTAAAATTTAAAAAAAAAAAAATTAATATAAAAATTGGTACTCAACTACCCAAAATGGGTGTGGTTTTTAATCCAACGGTGCTGGAAATGTGATTCCAAGTAAATATATCCACTTCTGAACAAATTAGGAAAGTTTCACTATCCTACGGAAACTAGTTTGCAGTATACACACAATTCTTCATGGCATGTAATTTTTATGTGAAATTTTTACTCCACAGTTATTTTTCCTGAAAAATACTTCTTTCACTAAATCTTTCATATTTTCACTATAACAAGTCATAGACATATAAATTAGGCATCAAATTGAAGGGCAAAGGACACAGATTCATAATCAGAAACAATATTTTTGAAAAAAAAATTGAAGGATAAGAATTTAAGCAATTAATATTTAAAATTTGTTGAAAAAAAATTTTTTTAATATAAAAATTGGTACTCACCTACCCAAAATGGGTGTGATGGTTAATCCAACAGTGCTGGAAATGTGTTTCCAAGTAAATATATCCACTTCTGAACAAATTAGGAAAGTTTCACTATCCTACGGAAACTAGTTCGCACTATACACACAATTCTTCATGGTATGTCATTTTTATGTGAAATTTTTATGTACTTAAGAAGGGAGGTGTGGCAGTCAACTAAATATATTACACGGGTAAATAGATTAAATTTAAAGTTTATGTACAATATTTACATAGCCGCAACATTTTAATTAATTTATTTACAAGTCTGAATCAAATGTGGCCTTTGTGTGCCACAGTTTGAAACAGTGTTTTGGATGCAGATGCGGCATACCATCACATCCTTCACACAAAAATTTAGTCCGTCTTGGGGCACTAGGTTTGCTACAAACCTTACATCTGCGTTCCTTGTCGCTGTAGGAAATCATATGTTTTGTCCCCGCTAACCGCTGTATGGGGTTAGATATCTTTGGTCTGCCTGTTGAGACTCTGATGGCCCTCTCAGGTTCAGGCATGATATCAGCAGCCAGCCGAAGCAGGAAATCAATTAGAGATAACTTGAACTGCTTGAGATTAATTTTCTTGGCACTCACCAATTTATATAAAATAAAAGCATTGGTGCAAACTATCTCCATCACCCAATGAAATATCTTCTTCCACCACTTCTTGCTCCGTCGCTTATGAACACCGTAGTAGCCAATCATTTGGTCGGCACGGTCACAACCATTCATGTTTCGATGGCAATGGTCGTTGCCAAAAATTTAAAAAATTCATACCGTGAAAACTCCTTCCAATTGTTGAAACAAGACCTCTTTAACGCTGGTGTATTTGTACTTATTTTATGTGCAGCATATTCATTTATGGAATTGACAATAAAATCAACAATATTGTCAGTAAGCAATACCTTGTAACAGTCAAAGGGTGAGGACTGTTCACTGAGGCCAGACTTTTCATTGACTCCAGGACTGCACCCTTCTTTAGGATGAAATCTAAAATTGTTGAAAGTAACAGTTTCATTATTGCTACTGTTGGTGGTGTTACTGTTTGGTACTAAATTCCACTCACAAGAGCTGCCCCTAGTACCACTAGAAGACACTTTAGGCAATATTTTTCTACGCTTGGCACTGGGTCCAGGTTTCTGTAGCTCCCCTTCAGAACTGCTAGAACTACTAAGAATATTTGCTTCTTCGTCAGAGCTACTAAAACTAACATCATTGAGATCACTATCACATTCAAAGTCCTCATAACATAATTCTCTAGCTTTATCTGCTGTTAATAATAAGTTGCGTTTAAAAGCAAACGATATGTCACTGCTGCTAGCCATTTTTAACTTGTAAACACAAATCAGCTGATTGAATACTTAAAAAAAAACAACTCAAATTTTGACGATATTGTGAACAAAACAACACGCTGGATTAATCTAAGCTTTTCAAAAGACAGGAAATTCGATTAGAGCGATATTCCTTCCGGATGCAGCAGTTTAAAATGTTTAATTTTCATAGTAATGAAACAAAATGAAAGCGACTTTGTCAGAGTTCTTTTGGCAGAAATGTGATTAAGCAAGCGTCGATGACAGAGCTCACACGGACGTAAAGAGTTAAGCCACATTTCACACTTCTTCTGTTGTCATATTCAAAGGTAACTTTGATGCCTTGAAACCACCTTCATCTTGTTCAGTCTCTGTCTTATCTTCCTGAAACCATACCTTCCATTATTGTTCTTTCCTGCCCGCTGTGTTTTTTACATGCCCATAATATTTTAATTTCCTCTGTAAGATGCTCATAAGTCAGTTCTTTTCAATGTAAGTAAAGTAAAGAACCCCCGTCACGCCAAGTGGCGTATAGGGAATATGGTGTTAGTGACCATAAATTTTACAGACCTTCGGCACATGATTTTTGGGGTAATGTGGTAGGTATCACGCCCGTGCCGCTTTACTTTCCCAGAAAGAAAAATCTGGTACCCATTTAAGGCTGGGTGAACCCGGAAGCTGTTGGTTGGGATCGATCCCTACTCCTTGTCTTTTGTAGTCCAGTTCACTAACCACTGAGCCATCGTGGCTCCCTCTTTACAATGTGTAGGTCTTTTAATGTCTTCTTTGCTCTTTTTTCATTATCTGATGTACGTTAAGGATTTGTCTGAAATAAAAAATGTTTATTTATAATTTATGATCATTTCCATCTAATTATACCAATGCATGAGTTTGAGACTTAAGATCATTGAGACTTGCTAGAAGAATGGACAACAGCTACTTTCCCAAACAAATATTGTATGGGGAGCCTGTATAACTGATGTGGTTAGACCATAACTAAGATGCAAACTCTTCACCAAATATAATTAAAATATGGAACAGCTATTGTATCAATGTATATATGTATATGTATCATTGTATCAATAATAAAGAAAAGACGATGGTCATACATTGGACATGTGATGAGAAGAGATAATAATCGAATAGCAAAGCAAGCCCTCATATGGGAAACAACAGGTAAAAGAAAAAGAGGAAGACCCAGAGAGACACTGAGAAGAACATTGATGAGAGAGGCAAGTGCAGCAGGAATCGGCTCCCTCAATGAGATAGAACTGCTTGCACAGAACAGAGACAGATGGCGAGATTTGATAAAATATCTTTAAAATAAAACTGCTAGAACAAAAAATTCATATAGGAGAAGGCGTATCTTGGTCTACGCCCTATGGGCCGGTTACGGCTCGAAAGGTCAATAGATAGATAGATAGATAGTATCAAACTGGCTCCATGTCAGCCCATAGTAATACAACTCCTTATAGAGAGCATTGCAGCATGAGGTAATCTAATCTGATCATCAGAAGTAGGCTCTGTGGAGCAAGTGCTTTGACCCTTTAGCTTCTTTACACTGGAGGGGAGAGAACTCGCCTGGGTCATGACTTCCAGGCATCAGCCTCCTGTCCTGCTGCATGGAACTTGACAGCTCACATTATGTTAGACACCAGACATCAGCCTGAACTTGACAGCTCACACTATGTTAGACACCAGACATCAGCCTGAACTTGACAGCTCACACTATGTTAGACACCAGATATCAGCCTGAACTTGACAGCTCACACTATGTTAGACACCAGACATCAGCCTGAACTTGACAGCTCACACTATGTTAGACACCAGACATCAGCCTGAACTTGACAGCTCACACTATGTTAGACACCAGACATCAGCCTGAACTTGACAGTTCACACTATGTTAGACACCAGACATCAGCCTGAATTTGACAGCTCACACTATGTTAGACACCAGACATCAGCCTGAACTTGACAGCTCACACTATGTTAGACACCAGACATCAGCCTGAACTTGACAGCTCACACTATGTTAGACACCAGACATCAGCCTGAACTTGACAGCTCACACTATGTTAGACACCAGATATCAGCCTGAACTTGACAGCTCACATTATGTTAGACACCAGACATCAGCCTGAACTTGACAGCTCACATTATGTTAGACACCAGGTATCAGCCTGAACTTGACAGCTCACACTATGTTAGACACCAGACATCAGCCTGAACTTGACAGCTCACATTATGTTAGACACCAGACATCAGCCTGAACTTGACAGCTCACATTATGTTAGACACCAGACATCAGCCTGAACTTGACAGCTCACACTATGTTAGACACCAGACATCAGCCTGAACTTGACAGCTCACACTATGTTAGACATCAGACATCAGCCTGAACTTGACAGCTCACACTATGTTAGACACCAGACATCAGCCTGAACTTGACAGCTCACACTATGTTAGACACCAGGTATCAGCCTGAACTTGACAGCTCACACTATGTTAGACACCAGACATCAGCCTGAACTTGACAGCTCACACTATGTTAGACACCAGACATCAGCCTGAACTTGACAGCTCACACTATGTTAGACACCAGACATCAGCCTGAACTTGACAGCTCACACTATGTTAGACACCAGACATCAGCCTGAACTTGACAGCTCACACTACGTTAGACACCAGATATCAGCCTGAACTTGACAGCTCACACTATGTTAGACACCAGATACCAGCCTGAACTTGACAGCTCACACTATGTTAGACACCAGACATCAGCCTGAACTTGACAGCTCACACTATGTTAGACATCAGACATCTGCCTGAACTTGACAGCTCACACTATGTTAGACACCAGATATCAGCCTGAACTTGACAGCTCACACTATGTTAGACACCAGACATCAGCCTGAACTTGACAGCTCACACTATGTTAGACAGCAGACATCAGCCTGAACTTGACAGCTCACACTATGTTAGACACCAGACATCAGCCTGAACTTGACAGCTCACACTATGTTAGACACCAGACATCAGCCTGAACTTGACAGCTCACACTATGTTAGACACCAGACATCAGCCTGAACTTGACAGCTCACACTATGTTAGACACCAGATATCAGCCTGAACTTGACAGCTCACACTATGTTAGACACCAGATATCAGCCTGAACTTGACAGCTCACACTATGTTAGACACCAGACATCAGCCTGAACTTGACAGCTCACACTATGTTAGACACCAGACATCAGCCTGAACTTGACAGCTCACATTATGTTAGACACCAGACATCAGCCTGAACTTGACAGCTCACATTATGTTAGACACCAGACATCAGCCTGAACTTGACAGCTCACATTATGTTAGACACCAGATATCAGCCTGAACTTGACAGCTCACACTATGTTAGACACCAGACATCAGCCTCCTGTCCTGCTGCATGGAACTTGACAGCTCACACTATGTTAGACATCAGACATCAGCCTGAACTTGACAGCTCACACTATGTTAGACACCAGACATCATCCTGAACTTGACAGCTCACACTATGTTAGACACCAGATATCAGCCTGAACTTGACAGCTCACACTATGTTAGACATCAGACATCAGCCTGAACTTGACAGCTCACATTATGTTAGACACCAGACATCAGCCTGAACTTGACAGCTCACACTATGTTAGACATCAGACATCAGCCTGAACTTGACAGCTCACACTATGTTAGACATCAGACATCAGCCTGAACTTGACAGCTCACACTATGTTAGACACCAGACATCAGCCTGAACTTGACAGCTCACACTATGTTAGACACCAGACATCAGCCTGAACTTGACAGCTCACACTATGTTAGACACCAGACATCAGCCTGAACTTGACAGCTCACACTATGTTAGACACCAGATACCAGCCTGAACTTGACAGCTCACACTATGTTAGACACCAGATATCAGCCTGAACTTGACAGCTCACACTATGTTAGACACCAGACATCAGCCTGAACTTGACAGCTCACACTATGTTAGACACCAGACATCAGCCTGAACTTGACAGCTCACACTATGTTAGACACCAGACATCAGCCTGAACTTGACAGCTCACATTATGTTAGACACCAGACATCAGCCTGAACTTGACAGCTCACACTATGTTAGACACCAGGTATCAGCCTGAACTTGACAGCTCACACTATGTTAGACACCAGGTATCAGCCTGAACTTGACAGCTCACACTATGTTAGACATGTAATAACTACATTTGTTCTGCCCAACACTTCTAATCATAGGAAACCGTGATAGCTCAGTGGTTAGTGAACTGGACTACAAAGGACAAGGGGTAGAGTTCAATCCCAACCAACGGCTTCCGGGTTCACCCAGCCTTAAATGGGTACCAGATTTTTTCTGGAAAGTACAGCGACACGGGCATAATACCAACCACATTACCCTGAAAATCATGTGCTGAAGGTCTGTAAAATTTATGGTCACTAACACCATATTCCCTATACGCCACTTGGCGTGACGGGGGCTCTTTATGTTTTTTTTACTTACTTCTGATCAAATCTACTGTCCGTATCTGGTCACAGTGTCTTAGCTTTAACCTATCACATTAATGTCCACTTCGTGGTGGCAGTAGTCTATGATGGCTCACTACTCTTTGTGGTCTATGATATGCTGCTAAAATATTTATGTTTGTTACCTATTTTTTTTGGTTGATTGCTTAAGTTTATGTGTCTACTTGTATATCCAGGGAACAGCCAAAACAGTGATGGTGCAAGGCTACAGTAACAAGTTTGACCCAGAGTACCATATATCTAAGAGTTTCAACTTCTCAAGCGCCACAACCCCCATGATGTTCCAGGTATGTTCAGCCATTCCTGCACTCACTTTCAAATCTTCATCTAATCTTTACTTCTGGAATGTTCTAATCTTAACTTCTTAAACAAAAAAAAATTCTGACAAAATGTGTCTCCTATTGACTGATTTAGACATTTGTACCATGACTTCCAGTCAATATAGCAGATAGGTGGCAGGAAGCGTTGAGGCACTGTCTGAAAAGTGTTCCTTGTTGCAGTTTCCTCATATTCCAAGTCTGGCTTGCTGCCAGAGCTACTGAGTTTAGTGCTCTGTGCACACTGTGAGAAGTGCTTTTCATCTGGATGGTGTTTCTATATTCAGATTGCTTATGATGAATAACGATATCATATGATAAAGGACAGTTCAGCTGTGTTCACTTTTGATGCTGATACACCTGATGTCTTTTGACGTGTGGTATCTTTGCTATGATGGGGACTACAGCTGCCTTTCTTTGTTTGGATAATCGATGATATGTTAATTCGGATGATTCCACTGGCACGGGTGGTTGAGCAATTATTGATTTTCATTTGTTTGCAGTGATACCGGGCCTTTGAATAGCTATAGCTATAACATTTGTGCCAGTTCTATTTTTAACATCTTGTTATCATATTTAACGTCTCTTCTTCTTCTACCGTTCAGCTCCCTGTGGAGCATAGGTCTTCAACAAATACTTTCCAAGCCATTCTGTTTCTTTCCATTCTTTTAAGATTGTTCCATGTCTTCCCCATCACCTTCATCTCTGCTTCCATCTGTTTTGTCCAAGATTTCCTTGGTCTTCTTCTTTGTCTTTTTCCCTGGGGATTCCAAAAAAGGGCCTGTTGTGTAATACTTTCAGTTGGTTTCCGTAGTATGTGTCCTATCCAGTACCATCGTCTTCGCTGTATCTCTTTATCCACTGGTAATTGATTGGTACATTTCCATCATTCGATGTTAGTGATTTTGTCCTGCCATTTCCATCCTTTTATCATATTTAATGTATCACATGGTAATTAAGAAATGAAAACATAAAATAAAAAAAATGAAAGATGGGAAAATGAAAGATGTGTGAAAGATGAGTGAAAGATGTGTGAAAGATGTGTGAAAGATGTGTGAAAGATGTGTCCAAGAATAAAGATGAGACTTTGTGGGCTCACAAAGAGCCAGATGAGAGAGAAATTGAGGAGGCTGGCTCCTAACATTGCCCCAGAGGCTCTTATGGTTAACTCTATCAGTAGCAAATGTTTTTATCAATTTATCGGTAGAGATTTCAGAGACATGATTTTTCATGTTTTTAATTATCAATCTATATATATTATCTAACACATAATATATAATATATGAATTTTTAGAAAATTGAACAAGGAATTAGATTTCACCAATATCAAGATGATACATCATCATCATCATCGTGTGCCTTCTCCGCAACGAAGGTTGGCTACCATGGATCACCATTCTACTCTGTTTCTTGCTTTGATGGTGCAGGCTGTCATAGATTGACTTGTCCATCTTTTGATGTTATTCGTCCATGTTAGTCTTGGTCTGCCTCTGTCTCTTTTACCTTGTATTTTTCCTTCCAATATTACTTTTAGTAGGCTGTTGTGTCTTTTAACATGCCCCAAAAATTTCATTTGTCTTGTCTTAATTGTATTTAGTAGTTGTCTTTTTATTTTCAGTTGTTTTAAAACTTCATCGTTTGTTATCTTTTCTTTCCATCCAATTCTACCTATTCTTCTATAAATCCACATTTCAAAGGCTTCAATTTTCTGTTCTGTTTTCTTGTCTAATGTCCAAGTTTCTGCACCATACAGGAATATTGAGAAGATGTAACATTTTGCCATTCTTAGTTTCAGCCCTGCTGATATTTGTTTTGTTGTTAGTATATTTTTCATGGTCATGGCGTTAAACAAGATGATACAAGACATATAAAAAGAATATGGTTTGATGACAGTTCACACTAATCAAATTGAGAGTGACACATTTTGCAGTGAAACGTACAGGACCTAAATCAGCATGGAGCAGGGTACATCGAAATGTATGGAAAGAGTTAAGAAATTAAAAGGAATGAAGGATTATATATCAAATGAAAAAGAAAGGGTAAGAAAAACCATCATTTATCAAAGAAAATCTGCATAGAAAAATAGAAATCATGACAAACTGGAAGAGATAAATAAATGCTAAATATTATTGTAGCGTACTAAGACATAAAATAATTTGTAGACTTCACGTAAACATCAGCAACATGTTAAAAAGATTATAAACACTTACACATCAGATGCAGATAGGAAAACCAAATATTGGGATAACTAGCCCCGCTCTTAAAACAGTGTTTATCAGCAAGACCAAAGATAAAAAGACAAATGAGGAAATTTTCAAAGAGGCCAACACAAAAAGGGAGCTCTTAAAAAACATCAGAAAGAAACAATCAACATTTTTTTGGGCACATCATGAGAAGAGGAAAGTTGGAATACTTGGTTACAACTGGCAAAATAAAAGAAAAGAGAGGTTGTGAATGACAGAGAGAGAAAATGCTGGATAGCTTGGTGTCATAGCATGGAAAACAGTCAACAACAGAACTGATATGATAACTGTAGATAGAAGATTGTAGAAGGACATGATCTGATCACCTACGCCAACCGGTATGGCACATGATGATGATCAGCAAGATACATCTTAATTAAATGAGCCAGTATTAGGGTGTAATACACACTCCTACATGGTATGAGGTGACAGCTTTACAATAAAGGAACACAACAAAATACTGACATTTTTGCCTACATGTGACCTTCTTCCGAGAAATGAGAGAGACTGAGAATGAGAGTAATTAAAAGAGAGACTTCTCTGAAGAAGGTCTCATGTAGGCCGAAACGTCATATCAGCTTTACCACAGATCTGCATTTATTTGCCCCTTCACCACAATAAAATTAAAGCATGATAATCTGACCCCGAACAACCAGTGACAACCAGTGACAAATGTGACCACTTGTAACAAGTAACAACCAGTGACAAATGTGACCACTTGTAACAAGTAACAACCAGTGACAAATGTGACCACTTGTAACAAGTAACAACCAGTGACAAATGTAACCACTTGTAACAAGTAACAACCAGTGACAAACATGACCACTTGTAACAAGTAACAACCAGAAGTCACCACATAAATGGGATGATTAAGGAAATCTTTTGTGTTGTGGTCTGTTGTCCCTGCTGCAGGTCTTTTGGCCCTAATGTTGTTCTACTTTTGATTCTTACCTACGTAAAGCTGTTACCTTACCACTTTTTCCCTTTTTTTTAAATTGTCATGATTAAGGAAAGCAGCTGGAGTAAATCTATCTATCTATTGACCTTTCGAGCCGTAGCCGGCCCATAGGGTGTAGACCAAGATACTCCTTCTCCTATCTGAATTTTTGTTCTAGCAGTTTTCAATTCTTTTAAAGATATTTTATCAAATCTCGCCATTTGTCTCTGTTCTGTGCAAGCAGCTCTATCTCATTGAGGGAGCCAATTCCTGCTGCTCTTGCCTCTCTCATCAATGTTCTTCTCAGTGTCTCTCTGGGTCTTCCTCTTTTTCTCTTACCTGCTGTTTCCCATATGAGGGCTTGCTTTGCTATTCGGTTATTATCTCTTCTCATCACATGTCCAACATGTGACCATCATATTTTCTTTATTACTGAAGATATTAGTGGTTGATTGGCGATTTCTCTAATTTCCATGTTTGTTTTGAATTCGTTCCATGCTATACCAAGTATTTTCCTTAGACATTTATTTTTGTATGTGTTCAACTTTGTTTCTATGTCTCTTGTTGTTTTCCAGGGAGTGACTAGATGAGACAAAATTATAAATAAGACCATGAGAGAATCAGCATTGGAATACATACAGAGATTACAGATAAATGGTTTATCTATTTGGAGATTTTGTTACGTGGCTCCTGACTATACGAGAGACATACAAAAAGAGGAGATAGAGAGAGGTCAACACTAGGAAGAAGAGAAAGAGAAATAAAAGAGAGAGAAAGAGAGAAAGAGAAATCAAAGAGAGAGAGGAAAAGAGAAAAGAGAGAAAGAGAAATCAAAGAGAGAGAGAGAAAAGAGAGGGAGAGAAAAGAGAAATCAAAGCGAGAGAAAAGAGAAAGAGATATCAAAGAGAGAGAGAAAAGAAAAAAAGAGAAATCGAAGAGAGAGAGAAAAGAGAGAGAGAGAGAAAAGAGAGAAAGAGAAATCAAAGAGAGAGAGAAAAGAGAGAAAGAGAGTGTGCATAAAATCACAACACCTTTTCATTCCAAACTTGTGTACCATTGATAGTAAATCTGACCACACTGAGAAATTGGAAAACAGATCTGTACTCGGTGAACATTGAGATGTTTATATTACTGAGAGTTTCTTTACTTTCATGAGAGTGACACATGACAAATATTTTCTTTTCTTGTTTCCAAGCGTACAATTGAGAGCTATGTGGATAAGAGAATGGGGACCACATACGGCCCACCAGCTGGCAAGAAGATGACAGTATTTGTGGATGACATCAACATGCCCATCATCAATGAATGGGGGGACCAGGTATGTCGACCACCAATATTGAGTTATTTGCGGGTCATCATCATTGCACTCCGAACATGTCCATAGGTGCTCAGATCCTCTCCTCAGCAATTCCCTCAGTGTCTAGCGACTGACGACTCCAGTTCTCTGTTGGTTGATAAGTTTTCTTACACGGCCACTAAGTTTCTCATTTCTGGCTGTGCCCATCTTAACTCCCATTTCCATCATCTGAAGAAGTGACGTGGATCTGTGTTTGTCGAAGTCCTGTGCTCTACCCACATCTCGGAGTGCATTGATGATGTCCGCTCGATCCATTGGTTGCCCGCCCTCAATGACAGCGCAGCTAGCCAATCTGTCTGCTCTTTCATTTCCCTGTACTCCCGCATGTCCAGGGACATAGACAAAGGTGACCTTACGTATTTTGGATTTCTGCAACGACTCTACCCATTTCATGTGTACAGAGCCAGCCTCCACTTTTTTTTATCATGCTCATCGAATCACTCAGTATACATGCGTGGGTGTAGTCTTGTGACTCTAACCATTTGAATGCCTTGGTAACCACCAATAATCTAAAGACAAAAGTAAAAAATAAAGTAATGTAGTTGTAGTTTTCTTAACCCTGGATTACGACGATGAAGTAAAAATTACGACCTCAAAATACAATTTTGTCATTCATACCTGTAGAGAGACAAGACAAGAGACAATGTTTTGGCAAAAGCCTTCTTTGGGTGAACAACAACAAATATTAATGCAAAAACAACAAATATTAATGCAAAAACAAAAAATATTAGTGCAAAAAGGAGCCGCGATAGCTCAGTGGTTAGTGAACTGGACTGCAAAGGACAAGAGGTAGGGTTCGATCCCAACCGACGGCTTCCGGTTCACCCAGCCGTAAATGGGTACCGGATTTTTTTTCTGGGAAAGTAAAGTGGCACGGGCATAATACTGACCGCATTAATCAAAAAAAAAATTGTGCCGAAGGTCTGTAAAATTTATGGTCACTAACACCAAATTCCCTATACGCCACTTGGCGTGACGGGGGTACTTTACTTTTTTTTTTATTAGTACAAAAACAAAAAATAGTACAAAAACAACAAATATTAATACAAAAACCATAAATATTAGTACAAAAACAAACACAAAATGTAAGCACTAATCTCTTAATAGATGAAGAGAAAGATATTTGTTGTTTTGTACTCAATGAAGACTTTTGAAGAAACAGTTTATCCTGTCTCTGTACATTTGTTGTTTTATACCTGATGAAAGCTTTTGCAAACACAACATATTTTGTCTTGTTTCTACTAGTTTAGCTGTTTAATATCATTTTATGTTTATTTTCCATGTTTTCTGTAACTCTACTCACAGCCTTACATGATACTTAAATATAGGTCCTGCTATATATATGACTATGTTGGAGATGTGATGAAAAGAGATTACATACGAATAGCAAAGCAAGCCCTCAAGTGGGAAACAACAGGTAGGAGGAAAAGAGGCCGACCCAGAGAATCACTGAGAAGAACATTGATCAGGGAGGCAAAGGTAGCAGGAATTGGCTCCCTCAATGAGATTGATGAGATGCTTGCACAGAACAGAGACAAATTGCGAGATTTGATAAAAGATCTTTGCATGGACTGAGACGCTAGAAAGAAAATTTTGAAACAGGGAAAGAGTATCTGGGTCTATGCTCTATGGGCTGACTATGGCTCAAAAGATAGATAGATATATTTTACATTCGTGCCTATCCCCATAAGACATTAAGGTTTGCTAACTATTTTGTTTAGTTTGATTGCTTAGAATTAGTTTGCCATACCACACTGCTTCCCTTGCCAGGTAACCAATGAGATCACAAGGCAAATGATGGAGTACAATGGCTTCTACAACCTGGAGAAACCTGGCGAGTTCACAAACCTGATTGACATCCTGATGATTGCCGCCATGATTCATCCTGGTGGAGGACGTAATGACATCCCTCAGCGACTAAAACGAGCATTCAGTATATTCAACTGTACGTTGCCATCCAATGCTTCCATTGACAAGATCTTCAGCACAATTGGCCTTGGGCATTTTGTTAAGGTCAGTAGAGGGCATAATTTGGCCATGCAGTCTTTTAAACAAAATTATATTGCCTGTTCAAATCCCGGCACACCGGTTGGGATTTTTATTTATGATTTCTCTCTGCGGCAACCACCCTTTGTCTCAGCAGCGAGGCCCGGCTTGAAACGTCAATTACTCATCGATGGAAAAAATATGAGTACCTCCGAAGTCTGAGTTATCTGCCTGTGCGGCAAGGGACCCCTGTGCACATGGCTGCCAGGGAAAAATGGATTAACATGCAAGATTCAGTTCCTATTCTCTAGGGACTTCGTCAGAGGTCAAAGCTGATGAATGAAAAAAAAAATATTTGGCAAAGATATTTTGGAGCCAGGATTTATCATTGAAGTTTCTTATAGAGCAGATGTTTTCAACATTTTGTCCTCTAAATGTCCTTGTATTTTTGCCACTTTTTCCAGCTCTATCCTTGTTGTGCTTGTGTCTTCATCAACATTCAAGTGTTAAGATCATGTGAACTTCAGTCTTTATTCTGATCTTTCTATGATTGAAGGGGCGGGGCGTTAGTGGTTAAGGATAACATCAAGACATACGCTAAGCTGGTTGCATGGTTAGTACCTGTATATGCAAGTGTGTCCTGATTTTTCTATTAAAACCTGCACCATAGCAGACTAGATCTTGCTTTGTATCATAGGGGTTTTCCTTCTCAAAGTGGATGTTCTCACTTACACAGGCCCCCTCAACATCTACACGCTGCTCAAACAATATAGGTCACATTCTCTTGGCCACTTACACCATACGAAAGATGGCTGCATACAAAAAGATATACTCTATGGACAACTAGTAGATGGCAAAACAACTAAGGGACGCCCAAAACTCTGATTTATAGACGTGTGTAAACGTGACATGAAGACTCTGAACATAAACCCTGCAACCTGGGAAGCATAGCTGCAGACCACAATCTTTGGAAACACAATCTAAAGCTCCAACTCATGCAAGAAGCAGACAGATTCATAGAAAAAGAGAATACACTGCGAAAGAAAAGAAAAAAATAACATTTCCTAGAGGTGCTGAAAAATCCATAGTCAATTATGACTGATGGAGGCTACCTCCTTCTCATAGGGGGATGTCGGCCAAGGCTGTTGGGACCACTCTGCTCATGGCGTCTGTCTGATTTTTCTCCCCTGCTGTGTCCATTACCAATGTCTTACTCAATGCATTGAGTTATTGAGTTATTGAGTTATTTGCAGGTCATCATCATTGCACTCCGAACATGCCCATAGGTGCTCAGAGCCCTTCCTCAGCAAGTCCTGCAGTGTCCAGCGACTGAGAACTCCAGTTCTGTGTTGGTTGATAAGTCTTCTTACATGTCCACTAAGTTTCTCATTTTGGGCTGTGCCTAACTTAACTCCCATCTCTTTCATCAAAAGGAGTGACATGGATTTGTAGTTGTCGAAGTCCTGTGCTCTTCCCACATCTCGGAGGGCACTGATGATGTCCGCCCGATTGGTTCAATGCATTTCTAGACTTACCTTGTTTTCATTATTTCTTGCAGGCTACAGGTGTCCTTCTTGAAGATGGGTTTGTATGTTGTTAGAATGAGAAGTTGTCAGAAATCTGGTTGAAAGAAAGTTCATATTTTCTCTTCAATTTGATCTACTCATGTCTAACAGTTGCCTTCTATAAGGTCCTCATTTGTGATCTTATCCAGTGTCACGATTCTCTTATGGCTGGAATTTGTTTCTTAAAATAAGTTTCTCCTTTATGACCCTATCAAACTATTACACTTCCCCGATTCTCATATGAATCTTTGTGGAGTTTGTTGAAGAAGAAGAGAGACATATATATTTTTTTTACCTAGCAATGTTTATACGAGTAGAATGAGGAATTGGTTGGTCTCGAGGCAAGACACCAGCCTTGAGACAGAGCGGTTGTGAGTTCAAATCTTGGCTGACCATTTGGGATTTTTATTTGTGATTTCTCTCTGTGGCAACCACCCCTGGTCTCAGCAGCAAACCTCGGCTTGAAACGTCGGTTACTCATCAATGGAAAAAATATGAATACCTCAGATAACGGAGTTATCTGCCCATGCAGTGAGGGACCACTGTGCACATGGTGGCCAGGGAAAAACGGATTAACCTGCAAAATTAAGTTCCTAGCCTCTAGGGACTTTGTCAGAGATTAAACTGGCGAACGCTAACAACAACAAAAAATATGAGTAGAATTATTTATCCTAACTTTTGGAACATTTGGGTATACTACATGTTGTCTGTCTGTGATGTCCTAGTTAATTTGCTCATTTGTATCTTTCCAGGAAGATATAATACACAATCTTCTTCCATTCTATATTCAAGGAGATTAGAAGAAGTTGTATCTTCAAATTTAGAAACTTTTCTGGTTAAGAATAAATATTGACATCACCAGAACTTACAAATTTGTGAATCTTGATTTATTTCAAGCATTATCTATTTAAATATCTATCTATTGTCCTTTCAAGCCGAAGACGGCACATAGGGCAGAACCACAATCTCAAAAACAGAAGCCTTGCATGCCAAAATGGCACATATTGCAGAGATCACTGCTTCTAAAATCTATGGCTGTTTCCATAACAATACTTTTTACAATGACAGCTTGTCAAGCCATCGATCAACCTCCTTAGTCGCCTCCTACGACATGCCTGGAAGGTCACAGTGTCACTATTCTTTACCTCCCTCATAATGACGCCCCGGTAACACACGGGATCCATGTTACTGCCCAGATATATGTAAGATTGTACGTCTAGTAGAGGTATTTCTCCTAATTTTATTTGGTTATTGCCAACTGCATTAATTCTCATAATGTTGGTCTTATCTCTATTAATCTTCAGTCCTAGCTGTTGTGATCGCTCATCAAGTATGCTCATTTTATCCTGCATCTGTTGATGGCTGTGTGATAGGAGAGCTATGTCATCAGCAGTCTAACTCATCCAGTTGCTTGGTCAGTTGACTACTGGATTCCATTTCTGTTAGTTATTTTCATAATCCAATCTATGGCCAGTAGAAAGAAAAATGGAGACAGAAGGCATCCTTGCCTTACTCCTGTTCTTATTTCAAATGCTTCTGTAAGCTGTCCTTCATGCACCACACTACATTTCGTTCCTTCATACATTGTTTTTATAAGATTAATAAACTTTATGGGGATTCCGTAATGACTCAGCAACTTCCAAAGCATTCTTCTGTCTAAACTATCAAATGCCTTTTCGTAATCTATGAATCCAATATAAAGTGGGGATTTTAGTTCTAAACTTTGTTCAACTATTATACGTAGAGTAGTTATTTGATCAGCACATGATCTGTTCTTCCTAAAACCTGCTTGTTCATCTCTCAAATGTTTCACTATGGCCTCTTTTAGTCTCTCCAGAATGATTCTGCTTAATATTTTTCCTGGCACTGATAATAGCATAATTTCCCTATAATTTGTGCACTCCTGTAAACTTCCTTTCTTTGGTAATTTGATCATATAACCTTCTTTCCAGTCTTTAGGCATTTCTTCCCTCTCCCAAATTTTATCTAATAGATTATGTAACATCTTGGTAGAGGTGTTAATATCTGCTTTGATGGCTTCCGAAGGAATTTCATCTGGTCCTGTGGCTTTACCATTTTTTAATAGCTTGATGGCTTTCATTATTTCTTCTTTGCTTGGTTCTCCACAGTTAACGTGTAACTCTTCTTCTGCTGGTAGTACAGTCGAACCTGGTCTTAGGACCACCTGTTTAAAGCGTTTCCCTGGTTATAGGACCGGGTCTACAATTTCCCCGAGTTTTTTACTATATGCTAACACTGATTACGGCGCTCACCGTATGACGCGACCAGAGACCAGGCTAATTAACCGCCGCCAATGTTATTTATCCCGTTTACGACACGCGGGTAATCCGAGATAACGATACACTGACCAGCCAGTCCTTCTCCGTCTCGCTGGGAGCCATAAACGATCGACACAGGTGTCTACAGGTGTCGAAGTTTTCCCGTATTCAGTGAGTCCCAGATTACAGTGGGACGTGTTACGTTTATCAGTCAATACTGGTGTGAGAAACACGGCAGACACAGATCTATGATTCGTGAAGTGACATCACTTCGCGGTTCCGTCTAGACCAGAGTAGACCATTGCGTGGCCCGTATAAATTACAGGAATTAACTAAAGAATTAGTCATTGCCCGCTTAGAGTGTATTCACGTACATGTACAGTATCTCAGTGAATTATTTTTGTGGATTTTAAAAGTGTTACACACAATATAGGAAATGGCCAGTGTCAAAAGTGTAAAACCAAAAGCATTAACGCTGGAAGAACGAATATCAGTGATTCGACAAAATATTTTTGTGTGTTTAACTATAGTGTTTTATGAAAAGTGTCCAACCAGTGGCTATTGTAGACCGACATGTGCACTATGTTCTACTCATGGATTACGCTGATTTGCAGGTTAGTTTTCATAGTGCTTAGGATAAAATTTTTTTTATCGCTCTATTTATTATGTGAAACCTGTGAGGCAGGACCACCTGTCCTATGGGACCAGTTTTTGAAAGTCCCGTGAATGGTCGCCTTAGACAGGTTCGACTGTATATCTGGAGGATTATTTGAGCCAGGTCTGTTCAAAAGTTCTTCAAAGTGCTCCTTCCATCTCTCCATTTGTTCCTTTATATTACTAAGCAGATTTCATTTCTTATCTTTAATAAAGGCATTGATCTGTTTGTATTTTCCACTTAATTTCTTTGTGCTGTTGTACAGTTCTTTCATATTCCCTTTATTTGCTGCTTCTTCTGCCTCTTTAGCTAGTTCATCTATATATTTCCTCTTATCCCTTTTAATGCATCTTCTTGCTTCTTTGTTCACCTCTGTGTAAGCTTCCTGTGTCTTGGCTTTATTACTTCTTGTTTTGCTTTTATTTATGTCTGCTTTCTTGTTCTTTCTTTCTTTAATTTTATCCAGGGTCTCTGCTGTCATCCATGCCTTATTCTGGTGTTCTCTTTTCCCCAGTGTTTCTTTGCATGTCTCTTTCCATATATTTTTTACCTGTTTCCAATGATCTTCTATATTTATTGTATTTTCTAGTTGTTGGAGGACTTGGTATTTGTTTGATATTGTGATTGTGAATTTATCTTTAATTCCTTGTTCTTTAAGAAACCCTACATTGAAATACTTTCTACCCTTATTCGTTGTAGTAAATCTTTTTAGTTTAAGTTTAAGTTTGGCTATCAGAAGATGATGATCTGAAGTTACTATTCTTGACTTCCCTCATAATGAGTTCCCCACACACAGGAACTTAAATATCACTCATACATCAATATTTATTTTAGCTGGAATGTTAACTATTGTGTTTTGTGTTACAAATTGAAACCACTTCCATATAAAATAACACTTTTAAGAATGAGAGGAATGCACTAGGCTCAAGACTTTTTCACCCATAACTGCAGGTTAAATTTCCAAGATTTAGAACTAAAGTGCCACTTTGAGGTGAAAACAAACAGCTGTGATTAGTGAAGTGGTTAGTGAATTGGTCTGCTGTTTTATTCCTATTTTTAATTTCATTTCTGATTCATTTTCAAAATTATTATTTCTTTAATTATTTATTATTTTAAACACATTTCTATATTTGTGTTGTATGTTTGTTCCTGCTGAAGACTTATTGAGCCGAAACGTTGTTATGATTTGTGTCACCCACTTATTATGTAAAGCTTTAAGCATACCATTTTTTTTTCTATATATTGTTTCATTTCTCCTTACAATTAGCTTTACTGCAGCTTCGCATTTTTATGCATTTCATTGCTTTGACCTGATCGGTAGGTCAGTTTCATTCCAACAACCAACAAGCTTTTAGATTTAGCCAGCTGTAAATGGGTACCAGAGATTATCTTGGAAAGAAAGATGCATAGTGTTGTCTACATTACTGTAAAATGTGCTGATGATCAAGAAAATATGTAGGCCCTAATACTACTTTTTTTTTCCAATGTGAAGTCAGTCATATTATATGGCTGTGAAACATGGAGAACAACAAAATTAACAATCATGACGATACAGATTTTCATTAATGGATGCTAACGCAGAATAAAAGGATGGAAATTGCAGGACAAAATCACTAACATAGAATTATGAAAATTTACCAGTCACATACAAGTGGACAATGAGATACAGCGAAGACGACGGCGCTGGATAGGACACACACACTGCGGAAGCCAACTGAGAGTATTACACAACAGGCCTTTTTTTGGAATTCCCAGGGGAAAAGACAAAGAGGAAGACCAAGAAATTCTTGGAGAAGACAGATAGAAGCAGAGATGAAGATGATGGGGAAGACATGGAATGATCTTAAAAGAATGGCAAGAAACAGAACAACTTTGAAAGTGTTTGTTGAAGACCCACGCTCCACAGGAGCTGAATGTGTTTATTGAAGACCTACGCTCCACAGGGAGCTGAAAGGTAGAAGAAGAATACTATTTTTCTTATACACTTCATTTGAGGTGTAATTGAATTCTTTTATCTTTTTTTTTTTAAATGCTCAATTTTGGCTTAAATGATTTTAGATTTGGCTTGACATTTGAGGTGTAATTGAATTCTTTTATCTTTTTTTTTTAAATGCTCAATTTTGGCTTATATGATTTTAGATTTGGCTTGACATTGTCTTAAATTTTTGCAGGAAAGGGGCTTTTTGGATGAAATCAGGGACATTGTGAAACTGCTGGTGCCAGCTACTCGTCAGTTGTGGCAGAAGACAAAAGCCAAAATACTTCCAACTCCTGCCAAGTTTCATTATGTCTTTAACCTCAGGGATTTGTCAAGAATCTGGCAGGTATACATTTGTTTTTTTCCAGTTATTATCTCTTTTAGTAAAAGAACACAATTTGGTCTTAATGAAATGGAAATATTCAAGTGTTGAGTCCGAATCACTTGTAAGGAAGGAATCATAAGAGGAAGAGGTATGTATTACAGCACTCAGAAAAAGTGACAAATAAACAACAACAACAGAAAAAAACAAAGAACAACACTTGTAAGGAAATTGAAATTGTGTGTCCAGGTGGTTAATTTTTGGCCACTAAAACCACAAAGGCAAGGTCTAATTCTTGTTCAAGACGCACATTAGTTTATCTTTCTTCCTTTGAACTCCTTAAAGAGGTCTTCAACAAAATCTTTCCAAAGTATCCTGTTTCATGCCATATCTTATAAATGAATGATTATTCCATGTCACCCCCATCATCTTCATCTCTGCCTCCACCTATCATCTTTTAAGTATATTTTAGCCTTCCTCATTGTCTCCTCCCCTGTGGATTCCAAAAAAGGGCCTGTCATATAATACTCTCAATTGACATTCGTGGTGTGGGCGCCCCAGGTAATTAGCTTTAAATTTGTTCATGACTGACAGAGTATGGAAGCTTGAGTACTCGAGAAAGAAAACTGGCTACATCTTTACCAATGTGGTGACTTAGTTTTGTGATGTCTCATGAACCATAGAAGCCTATAGAATTATTTGGCTATGAGATTACCATAGCTATTAGTATCATATCTATTAGTATCATATCTATTAGTATCATATCTATTAGTATCATATCTATTAGTATCATATCTATTAGTATCATAGAGATACTACCACTATCTTGGCCCTAGATTTTGATACCTTCATAACAATTTTGAACTCAAAATATAAATTCTTGGAATTCACTAGTTTGCCATTGCCAAACATTCTCCCCCCCCCCCCTCCCCATTCTGTTTACTTTGTTGTTGGCTATTGTTTTTTAACACCACGTGCTTGTGCGCTTCATAAAAATTATAAAGCTGTTGTAAAAATGTGGCTCATTAAAAAAAAAAATAAATTTGGCCAATTTTTAAGAAATTAATTAAAAAAAATTTTTTTTTTTTAATTGGGGGGATCTCTTTGGCTTTGGGCAAGGCACCAAATAAATCTTTGTAACATGGGACAGGCAGTGAACAACACTAAGAGGAAGCCGAACATATGGCTGAAATGATGGACTGACGGCCGATGTGTCAATAGACAATGTAACACCTCCGGTAGCCATGGTGCCAAGTGGTTGAATTTCAGGCCATAAATTGAACCTAAGCCAGGAAGTGATGACTGCATCCAATTCCTGCATCTCTCAGTGTAATCACACAGCTGTGTAGCAAAAGTTCAGAAGAAAATACTATTTTCCTAACTACAAATGTAATATGTAAAAAAAAAAACAAAGTAAAGAATCCCGTCACGCCAAGTGACGTATAGGGAATATGGTGTTATTGAACATAAATTTTACAGACTTTCTTCTTTTTGATTTTCGGGGTAATGTGGTCAGTATTACACCCGTGCCGCTTTACTTTCCCAGAAAAAATCTGGTACCCATTTAAGGCTGGGTGAACCCAGAAGTCGTCGGTTGGGATTGAACCCTACCTCTTGTCCTTTGTAGTCCAGTTTACTAACCACTGAGCTATCATGGCTCCCAAATGTAATATGTAGTGTTCATAATTTTTTTACGATGGTATTGTAAAAATGTGACTAATAGATAGAGGTCATAATCTAGGGTTAATTTATAACCTGATTTATGTATCAATCATCAGTCAAATATTGGAAAGTGTAGACAGTTTTGAATCTCTTGGCTCATTGGTAACAAATATTGAGAAGACTATCGAAGTGATCAATAAAGACTGAAAATGGCTATGAATTTCATTAAAACATCAAAATATGTGGTCCTGGGTCCTAGTATATGTCTTACAGAGACCCAAGAACTGAAATAGGCCCAATAAATAACAAGTTGTTGACAAATTATGTGGTACTTATGATGGTGCTGGATAGGACACATGCTGAGGAAGGCAACAGAGAGTATTACATGACAGACCTTTTTCTGGAATTCCCAGGGGAGGAGACAAAGAGGAAGGCCAAAATATTCTTGGAAAAGACAGATGGAAGCGGAGATGAAGATGATGGGGAAGATGAAATGAACTTAAAAGAATGGCAAGAAACAGAACGGCTTGGAAAGTGTTTGTCGAAGACCTATGCTTCACAGGGGACTGAAAGTGTTTGTTGAAGACCTATGCTCTACAGGGAGCTGAAAGTGTTTGTTGAAGACCTGTGCTGCACAGAGAGTTGAAAGTGTTTGTTGAAGACCTATGCTTCACAGGGAGCTGAAAATGTTTGTTGAAGACCTATGCTGCACAGAGAGTTGAAAGTGTTTGTTGAATGCCTATGCTGCACAGGGAGCTGAAAGTGTTTGTTGAAGACCTATACTCCACAGGGAGCTGAAAGTGTTTGTTGAAGACCTATACTCCACAGGGAGCTGAAAGTGTTTGTTGAAGACCTATACTCCACAGGGAGCTGAAAGTGTTTGTTGAAGATCTATACTCCACAGGGAGTTGAGAGGAAGAAGAATGCCATATTCACTATACAACGTATGATGTTTAAGAGTCCTTACTTTTTTCCGTATTGTCTCTCATAAATTAAATGGTCTCTCCGAGACTTATTAATCTAATTTAGTCAACCAATCATCTTCCTTGCACATTTGACACTCCATAGTATTCAGGTCCCCTCCTCAGCACCTTACCCAGTATGAAGCAACCCTGCCATACATTAGCAAAAGCATTAAGATGACTTCAGCTCAGATGTACTAACTCCATAGCATCTGTAAAGATTTGACCTCCAATCTCCTTAGTCACCTCTTACGACATATAAAAGTAAGGTCAAGGTAAAGTATGAGACTTGAATCATCACCTTAGCACATGAGTTTTGACCCATATGTGCTTGGTCACCTATCCAGGAGTGTTCGGAGACTTCTGAAGTGTCACTTCAAGTATGAAAACTCACGATGCGAGGCGGCATTCCTCACCTTCCCAGAGTAATACCCTGGTGCCCATTTCTGCCAGCAATTGGGACTGGGTCGACCATGGTGGTATTTTTTTTCTAACCACAAGTATAATTCACACAGCTTCCAGTGGGAATCGAACACAGTTGCTTGTCCAAACATGTGTGGCCTAGTTGAGTGGTTTTCCCAACTAGACTACTGAGGCCCCCTCTTACGACATGTGTGGCCTAGTTGAGTGGTTTTCCCAACTAGACTACCGAGGCCCCCTCTTACGACATGTGTGGCCTAGTTGAGTGGTTTTCCCAACTAGACTACCGAGGCCCCCTCTTATGACATGTGTGGCCTAGTTGAGTGGTTTTCCCAACTAGACTACCGAGGCCCCCTCTTACGACATGTGTGGCCTAGTTGAGTGGTTTTCCCAACTAGACTACCGAGGCCCCCTCTTACGACATGTGTGGCAAGTAACAATAGCTCTTTTCTCCACTGACATTGGTCAGGCCTCAGGTAGTCACATGAGAGACAGTGTGTGTAACTCACAATGTTTGAGAAATCTGTAATGATGTTGTGTCTACCCAGGGCATGCTGATTACCATCAGCGAAGTGGTGTCTAGTGCCAGCATCATCATGTCACTGTGGAAGCACGAAGCCACCCGTGTCATCGCTGACCGTTTCACAGAACAGGGTGACAAGGACTGGTTTGAGAACACCATTAAACAGGTCAGATTTGCTTGAGATACCTTATCTTTCTCTATAGACTGATACCTTATCTTTCTCTATAGGAATATACAAATATACCTTATTTCTCTAATAAGAATAGACAAAGATACCTTATTTCTCTAATAAGAATATACAAAGATACCTTATTTCTCTAATAAGAATAGACAAAGATACCTTATTTCTCTAATAAGAATATACAAAGATACCTTATTTCTCTAATAAGAATATACAAAGATACCTTATTTCTCTAATAAGAATATATAAAGATACCTTATTTCTCTAATAAGAATATACAAAGATACCTTATTTCTCTAGTAAGAATATATAAAGATACCTTATTTCTCTAATAAGAATATACAAAGATACCTTATTTCTCTAATAAGAATATATAAAGATACCTTATTTCTCTAATAAGAATATATAAAGATACTTTATTCTATAATAAGAATATACAAAGATACCTTATTTCTCTAATAAGAATATACAAAGATACCTTATTTCTCTAGTAAGAATATACAAAGATACCTTATTTCTCTAGTAAGAATATACAAAAATACCTTATTTCTCTAATAAGAATATATAAAGATACCTTATTTCTCTAATAAGAATATACAAAGATACCTTATTTCTCTAGTAAGAATATACAAATTTACCTTATTTCTCTAATAAGAATATACAAAGATACCTTATTTCTTTAGTAAGAATAGACAAAGATACCTTATTTCTCTAATAAGAATATACAAAGATACCTTATCCTTCTCTAGGAAGTATAGAACAAATTACCTTATCTTTCTCTATGAAGTACTTGCATAGAAACCATATCTACTTGGATACCTTAGCTTTCTCTGTTGCTTCTTGGCGACCACCATGAAGGAAAGATACAACACCTCGACATAAACACAAAAACAGATGGACAAAAAAGAGAGAAGTTTATTAACATTTTACTTATTCATTTCCTTCTTTCCAGGCTCCATCCATTTAATTTGGCACCACTTGTTACATCTTATCTTCATGATTCTTTTCCATTTATGTACGTTTCTTGATTTAAGTGTTTTGACATTTTTCATCAATATAGAATTTAGTTGTTTTTGTTGTTGATGTCGTGCCAATAGTTGATGTAGGCAGGGTACCCTTTTACTCATTGATGTGGCGGGCTGTAATGGCTTTCTTGACATCCCCTGCTCTTACTGGAGAAGTTGGAGATTGTCTAGTCCCAGGCTAGGCTGGGAAAGTAGTGGTCCATCCTAGAGGTACTGCAATTCTAGGTCATCTATATCAGTAAGAGCCACCACTACAGGGAACACGGTGATCCTAGCTTCTGTTAGCCAGACTGTTTTGTTGGAGGCTCAATACTAGGTCATCTATATCAGCAACAGCCACCACTACAAGGGACACGGTGATCCTAGCTTCTGTTAGCCAGACTGTTTTGTTGTAGGCTTAATACTAGGTCATCTATATCAGTAAGAGCCACCATTACAGGGGACACGGTGATCCTAGCTTCTGTTAGCCAGACTGTTTTGTTGTAGGCTTAATACTAGGTCATCTATATCAGTAAGAGCCACCATTACAGGGGACACGGTGATCCTAGCTTCTGTTAGCCAGACTGTTTTTTGTAGGCTTAATACTAGGTCTTCTATATCAGTAAGAGCCAACCTAGAGATTTAACATTTTTATGGGGGGAGGGGGGGCTGGGTTATTCTGAAAAGAAAATCTGCTTCTTCTGGGAATTGAACTTGGACCTTTTTGATCAGGAGGTGAGTGCACTAACTACTCAGCCACCGCGGATGAATGACTTTCACACACACACACAAATATACACATGCACACGCAGGTACGAGAACCACGGTAGCACTGTGGTTAGTGTACTGGACTACGAAGGACAAGGGTTTGGGTTCAATCCTGGTCGATGGCTTCCCAGGTTCTATCTATCTATTGATCTTTCGAGCCGTAGCCGGCCCATAGGGCGCAGACCAAGATACACCTTCTCTTATCTGAATTTTTGTTCTAGCAGTTTTCTTTTAAAGATATTTTATCAAATCTCGCCATTTGTCTCTGTTCTGTGCAACCAGCTCTATCTCATTGAGGGAGCCGATTCCTGCTGCTCTTGCCTCTCTCATCAATGTTCTTCTCAGTGTCTCTCTGGGTCTTCCTCTTTTCCTCTTACCTGTTGTTTCCCACATGAGGGCTTGCTTTGCTATTCGGTTATTATCTCTTCTCATCACATGTCCAACATATAACCATCATCTTTTCTTTATTACTGAAGATATTAGTGGTTGATTGGCGATTTCTCTAATTTCCTCGTTCACCCAGCTTTAAATTGGTACCGTAACTTTTCTGGGAAGGTAAAGCACCATGGGCGTAATACCAACCACATTACACCAAAAACCATGTGCCGAAAGTCTATAATAATGATGGTCACTAACACCATATTCCCTATTCGCTACTTGGCGTGTCAGGGTTCTTTACTTTTTTCTTTACTTACACACAGGTACACACACACTACAGAGATGTACCATCCATATAAAAATGAGACTATTAGCACCTCCAGAATGAGACTGCTCTTGCTCTTCTGTTCCTGATCTTGTATTCTCTGATATCAACAGGTGACAGAAGACGTCTGTGGATCTTCCATGGTGGGTCTCATGCAGCAAGAACCCTACTTTGTGGACTTTTTGAGAGAAGCTCCAGAAGCTACAGGTAAACTCAAGACTGTGGTTACATCCAATCATGATCTCAACTTTATATCCAAAGGGCTGATCTAGAAGGCTGATTTCATATCTATAGAGCTGAATTTGCATTCAGATATGGACTGATTTTTTGTTTCCAAAGACCAGACTTTGCATGCATAAGGCTGATTTTACATTCACAGAGCTGACTTTGCATCCATGGAGCTGATTTTTTTAATCCACAGGGACGATTTTACATTCACACATGGATGATCTTACATTCACACAGGGATGTCATTACATTCACACATGGATGATCTTACATTCACATAGGGATGTCATTTCATTCACACAGGGATGTCATTACATTCACACATGGATGATCTTACATTCACACAGGGATGCCATTACATTCACACATGGATGATCTTATATTCACACAGGGATGTCATTACATTCACACAGTGATGTCATTACATTCACACAGGGATGTCATTGCATTCATACATGGATGATCTTACATTTACACAGGGATGTCATGGCATTCATACATGAATGTCATTATATTCACACAGGGATGTCATTATATTCACACTGGAATGTCATTATATTCACACAGGGATGTCATTATATTCACACAGGAATGTCATTATATTCACACAGGGATGTCATTACAATTGTACATGGATGCTATTATATTCACACAGGGATGTTATTACATTCACACATGGATGTTATTACATTCACACAGGGATGCCATTGCATTCATACATGAATGTCATTACATTCACACATGGATGATCTTACATTCACACAGGCATGTTATTACATTCACACATGGATGTTATTACATTCACGCAGGTATGTTATTACATTCACACATGGATGTTATTACATTCACACATGGATGTTATTACATTCACACAGGGATGTCATTACACTCACACAAGGATGTCATTGTATCCACACAGGGATGTCATTGCATTCACACAGGGATGTCATTGCATTCACACACGGGATGTCATTGCACTCATACGTGAATGTCATTATATTCACACAGGGATGTCATTACATTCATATAGGAATGACCTACATTCACACAAGGATATCATTACATCCATTCATCAAAATACACACACAGGCACACATGCATATACAAACACACACACACACACACGCAATATCTGTATACATCTCAACATGCTGTCCCTGACCTTTGCCTTTTGATCAGGTGAAGAGGGCGACGATGCTGACTTGGACGCCCCAAAGATTTATGAGCCAATCCCATCTTTGGAAGCTCTGGCAGAGAAACTGCAGATGTATCAGACGAGCTACAATGAGAGTATTCGGGGCAGTGCCATGGACCTTGTATTTTTTAAGGTAGGATGTGGACTTTGCTAGATCCTGGGGAGTCTGAGTGTTGACAGTTCATTGTGTGAAGAAACTGCTCTAAGAGCACTCATGTTGACAGTTCATTGTATAAAGAAACAGCTCTAAGAGCACTCATTATGCTGACAGTTCATTGTGTAAAGAAACTGCTCTAAGAGCACTCATGTTGACAGTTCATTGTGTAAAGAAACTGCTCTAAGAGCACTCATGTTGACAGTTCATTGTGTAAAGAAACTGCTCTAAGAGCACTCATGTTGACAGTTCATTGTGTAAAGAAACTGCTCTAAGAGCACTCATGTTGACAGTTCATTGTGTGAAGAAACTGCTCTAAGAGCACTCATGTTGACAGTTCATTGTGTAAAGAAACTGCCCTAAGAGCACTCATGTTGACAGTTCATTGTGTGAAGAAACTGCTCTAAGAGCACTCATTATGTTGACAGTTCATTGTGTAAAGAAACTGCTCTAAGAGCACTCATTATGTTGACAGTTCATTGTGTAAAGAAACAGCTCTAAGAGCACTCATGTTGACAGTTCATTGTGTAAAGAAACTGCTCTAAGAGCACTCATGTTGACAGTTCATTGTGTGAAGAAACTGCTCTAAGAGTATGTTGACAGTTCATTGTGTAAAGAAACTGCTCTAAGAGCACTCATTATGTTGACAGTTCATTGTGTAAAGAAAGTGCTCTAAGAGCACTCATGTTAACAGTTCATTGTGTGAAGAAACTGCTCTAGGAGCACTCATTATGTTGACAGTTCATTGTGTGAAGAAACTGCTCTAAGAGCACTCATTATGTTGACAGTTCATTGTGTAAAGAAACTGCTCTAAGAGCACTCATTATGTTGACAGTTTATTGTGTAAAGAAACTGCTCTAAAAGCACTCATTATGTAGACAGTTCAGTATACAGTCAAGCCCCAGATATTTAAATGTATGCTCAAAGTGCTGGCAGTTCTAGGTTACTTGAATTGTTGACAGTTCATGTGGCACTCTTGACAGTTCATGTGGCACTCTTGACAGTTCATGTGGCACTCTTGACAGTTCATGTGGCACTCTTGACAGTTCATGTGGCACTCTTGACAGTTCATGTGGCACTCTTGACAGTTCATGTGGCACTCTTGACAGTTCATGTGGCACTCTTGACAGTTCATGTGGCACTCTTGACAGTTCATGTGGCACTCTTGACAGTTCATGTGGCACTCTTGACAGTTCATGTGGCACTCTTGACAGTTCATGTGGCACTCTTGACAGTTCATGTGGCACTCTTGACAGTTTTTTGTGTACAAAGATTGTCAACATTTCTATGAAGATTCAGGTTCTCTTGTTGACAGTTTTGTTGTCAGCTTTCTGAACAATTGGGCAGCAGATAGAATTTTAAACTGTAAGTTGACAGTTCTTGTTTAAGCTAATTTTTTTATTTTAGTTTTATTTTATTTTTAGCATTTGCTAGCTTTCACCTCTGGTGAAGTTCCTAGAGTCTAAGAACTGACTTTTGCGTGTTAATCCGTTTTTCCCTGGCAGCCATGTGCACAGTGGTCCCTCACCATACAGGCAGATAACTCTGTCTTTGGAGGTACTCATATTTGTTTCTCTCAATGAGTTATTGATGTTTCAAGCTGGGCCTCGCTGCTGAGACCAGGGGTGTTTGCTTCAGAGGGAAATCACAAATAAAAATCCCAACTGGTGCAGCCAGGATTTGAACTCACAACCTCTCTGTCTTGAGACTGGCATCTTACCTCGAGACCAACCAATCTCCAGCTAAATATTTCATTTACATAAAAGCAATGATTTTTTTTACTAATGTTGTTTATTATTATACAGGATGCCATGGTTAATTTGATGAAGATTTCTCGCATCATCCGCACTCCACGTGGCCACGCACTTCTCGTAGGTGTTGGAGGATCTGGCAAACAAAGCTTGACTAGGCTGGCATCCTTCATCGCTGGCTACTCCACCTTCCAGATTACCCTCACCAGGTAGAGTTTATCTTATCTTTCTCATAGACACAATCTGAACATTTCTTCCTGTAATTTTTTAGTTTAGTTTAGTCAACAGATCACCCTCATTGTACGTCAGACATGTCCATAAGTTCAGACCTCCTCCCCAGTATGTCCCTCAGTGTGTGGAGACTGATGACTCCAGTTCTGTGTTGATTTGTTATTCATCTATTTCCCCACGTAGCAATCCTTTCTGGCATCCCCAGCTTTGACCTAATGTTTATGCAGTCTGGACATGTTTGTAGGTTCATGAATCATTACCCAATCAGACACAGAAAGAAAACATGTAGCAGAAGAACACATAAACGATACCTACCCACTGGACTCTTGGTCCCACATATATACAGATGGCTCTGCTACAAATGCCACCAGAAATGGAGGGAGAGGTGTGTTCTTGACGCTGAATAATCAGGACGAGATCACCAAGTCAATAGCTACTGGGAAATTCTCAAACAACTTTAAAGCAGAAACTGAGGCCCTCAGAGATGCTGCAACACTGGCTACTCAACATCTTGACTTTCACTGATACTATAGACAACTATTGCTTGTATTGTACTGATATTCATCGTCTGATGATAAACAAGACAGTTCATCATCATCTTCCATATTATTCTTTAACCTACCATATCATTGGCTTTCTTAGCAGAAACGTTCTTGGTAAACGTGTTTCTAGAAGGACCATCTTACATTAGCAAAATAGTGCTGATGTCGTTTGAAATTAGAGCACGAAAATAAAAGAAAATTGATCTCTGAAACATGCAGTTTGATCAAAACATTTCCTGGGAGTTGGGGGGAAAGTTACATAAGAGAGTTACACGTTTTCTTTTCTTTAAATGCCTCAAACATTTGTTATCTTTTACTATGAGTTAATTATAAGTTTTACTTCAACTCTTCCAGTTCATTAACCTGTTTGTCCTAGTTCAGTAACCTTGGTGTTTGTCCTACCTCAGTAACCTTGGTGTTTGTCCTACCTCAGTAACCTTGGTGTTTGTCCTAGTTCAGTAACCTTGATGTTTGTCCTAGTTCAGTAACCTTGGTGTTTGTCCTATCTCAGTAACCTTGGTGTTTGTCCTACCCCAGTAACATTCGTGTTTGTCTTACCTCAGTAACCTTGGTGTTTGTCCTACCTCAGTAACCTTGGTGTTTGTCCTACCTCAGTAACCTTGGTGTTTGTCCTACCTCAGTAACCTTGGTGTTTGTCCTACCTCAGTAACCTTGGTGTTTGTCCTACCTCAGTAACCTTGGTGTTTGTCCTACCTCAGTAACCTTGGTGTTTGTCCTACCTCAGTAACATTGGTGTTTGTCCTACCTCAGTAACCTTGGTGTTTGTCCTACCTCAGTAAACTTGGTGTTTGTCTTACCTCAGTAACCTTGGTGTTTGTCCTACCTCAGTAACCTTGGTGTTTGTCCTACCTCAGTAACCTTGGTGTTTGTCCTACCTCAGTAACCTTGGTGTTTGTCTTACCTCAGTAACCTTGGTGTTTGTCTTACCTCAGTAACCTTGGTGTTTGTCCTACCTCAGTAACCTTGGTGTTTGTCCTATCTCAGTAACCTTGGTGTTTGTCCTACCCCAGTAACCTTGGTGTTTGTCCTAGTTCAGTAACCTTGATGTTTGTCCTAGTTCAGTAACCTTGGTGTTTGTCCTAGTTCAGTAACCTTGGTGTTTGTCCTACCTCAGTAACCTTGGTGTTTGTCCTACCTCAGTAACCTTGGTGTTTGTCCTACCTCAGTAACCTTGGTGTTTGTCCTAAAACAGGTCCTACAATGTCAGTAATTTGCTGGAAGACTTGAAGAACCTGTACAGAACAGCAGGGCATGCTGGGAAGGGTGTCACATTCCTATTTACAGACAATGAAATCAAAGATGAGTCTTTCCTTGAGTACATGAACAATATTCTGTCATCAGGCGAGGTTGGTAGACTCAGTGTCTTATAACTATTAAGAACATATCTGTCTATAACTAAAATAGTAATATTCATATTCTTATGTGCCAGTGAAACATGGATCCTAAATACAGAGCTAGAAAGTCAAATTGTGCACTTGTTCTTTATAATAATGTTATGATTGTTCTTGTTTCCATACATGATTGTCCCACTACTATTATGAGCATTATTGCCCTCCCCAACTTTATTCTAGAACATCATCATCATCATCATTGAGTGTCATCTCCACATCGAAGGTTGGCTACCATGGAGCACCATTCCGCTCTGTCTCTTCCTTGGTGTTTGTCCTACCTCAGTAACCTTGGTGTTTGTCTTACTTCGTTAACTTTGGTGTTTGTCCTACCTCAGTAATCTTGGTGTTTGTCCTACCTCAGTAACATTGGCATTTGTTCTACCTCAGTAACCTTGGTGTTTGTCCTAGTTCAGTAACCTTGATGTTTGTCCTAGTTCAGTAACCTTGGTGTTGTTAAGCAGGTTGTTATAGGTTGACTTGTCCATCTTTTGATGTTACTCGTCCATGTTAGTCTTGCTCTGCCTCTGTCTCTTGCTTTGATGGTGCAGGTTGTCATAGGCTGACTTGTCCATCTTTTGATGTTACTCGTCCATGTTAGTCTTGCTCCGCCTCTGCCTCTTTTACCTTGTATATACCCTTCCAAGATTACTTTTAGTAGGCTGTTGTGTCTTTTAACAAGCCCCAAAAATCTCATTTGTCTTGTTTGAATTGTGTTTAGTAGTTCTCTTTTAATTTTTAGTTGTTTTAAAATTTCATCGTTTGTTTTCTTTTCTTTCTATCCAATTCATTCCACCTATTCTTCCATAAATCCACATTTCAAAGGCTTCATTTTTCTGTTCTATTTTCTTCTAGAACTTCACATGGTCGAATTGGTTAGATCAGATATTTTTTATTTACAGTTCATCTCCTTACTATTTACCTGTTATGTTTTGGCTCTACCTTTGAGCTTCCCTAGTTTTTGTTTGTGTGAATTGTCTCTGTCCCTTCAGAAGACCAGTTTTTAAATCCATAACATATCATCCTTTTGTGTTTTCTTTTACCCTAAGAAGCTGTAGCCATTCTATTCTATTTTATCCTTTGGAGTAAGTTTCATTGCGGTCAGAAATTTTCCATGTCTACTCCACCTCATGTCACAAAATATCCCGAAGTGCATCTGAATATTCTGTTGTCAAGATCAACCCCTGTGCATATCCTATTCGACTACACAGGCAACGATTCCAATTAACTTCCATCTTCACTTTGGTTTCCTTGAAAAAACACACAGAAAACAAATAAAATAAGACATACAATGGAGACTAGTTGAACGCCAAATGTTTCTAAGTCTATTGAATGTCTGAGCTGAGATGGGGACAGTTGAATGTCAAATGTTTCTAAGTCTATTGAATGTCTGAGCTGAGATGGGGACAGTTGAATGTCAAATGTTTCTAAGTCTATTGAATGTCTGAGCTGACATGGAGACACCTGAATGTCAAATGTTTCTAAGACTATTGAATGTCTGGGCTGACATGGAGACACCTGAATGTCAAATGTTTCTAAGTCTATTGAATGTCTGAGCTGACATGGAGACACCTGAATGTCAAATGTTTCTAAGTCTATTGAATGTCTGAGCTGACATGGAGATACCTGAATGTCAAATGTTTCTAAGTCTATTGAATGTCTGAGCTGACATGGAGACACCTGAATGTCAAATGTTTCTAAGTCTATTGAATGTCTGAGCTGACATGGAGACACCTGAATGTCAAATGTTTCTAAGTCTATTGAATGTCTGAGCTGACATGGAGACACCTGAATGTCAAATGTTTCTAAGTCTATTGAATGTCTGGGCTGAGATGGGGACAGTTGAATGTCAAATGTTTCTAAGTCTATTGAATGTCTGAGCTGAGATGGAGACTAGTTGATCACCAAATGTTACTAAGTCTATTGAATGTCTGGGCTGAGACAGAAACTAGTTGAACACCAAATATTTCTAAGTCTATTGAATGCCTGGGCTGACCTGCCTATTCTAGTAACTCTACTACATCCACATATTTATGCTTATCTCCTCTCCCCCCCACAACATATAAGAACATAATTGTTCTCTGGCTAACATAATTTCCCAGGTCTCAGGTCTCTTTGCTCGAGATGAGATGGATGAAATCCTCCAAGAACTGATAGCCATCATGAAGAAGGAGTTTCCTCGCCGTCCGCCAACCAATGAGAATCTCTACAACTATTACTTGTCCAGAGTCAGGGAGAACCTTCACGTGGTCCTGTGCTTCTCACCTGTAAGTTGTGCTTTCTGAGTTTTTGATTTTATAAAGCATGTATGAGAATGTGGTTTTTTGGTTTTCATTGTAAATTTGTGTTAGTGTAGTTTTTTAATGTTTCATTGTAAACTTGTGTTAATGTTGTATTTTAGTGTTTTATTGAGAATGATTCATTGCTTCTACTTGGTGATTTATTTTACATTTTTTATACTCTGTGGTTTTTAACTCTAAATTGCGACACCTATCCAGTGAGTCACATTTTTACCATACGTTCATAAAATTATGAGCACTAATTGTTATATTTCAAGTTTGGAAAATGGTACTTTCTTTGAACTTTTCCTACAAAGCTTTGTGTTTTCCCAAGGAGAGACATGGTAGTCAGAATCAGTAATCATTTCCTGGCTTAGGTTTGATTCAGGGCCTGAAACCCGGAGGTGCAGCCCATTCGTTGCCCATTCCTTGCCTGTACATTCACACATTATGCTTTGGCTATCTGACACGTACTTTGTCCGTTGACCCATCATTGACACGTCAGCCCATTTGTTGTCGGCATGTTCCCACGTGACACTTTTGCTATCTGAGACATACTTTGTCTGTTGACCCATCATTAATATGGGGGACTGGTTGGTCTCGAGGCAAGACACGCCCTCTAGACAGAGAGGTTGTGGGTTCAAATCCCAGCTACACCAGTTGGGATTTTTATTTATGATTTCTCTCTGCGGCAACCACCCCTGGTCTCAGCAGTGAGGCCTGGCTTGAAACGTCAATTACTCATCGATGGAAAAAATATGAGTACCTCCAAAGTTGGAGCTATCTGCCTATATGGTGAGGGACCCCTGTGCACATGGCTGCCAGGGAAAAATGGATTAACACGCAAAATTCAGTTCCTAGTCTCTAGGGACTTCATCAGAGGTGAAAGCTGGCAAACGAAAAAAAAAAAATATGTCCAGCCTGTTCATAGCACGTTCATTGTCAGTATTTTGTTCGTTCGTTGGATATGTTCTGGGAAGTTATCCATACTTTTGATGTTATCTTTGAGTTAGAGTTTGTTTTATGCCGCACCAACAGTCAGCCGAAAAGTTTTTCACAGACAGCCGAGGTTTCCCTCGGTCGAATTAAAAAAAAAAAAAACAATTTAAAAAAAATTGAGACTGTGTAGTAGTGTATATCTTCATTTTGTTGTCTGTTTATGTTTGTCCCTGTTTTCTGAAGAAGGCTGCATTTTGGGCCGAAATGTAATTTTTTGTTTTGACCTTTTTTTGTAAAGCTGTCTTCGTACTTTGTAGTAAAGTAAAGTACCCCTGTCACGCCAAGTGGTGTATAGGGAATATGGTGTTAGGGACCATAAATTTTACAGACCTTTGGCACATGATTTTCTGGATAATGTGGTTGGTATTATGCCCGTGCCGCTTTACTTTATCTTAAAAAAAATCCAGTACCCATTAAAAGCTGGGTGAACTAGCTTTACCTCAGCATTCCATTTATTTTGTATGTTCCCTGGTACCAGCTTTACCGCAACATTCCATTTATTTTGCCTGTTCCCTGCTACCAGCTTTACTGCAGCATTGCATTTATTTTACCTGTTCCCTACTTGAAAATAGACTAAATTTATTTAAAAAAAAAAAACAGTTGCATTTTTATGAAAAATCATAGTATTTTTTACTATGGGTGTATGGAAAGAAAAATTCAGCATCAAACAAACAATAAATCAAATGCTCAGGGGTCACCATTAATGATAATTACAAAGGTATCGGAAGATTAGAAATGTCTGCCTGTGGCAAACTGTTGAATTCCCAAAAAATGTACTTTGAGGTGGTAATTTTTACTACTGTATTGTTATCTAGTGTTAAATAGCAGAATTCTAAGGTTTTAGTGCAAATAATATAGGAAATGTAAAAAAATTAACACTTCACTACTCTGTGACATGGGAGCTGCGATAGCTCAGTGGTTAGTGAACTGGGCTACAAAGGACAAGAGGTAGGGTTTGATCCCAAACGACGGCTTCTGGTTCACCCAGCCTTTAATGGGTACCGGATTTTTTTCTGGGAAAGTAATGGCATGGGCATAATACCGTCCACATTACCCCAAAAATCATGTGCCGAAAGTCTGTAAAATTTATGGTCACTAACACCATATTCTCTATACGCCACTTGATGTGACAGGGGTACTTTACTTTACACTCTGTGATATATGTTATTGGGACATATCCTTGACCTTTGTACAAATATATTATATATCATATTTTAGGTTGGAGGAAAATTCCGGAACCGTTCCCTCAAGTTCCCTGGCCTAATCACTGGATGCACAATGGACTGGTTCCAGCGATGGCCAAAAGATGCCCTTATTGCTGTCTCTAACCACTTCCTGGCAACTTTTGACATCACCTGTACCCCAGCGGTCAAGATGGCTATGGTTAACACAATGGGATTGTTTCAGGTCAGCTGCACTACTTGACTGCTTTGATATTCTAATCTATCCATCCATCCATCCATCCATCCATCCATCCATCCATCCATCCATCCATCCATCCATCCATCCATCCATCCATCCATCCATCCATCCAACCATCCATCCATCCATCCATCCATCCATCCATCCACCTTACCTACCTTACCTATCTATCTGTCTGTCTGTCTGTCTGTCTGCCTGCCTGCCTGCCTGCCTGCCTGCTTACCTGCCTGCCTGCCTACCTTTCAAGCCATAGCCGGCACATAGGGCATAGACCCAGATACTCTTTCTCTTATCTAAATTTTTATTCTAGCAGTTTTCAATCCTTGTAAAGATCTTTTATCAAATCTCGCTATTTGTCTCTGTTGTGCAAACAACTCTATCTCATTGAGGGAGCCGATTCCTGCTGCTCTTGTCTCTCTGATCAATGTTCTTCTCAGTGTCTCTCTGGGTTGGCCTCTTTTCCTCCTACCTGTTGTTTCCCACTTGAGGGCTTGCTTTGTTATTCGGCTCTTATCTCTCCTCATCACATGACCAACATATGACCATTAATATTGTTGTAACTAATAAACCTTGCTACATTATTACAGAGATTTATAAGAACTTAAAAGAGACATCTTATCTTTATTACTGAAGATATTAGTGGTTGATTGGCGATTTCTCTAATTTCCTCGTTTGTTTTGAATTCGTTCCACGCTATACCAAGTATTTTCCTCAGACATTTATTTTCGAATCGTTCAACTTTGCTTCTATGTCTCTTTTTGTTTTCCAGCTCTCACATGCATACGTAAGGGTAGATAGTACATTCGATTTGAGTAGTCTATATTCTAATGCTATGTGGTAAAATGTACTATAATAGTGCTTAGCTATGTGCACTTAGTAATAAAATGTTTTAAATTAGCACTTAGCTATGTGCACTTAGTGATAAGATGTTTTAAGTTAGCACTTAGCTACGCGCACTTAGTGATAAGATGTTTTAAGTTGGCACTTAGCTACGTGCACTTAGTAATAAAATGTTTTAAGGTGGTACTTAGCTACGTGCACTTAGTAATAAAATGATTTAAGGTGGCACTTAGCTACATACACTTAGTAATAAAATGTTTTAAGGTGGTACTTAGCTACGTGCACTTAGTAATAAAATGTTTTAAGGTGGTACTTAGCTACGTGCACTTAGTAATAAAATGTTTGAAGGTGGCACTTAGCTATGTGCACTTAGTAATAAAATGATTTAAGGTGGCACTTAGCTATGTGCACTTAGTAATAAAATGATTTAAGGTGGCACTTAGCTACGTGCACTTAGTAATAAAATGTTTGAAGGTGGCACTTAGCTACGTGCACTTAGTAATAAAATGTTTGAATGTGGCACTTAGCTACGTGCACTTAGTAATAAAATGATTTAATGTGGCACTTAGCTACGTGCACTTAGTAATAAAATGTTTTAAGGTGGCACTTAGCTACGTGCACTTAGTAATAAAATGTTTTAAGGTGGCACTTAGCTATGTGCACTTAGTAATAAAATGATTTAAGGTGGCACTTAGCTACGTGCACTTAGTAATAAAATGTTTGAAGATGGCACTTAGCTACGTGCACTTAGTAATAAAATGTTTGAAGGTGGCACTTAGCTATGTGCACTTAGTAATAAAATGATTTAAGGTGGCACTTAGCTACGTGCACTTAGTAATAAAATGATTTAAGGTGGCACTTAGCTACATGCACTTAGTGATAAAATGTTTTAAGGTGGCATATAGCTACATGCACTTAGTGATAAAATGTTTTAAGGTAGCATATAGCTACATGCACTTAGTGATAAGATATTTTAAGGTAGCATATAGCTACATGCACTTAGTGATAAGATATTTTAAGGTAGCATATAGCTACGTGCACTTAGTAATAAAATGCTGACCCCTTCTGACCAGTAATGAGCACACCAACCACACAGCCACTGTGGCTTTTCATGGATGTGTGCTATGTAGCAAAATAAGTGTGGTACTGGTTGTTCTTCCCACAGGATATGGTTGCTGAGATGTGTGTGGAATACTTCCAGCGGTTTCGTCGTCAGGCCCATGTCACCCCCAAATCTTACCTTTCCTTCATCGGTGGTTACAAGATAATCTACCAGGAAAAGAAGGATGAGATTGGGTTACTGGCTCGTCGTATGAACACAGGTGACTATCTCTTCTTGCTCTGCCTTTTTCCCTTCAGTTTTACAGTGAGTTGCATTCTATTGTGTTCTGTAATTTGAGATCCGCTCTATCTGACTTTCTGTCTGTCTGTCTGTCTGTCTGTCTGTCTGTCTGTCTGTTGTCTGTCTGTCTGTCTGTCTGTCTGTCTGTCTGTCTGTCTGTCTGTCTGCCTGCCTGCCTCCCTGCCTTCCTCCCTGCCTGCCTCTCTGCCTGCCTCCCTCCCTGCCTGTCTTTCAAGCTGTAGTTGGCCCATAGGGCATAGACTCAAATACTCTTTCTCTGTTTTGAAATTTTCTTTCTAGCAGTCTCAATCCTCACAAAGATCTTTTATCAAGTCTCGCCATTTCTCTGTTCTGCGGAAGCATCTCAATTTCATTGAGGGAGCTGGTTCTTGCTGCTTTTGCCTCCCTGATCAATATTCTTCTGTGTTCTTTGGCTGTATCAAGTCTACGTTTCATTAACAAGGAGTTTTTACGATAGTGGCTTATTAGATCTCTGATCAACGGTTCTTTGCCAAGCGGAAGAAAGGCAATCCTCCATCTTAGATAGACACCGGAAAATCTGACTTTGGTACACATTTAAATGTGGTTGCTCTCATTGACCTTCCTGCATGGCATGCACAGTTGTTTGGCATGGATCATCATCAAGTACCGGGCCTGCTGGCGTAGGTGATGATGTCTCTCCACAACTTTCGATCTCGACAGTTATTTATCATTTCTGTTGTTGACCTTCTGTCAAGCTATTCTCTTAAGCTGTCTGGTATCTTTTCTCTTTCTTCTTTTACCTTTTAGCTCCTGGTGGAGCATAGGTCTTCAACAAACACTTTCCAAGTCGTTCTGTTTTTTGCCATTCTTTTAAGATCATTCCATGTCTTCCCCATCATCTTCATCTCTGCTTCTATCTGTCTTCTCCAAGAATTCCTTGGTCTTCCTCTTTGTCTTTTCCCCTGGGGATTCCAAAAAAGGGCCTGTTGTGTAATACTCTCAGTTGGCTTCCGTAGTGTGTGTCCTATCCATCGCCATTGTCTTCGCTGTATCTCTTCGCTGTATCTGAAATAACAATCATCATCATCAAGTACCATGCCTGCTGGCGTAGGTGATCATGTCTCTCCACAACTTTTGATCTGGACAGTTATATATCATTTCTGTTGTTGACTTTCTGCCAAGCCATTCTCTTAAGCTGTCTGGTATCTTTTCTCTTTGCTTCCGTCTATCTCTTCGTCCCTCAATTTACCCAGTTGTTACAATATATTCCAGCTGGTCTCTTCTCATTACATGGCCAAAAAATGATGATTGTTTCTTCCTAATATTGGAAATTAGCTCTCTTTTTGCTTTGGCCTCTTTCAGAACGTTCTCATTACTCTTCTTAGTTGTCCATGGTACTCTCAACATTCTTCTGTAAAACCCCATCTCTACAGCCTCCAGAGATTACTTGCACCAACCATTGTCACTGATACTTTAGTTAATTTGCTTCTCGGTATCTTTCCAGGATGATAAAATAGACAACTTTCTATTACACACTCAAAGTGATATGTGATATGTGTTACGTGATATGTAATATGTGATAGTTGTTAATGTAAATAGTCATGGATAGTAATTAGCCTTAAGTAAATTTAAGCATAATTATAGTATGTTTATTATTAGAGGTAAAGGAATGAGCAATGCCATATACATCATAAGATCAATAGTAGAAAGAGCCATAGAGGTGAAAACAGATCTATGTTTCATAGATTATACCACAGCATTTGACAAAGTAAAGCACCAAGAAATAATCAAAATTTTAGAAAGCATAAATGTAAACCTATACTCCACAGGGAGCTGAAAGTGTTTGTTGAAGACCTATGCTCCACAGGGAGCTGAAGGTGTTTGTTGAAGACCTATGCTCCACAGGGAGCTGAAAGTGTTTGTTGAAGACCTATGCTCCACAGGGAGCTGAAGGTGTTTGTTGAAGACCTATGCTCCACAGGGAGCTGAAAGTGTTTGTTGAAGACCTATGCTCCACAGGGAGCTGAAAGGTAGAAGAAGAAGAAGACATGGCTTGATGGGACTCTTTTCTTTCTATAAAAGAGAAATTGTGATCAACATGTCGGGTTCAGAAATGATGTTCTCTTGACTGAAGTAAGCCTGTTCATTTGTTTATTAGGCTTGGAGAAACTGATTGAAGCTACAGAATCTGTGAATGAGCTGAGCAAAGAGCTGGCTGTTAAGGAGAAAGAGCTCGCTGTGGCCTCCAAAAAGGCTGACCAGGTGCTGGCAGAGGTCACCTTCAAGGCTGAAGCTGCTGAGAAGGTCAAGGCCCAAGTACAGAAGGTCAAGGACAAAGCTCAAGCAATTGTGGACTCTATTTTTGTAAGTTTTAATTTTAGTCACATAACTCATATTGTTCGTTTAAATATTTTTGAGATGCAGAAAGTGCATGCACAAATCCAGCTGATTTATTAATTCTTTCCATACGGAAGCTTTTTCTCGATGCAACAGGAGAGATTTCAGAGAAAAAATTTGTCATAGTTGTAAGAATAAATCTACATATTTGTAATTATCTAACACAAAACATATTATATTTGAATGTTTAGATAATTGAACAAGGAATTAGATATCACCAATAACAAGATGATACAAGACATGTAAAAAGTATATGGTTTGATGATGGTTCACACTATCATATTGAGAGTGGCACACTATGCAGCGAAATGTACGCTGCTGAAATTGCCGTGATGCACAGTATGGCAAAACATACGGAAAGAGTTAATAGACTTTTACGACTGAGTCTGTAATTTTGGAATACCTTCCTAATAATCAATTCCAGTGACCACTGAGTGTTTGATGTCTTTCCTTTGATATTGGATTATTTTGTTTCCTTCACGTAGTAAAAAGTACTACGGTATCATAAACACACGTTTTTTTTTTTAAATTAGCAAATTTTCAAGCTATTCTGTTTTTCTTTCATATTTTTAAAAATTCATGAGGGATATCTCCATGGCCATTGAAACCTTTGTAACACAGGAGAGTCAGCTAACATTGCTCATAGGGTGGCCAAACAAACGGGCTGAACTAATGACTTAATGCAGCCGTGTGAATAGACAAATGTGAGACACCCTGAGATAAGGGTCAATTTTAGGTCATAAATCAAACATTAGCAAGGAAATTATTACAGCATGTGGTTCTACAGAAAAATGTTGAGAATACCATGAACAGCTAAGAAGAGTAATGAAAACATTCTGAAAGAGGCCAAAGCAAAAAGAGAGCTAATTTCCAATATTAGGAAGAAACAATCATCATTTTTTGGCCATGTAATGAGAAGGGAACAGCTGGAATATATTGTAACTACTGGGAAAATTAAGGGACGAAGAAATAGAGGGAAGCAAAGAGAAAAGATACCAGACAGATTAAGAGAATGGTTTGACAGAAGGTCAACAACAGAAGTGATAGATAACTCTCGAGATCAAAAGTTGTGGGGAGACAACCAACGCCAGCAGGCATGGTACTTGATGATGATGATTACAGCATCTGAATCCCCTGTCTCAGTTTGGGTAAACACACCGCTGGGTAGCAAAAGTTCAAAGAAAGTTTGATTTTCAAAACTCAAAATGTTACATTTAATTGGTAGTAATTTTTACGATGGAATTGTCACAGATTTGTATCGTTATCTGGGGTTTGATAAAATTTTTTCTTATTTCATCTAACCCAGCATTTTGAAAGTTGTTTCCAGATGTTCAATTTTGTCATTGGTTACTATATGATTGTGTTGTGTCTAATATTTCTTCAGCTTTAATCAATAGCCGGCCAGGTTTTTCAAGTAAGGAAATTTTCTCTCCTAAAAAAATGGTGTGTGCACGAAAAGTTTCAAAAGTAACAATTTTCTACAGAAAAATCTTCAGAATTAATTGATTGATGGATTGCCAATGGTGGATTATCAAGCATTGAGGAAATATTCATATTTTTTTATTGAGTGATGTTGACTTTGATCATCACTGCTACGGCTCGAAACGTCAATAGATAGATATATTAGTTATAATCATCAACTCCCTGACTGAGATTCATCGACTCATCCAGAACAGGGACATGTTGTGAGCTACAATGTGGGTCCTCTGCAAAATTAGACATTTGAAAACAAAGATCGTCGGACACAGAGTCTAGAATTTCTGGCCTATGTGCTGTCTTTGGCTTGGGAGAACAATAGCTAGATATATGGCCCTTTATGCCTTGTCAGACGGTCTAGTGGAGGCTATTGTGTATATGGCCCTTTTTGTCTTGTCAGACAGTCTAGTGGAGGCTATTGTGTATATGGCCCTTTTTGTCTTGTCAGACGGTCTAGTAGAGGCTATTGTGTATATGGCCCTTTTTGTCTTGTCAGACAGTCTAGTGGACACTATTGTGTATATGGCCCTTTTTGTCTTGTCAGACAGTCTACTGGACACTATTGTGTATATGGCCCTTTTCGTCTTTGTCAGATGGTCTAGTGGAGGCTATTGTGTATATGGCCGTTTTTGTCTTGTCAGACGGTCTAGTGGAGGCTATTGTGTATATGGCTGTTTTTGT
Organism: Megaustenia siamemsis; assembly: GCA_032433765.1. Lineage (NCBI taxonomy): Eukaryota > Metazoa > Mollusca > Gastropoda > Stylommatophora > Ariophantidae > Megaustenia > Megaustenia siamemsis. Next base: position 51,851,701 of record JAVIAB010000107.1, on the reverse strand, counting down.
CTGGTCAGACGGTCTAGTGGAGGCTATTGTGTATACTGCCCTTTTTGTCTTGTCAGACGGTCTAGTGGAGGCTATTGTGTATACTGCCCTTTTTGTCTTGTCAGACGGTCTAGTGGAGGCTATTGTGTATATGGCCCTTTTTGTCTTGTCAGACAGTCTAGTGGAGGCTATTGTGTATATGGCCCTTTTTGTCTTGTCAGACGGTCTAGTGGAGGCTATTGTGTATATGGCCCTTTTTGTCTTGTCAGACAGTCTAGTGGAGGCTATTGTGTATATGACCATTTTTGTCTTGTCAGACGGTCTAGTGGAGGCTATAGTGTATATGGCCCTTTTGTCTTGTCAGACGGTCTAGTGGAGGCTATTGTGTATATGGCCCTTTTCGTCTTGTCAGACGGTCTAATGGAGGCTATTGTGTATATGGCCCTTTTCGTCTTATCAGACAGTCTGGAGGAGGCTATTGTGTATATGGCCGTTTTTGTCTTGTCAGACGGTCTAGTGGAGGCTATTTTGTATATGGCCCTTTTTGTCTTGTCAGACGGTCTAGTGGAGGCTATCGTGTATTTTTTTTTGGGAGGTTTTGTTTTTGTCAAACAGCTTCTCTCTTGGCTAATTCTAACAATGTTTGACAAACACACATGGCCACATAATGAACAAGTCAGGCCCACTGATCCACAGGGTTTTCCATTCTTTTTCATGAGTCTTTTCTCTTCTAAGTTTTGCCTTAGCACAGTTTCAAATGATGTTATACCATTCCTTATACATGCTCTCCATGATGTGTGATCACTTGCCAGATGTTTCCAGTCATTTTCACAGATGGAGAAGTCATTCAGAGATGATTTACAGATATCTCTATATCGTCTGCCGATTTGTCTTTTTCCGTGTATTAGTTCACCATATAGTATTTGCTTGAGGATGCGTTTTTCTTCCATTCATTGGACATACCCCAGCCATCTTAGTCTTCGATATCTGAGCATCGACATGATTGTTGAGGTCTTAGCGTGAGGCAGGACAGTTAAGTTAATTATTTTGTCCTGCCATTTGATGTGCATTATTCTGTGGAAATACATAGCTAGATAGAGTAGTTAAAATATATTTTTTTAAAAATCTTTATCTATAATCTATAATTTATAATCTATAATATATAATCTATATCTATAATCTATATATATAATCTATAATTTGTAATCTTTAATATATAATATATATCTATAATTTGTAATCTATAATATATAATATATATATCTATAATTTGTAATCTATAATATATAATCTATAATCTATATATATATAATCTATATCTATAATCTATATCTATAATCTATATCTATAATCTATATCTATAATCTATATCTATAATCTATATCTATAATCTATATCTATAATGTATAATCTATAATATATATCTATAATCTATATCTATAATCTATAACTATAATCTATAATCTCAAATCTATGATCTATAATCTATATGTTTAATCTATAATCTATATCTATATCTATATCTATCTATATCTATAATCTATAATCTATATCTATAATCTATATCTATAATCTATTTATATAATCTATATCTATAATCTATATCTATAATCTATATCTATAATCTATATATATAATCTATATCTATAATCTATATCTATATCTATAATATATATCTATAATCTATATACATATAATCTATACTCTATATCTATTATTTATAATCTATATATATAATCTATATATATAATCTATAATCTATATCTATAATCTATATGTATAATCTATAATCTATATCTATAATCTATATCTATAATCTATATATATAATCTATAATCTATATATATAATCTATAATCTTTATCTATAATCTATATCTATAATCTAAATCTATATCTATAATCTATATCTATAATCTATATATATATAATCTATATCTATAATCTATATATATATAATCTATATCTATAATCTATATCTATAATCTATATATATAATCTATATCTATAATCTATATATATAATCTATATCTATAATCTATATCTATAATCTATATCTATAATCTATATCTATAATCTATATCTATAATCTATATCTATAATATATCCTAGGCTGACAAAGCAGTGGCAGAGGAGAAGTTGGAAGCAGCACGACCAGCACTGGAAGAAGCTGAAGCAGCCCTGATGACTATCAAACCAGCCCACATCTCCACCGTCCGCAAGCTTGCCAAGCCTCCACATCTCATCATGAGGATCATGGATTCTGTACTGCTGCTGTTCCAGGTACCTCCCTACAGAGATAATGTTCTCATTGATTGGGGCATCAGCAAATACACATATAAGCTGACTCACATATAAGCTGACTCACATATAAGCTGACTCACATTTAAGCTCACTCACATATAAGCTCACTCACATATAAGCTGACTCACATATAAGCTCACTCACATATAAGCTAACTCACATATAAGCTGACTGACATATAAGCTGACTCACATATAAGCTGACTGACATATAAGCTGACTCACTTATAAGCTCGCTCACATATAAGTTCACTCACATATAAGCTAACTCACATATAAGTTCACTCACATATAAGCTCACTCACATATAAGCTCACTCACATATAAAACACTCACATATAAACTGACTCACATATAAGTTCACTCACATATAAAACACTCACATATAAGCTGACTCACATATAAGTTTACTCACATATAAGTTCACTCACATATAAGCTGACTCACATATAAGCTCACTCACATATAAGCTGACTCACATATAAGCTCACTCACATATAAAACACTCACATATAAGCTGACTCACATATAAGCTCACTCATATATAAGCTGACTCACATATAAGCTCACTCACATATAAGCTCACTCACATATAAGCTGACTCACATATAAGCTCACTCACATATAAAACACTCACATATAAGTTTACTCACATATAAGTTCACTCACATATAAGCTGACTCACATATAAGCTCACTCACATATAAGCTGACTCACATATAAGCTCACTCACATATAAAACACTCACATATAAGCTGACTCACATATAAGCTCACTCATATATAAGCTGACTCACATATAAGCTCACTCACATATAAGCTCACTCACATATAAGCTGACTCACATTTAAGCTCACTCACATATAAAACACTCACATATAAGCTGACTCACATATAAGTTTACTCACATATAAAACACTCACATATAAGCTAACTCACATATAAGTTTACTCACATATAAGTTCACTCACATATAAGCTGACTCACATATAAGCTCACTCACATATAAGCTGACTCACATATAAGCTCACTCACATATAAAACACTCACATATAAGCTCACTCACATATAAGCTCACTCATATATAAGCTGACTCACATATAAGCTCACTCACATATAAGCTCACTCACATATAAGCTCACTCACATTTAAGCTCACTCACATATAAGCTTGAAAAACTGAAAATATTCTCCAGACTGCTCAATCACGAAGCAACTAAATATAATAATGTACACATTCTATTACTACTTGTGAGACTGCTCAATCACGAAGCAACTAAATATAATAATGTACACATTCTATTACTACTTGTGAGACTGCTCAATCACGAAGCAACTAAATATAATAATGTACACATTCTATTACTACTTGTGAGACTGCTCAATCACGAAGCAACCAAATATAATAATGTACACATTCTATTACTACTTGTGAGACTGCTCAATCACGAAGTAACTAAATATAATAATGTACACATACTATTACTACTTGTGAGACTGCTCAATCACGAAGCAACCAAATATAATAATGTACACATACTATTACTACTTGTGGGACTGCTCAATCACGAAGCAACTAAATATAATAATGTACACATTCTATTACTACTTGTGAGACTGCTCAATCACGAAGCAACTAAATATAATAATGTACACATACTATTACTACTTGTGAGACTGCTCAATCATGAAGCAACTAAATATAATAATGTACACATTCTATTACTACTTGTGAGACTGCTCAATCACGAAGCAACTAAATATAATAATGTACACATTCTATTACTACTTGTGAGACTGCTCAATCACGAAGCAACTAAATATAATAATGTACACATTCTATTACTACTTGTGAGACTGCTCAATCACGAAGCAACTAAATATAATAATGTACACATTCTATTACTACTTGTGAGACTGCTCAATCACGAAGCAACCAAATATAATAATGTACACATTCTATTACTACTTGTGAGACTGCTCAATCACGAAGTAACTAAATATAATAATGTACACATACTATTACTACTTGTGAGACTGCTCAATCACGAAGCAACCAAATATAATAATGTACACATACTATTACTACTTGTGGGACTGCTCAATCACGAAGCAACTAAATATAATAATGTACACATTCTATTACTACTTGTGAGACTGCTCAATCACGAAGCAACTAAATATAATAATGTACACATACTATTACTACTTGTGAGACTGCTCAATCATGAAGCAACTAAATATAATAATGTACACATTCTATTACTACTTGTGAGACTGCTCAATCACGAAGCAACTAAATATAATAATGTACACATTCTATTACTACTTGTGAGACTGCTCAATCACGAAGCAACTAAATATAATAATGTACACATTCTATTACTACTTGTGAGACTGCTCAATCACGAAGCAACCAAATATAATAATGTACACATACTATTACTACTTGTGGGACTGCTCAATCACGAAGCAACTAAATATTATAATGTACACATTCTATTACTACTTGTGAGACTGCTCAATCACGAAGCAACTAAATATAATAATGTACACATTCTATTACTACTTGTGAAAATTTAGTTTGCATTCTTTTCCCCTCTGTTGTAGTCTTTTATATAATCCACAAGGATCTACGGTTTCACTTATCTACTGGAAGCCATGATAACATAACGTAAAACACACAAAAGAAAAACCACATTCCAAGGTACAATTTAGAAATCACCTTTTTTTCTGTTGTTTATTATTTGTCATTCTTTTCGAGTGCTGTAAACATAATTCTTCCTCTGAATTGATTTGCTGTTTATCGCCTCGGAAGTTTCTCTCTATAATAATATTCATTTATTGTTATTTGTCTCCTATGATGAACCAAAGCAGGTGGAAATTGTCTTCCTTCAGCTGATGGCATAAAGTCTACTTATTCTTTTCCTTGGGAGCTGCGATAGCTCAGTGGTTAGTGAACTGTACTACAAAGGACAAGAGGTAGGGTTCGATCCCAACCGACAGCTTCTGGTTCATCCAGCCTTTAATGGGTACCGGATTTTTTTCTGGGAAAGTAAAGCAGCATAGGCATAATACCGACCACATTACCCCAAAAATCATGTGCTGAAGGTCTGTAAAATTGATGGTCACTAACACCATTTTCTCTATACGCCACTTGGCATGACAGGGGCACACACAAAAATTCTTCTTCTTAGTGTTCATCCGATAGATGGTCATTGGTGCTTTGTATCACCAGTTTATGGCAACGCAACGATATCTGCATATTTTGGTCCAGCACATGTGATTTCAGCATGGGTATATTTTTGCTTAACAATTTTGCTGTGGCCATTTTAGCCAAAAAATTTTGCCAGAGCAATGGCTATTTTAGCCAACAATTTTTATCTTTTAACTGCAGCGTTTTTTTTTTATGTACACACTGTCTGTCGCTGTTATCAGCGAGGATAAAAACTGGATCTCACTACCCAGAGACCAGGGAAGGGTAAAGGCATGTAGAAACAGGGAATCATAGGAGGAAGAGGTATGTATTACAGCACTCAGAAAAAAATGACAAATAAACAACAGAAAAAAAACAAAGAACAATATATGGTCCGAAGCAGGATCGAACCCGTACTCCATGGCACTGCACCTTGCCACGAGAAGCCGAATGCTAGAGAACACTGCCACTCAGCTATGGAAATTACTGTAAAAAAACTATTCGTGCAGTTTCGTCCTATAGTCTCCAGTATAATATTCATTTATTATTATTTGTCTAATGGCATGTAGAAACCATGGATTAGAAGTAAAAAATTACCACTGCCTATGGCAAGATTCAAACTCAGACCCTTCTTGTCTAGAGGCTGAAGGTCTACTTCTAGACCACCCAATTCCCCTCGTTAAGTCTCAACATCACAGTAACAGACAAGTAGCAAAACAAACTAGTGCTTTTCTTGAAAGACACATCATGATGATTGTTCTCAATAATTTTTTTCCAGAGAAGACTGGATACAGTGACCGCTGACCCAGAGAGGAACTGTGTCAAGCCTTCCTGGGGGGAAGCCCTCAAACTAATGAACTCCTCCAACTTTCTGGGTCAGTTGATGAACTTTCCCAAGGTAAGGAGTGTGGTTTATATGTGACTGTCCTTGACAAACTGGCCATTTTTTAACCCTAGATTGCGCCTGGTGACTATGGACATGGCAAAGTCCAGACAAAAAAGTACACAATCAAATTGATTTTATACTGGTACAGAGAATGTAACAACAAAGGAAAATCACTAATTCAGACAGTTCGAGCAGCACAAGAACGACAAATGATATAAACCACGACACCTTTTAGGTATCAGTGAAAAGAGAAAAGAAGAAGATGGATAGATGCAGTGATAGAGACATGTAACAACAAAGGAAAATCACTAATTCAGACAGTTCGAGCAGCTCAAGAACGACAAATGATATAAACCACGACACCTTTTAGGTATCAGAGAAAAGAGAAAAGAAGAAGATGGATAGATGCAGTGATAGAGACATGTAACAACAAAGGAAAATCACTAATTCAGACAGTTCGAGCAGCACAAGAACGACAAATGATATAAACCACGACACCTTTTAGGTATCAGTTAAAAGAGAAAAGAAGAAGCAGAAGACAGAGAAAATTCAGGTATGGGCTAACATCTGTTAAAACTAGGCCAGGTGCAGATTGCAGTAGTGACTATGTACTAGTAGTTGGAAGAATAAGAATAAAACTGCGGAAGATAGAAATCCCCAAGAAATATGAAATTAGAACTAGATATACTTAGAGTAGATAGACAGATGAGTGATAAATATAGTACGATAGTACAAAATAGATATAATGCTATTGAGAAAATACAGGACATCCAGGAGCAGTGGGAAATGCTCCAACAATCGATTCAACAAACATCAAAAGAAGTAATACCAGTAACTAAAAGAATCTACAAAAAGAAATGGATGACAGAAGAAATATTGGCAAGAAATGGAGTGTTGATCTTGTGATAGATCAAGAAATTGAGTGTTGATCAGGTGATAGATCACATCCTGGTTGTCGGCTCACAATTCAAAATATATTTTGGGTACCTGTCATCCTTCGTACAGGTCACATGTCCCAACCATCTCAAACTTTGTTGGCCTAGCAGGGCATGAAATCAGATATATGCGGTTTGTTTTTGCTGCCTTAAGAGCATGTTAATGTCCTTAATGTTGGATGTATGATCATCTCATGTTTCTGCCAATACCTTATTGAATATTATCCCTGTCTTTGTTAGTGGCTAAAGATAAGCTGATGTGCATGGAATCTAAAATAATAAAATAGCCTCTGTTATAAACATTTTGACCATCATCATCTTCAGGTGCCATGCCAGTTGGCACTGGCAATCATCTCTCTCACATCTCTTGGTCCTTCATGCTTCTCATAATTTTAGTCATCATCATACGCAGCCATGTCGGTGGGCATAGGTGATCATCTCTCTCCACACCTCTAATTGCTTTATCTCTATCTATTGTCCTTTTGAACCGAAGACGGCACACAGGGCAGAACTACAATCTCAAAAACAGAAACCTTGCATGCCAAAATGGCACATATTGCAGAGATCACTGAATTCCTTCATGCATGTCATAAATTCAGTCGGTGATCTTTTATTATGTCCCTTGGATAAGCTGTTCAATATTTTTTTCTCTTGGTTTTCCTCTGCTACTTTTTCATTCATTCTGTCTGTTGTTGTAGTGTGCTCAATGCCATCTTTTTACATGACATGCCCAATAAATGTTGATTATCTTTTTCTGATGATGTTTCTGGTTTCTCCAGCTTGTTTTAAATATTCTTCTTTAGGAATTTTTGCTATCAGTAGAATCCGTAGCATTCTTCGGACAAACCACATCTCAGCTGCCTCTAATGTTCTCTGTGTTGACTTTATCATTGACATCATGAACTTTGCTTTTCTCTATATCATCCTGAACATTGACTTTATCATTGACATCATGAACTTTGATTCTCTCAATGTCATCCTGAACATTGACTTTATCATTGACATCATGAACTTTGCTTCTCTCATATCATCCTGAACATTGACTTTATCATTGACATCATGAACTTTGATTGAACATTGACTTTATCATTGACATCATGAACTTTGATTCTCTCTATATCATCCTGAACATTGACTTTATCATTGACATCATGAACTTTGCTTTTCTCTATATCATCCTGAACATTGACTTTATCATTGACATCATGAACTTTGATTCTCTCAATGTCATCCTGAACATTGAATTTATCATTGACATCATGAACTTTGCTTCTCTCAATATCATCCTGAACATTGACTTTATCATTGACATCATGTGTGTATGAAGATCTTACATACTAGCAGACTTATCACGTTAATGGAGAGAGCTGTGGATGCTGAGTTATCCACTTGTCTATGAATCCAGGACTCCATCAATGGAGAAACTGTGGAGCTCCTGGAGCCCTACCTCACGATGGAAGATTACTCTTTGGAGAATGCCAAGAAAGTTTGTGGTGATGTGGCGGGTCTGTGTTCTTGGACCTCAGCCATGTCCTTCTTCTACACCATCAACAAGGAGGTGCTGCCTTTGAAGGTAAGGGTTTGAGTCTTAAAAAAAAAAACCAGTGAAAAGATTTTCACTTCTGCATTATATATATTTATTTTTCCGTTGTCCTTTCATTTGAAGATTGCTGTATAAAGAAGATTCTAGATATCCATAGGGAACAACACATCACAAACAAAGAAGTTTCCAGAAGAATGGGCAATTTACAACTTCAATTAAGCAGTGAAAAGAAGACATTGGAAATGGCTAGGTCACGTCTACAAATGGAACAAACCAGACATCAACATCCAGCATTAACATGGACACCACCTATAAAAAGAAGGTAAATGAAGGAGAGGTTGACCTTTGAGGTCTTGGTGACGAACCACAGAGAGGTTGACCTTTGAGGTCTTGGTGATGAACCACAGAGAGGTTGACCTTTGAGGTCTTGGTGACGAACCATAGAGAGGTTGACCTTTGAGGTCTTGGTGACGAACCATAGAGAGGTTGATCTTTGAGGGCTTGGTGATGAACCATAGAGAGGTTGACCTTTGAGGTCTTGGTGATGAACCACAGAGAGGTTGACCTTTGAGGTCTTGGTGACGAACCATAGAGAGGTTGATCTTTGAGGGCTTGGTGACGAACCACAGAGAGGTTGACCTTTGAGGTCTTGGTGACGAACCATAGAGAGGTTGATCTTTGAGGGCTTGGTGACGAACCACAGAGAGGTTGATTGAGGTCTTGGTGACGAACCACAGAGAGGTTGACCTTTGAGGTCTTGGTGACGAACCATAGAGAGGTTGATCTTTGAGGGCTTGGTGACGAACCACAGAGAGGTTGATCTTTGAGGTCTTGGTGATGAACCATAGAGAGGTTGACCTTTGAGGTCTTGGTGACGAACCATAGAGAGGTTGATCTTTGAGGTCTTGGTGACGAACCACAGAGAGGTTGATCTTTGAGGTCTTGGTGATGAACCATAGAGAGGTTGACCTTTGAGGTCTTGGTGACGAACCATAGAGAGGTTGATCTTTGAGGGCTTGGTGACGAACCATAGAGAGGTTGACCTTTGAGGTCTTGGTGACGAACCATAGAGAGGTTGATCTTTGAGGTCTTGGTGACGAACCATAGAGAGGTTGATCTTTGAGGTCTTGGTGATGAACCACAGAGAGGTTGATCTTTGAGGTCTTGGTGATGAACCATAGAGAGGTTGACCTTTGAGGGCTTGGTGACGAACCATAGAGAGGTTGATCTTTGAGGTCTTGGTGACGAACCACAGAGAGGTTGATCTTTGAGGTCTTGGTGACGAACCATAGAGAGGTTGATCTTTGAGGTCTTGGTGACGAACCACAGAGAGGTTGATCTTTGAGGTCTTGGTGATGAACCATAGAGAGGTTGACCTTTGAGGTCTTGGTGACGAACCATAGAGAGGTTGATCTTTGAGGGCTTGGTGACGAACCATAGAGAGGTTGACCTTTGAGGTCTTGGTGACGAACCATAGAGAGGTTGATCTTTGAGGTCTTGGTGATGAACCACAGAGAGGTTGATCTTTGAGGTCTTGGTGATGAACCATAGAGAGGTTGACCTTTGAGGGCTTGGTGACGAACCATAGAGAGGTTGATCTTTGAGGGCTTGGTGACGAACCATAGAGAGGTTGACCTTTGAGGGCTTGGTGACGAACCATACATGATGTGATGAAAGAGGCTGGCAGGTCCACGCAAGAGTTGTCCATGCTTGCTCCAGACCTAATTGAGTGGAGACCTCTTGTGAGTGCCCTAAGATGAGTGGAGATCTCTTGTGGGTGCCCTATGATGGGTGGAGATCTCTTGTGGGTGTCCTATGATGGGTGGAGATCTCTTGTTAGTACCCTATGATGGGTGGAGATCTCTTGTGGGTACCCTATGATGGGTGGTGATCTCTTGTGGGTGCCCTATGATGGGTGGAGATCTCTTGTGAGTGCCCTATGATGGGTGGAGATCTCTTGTGAGTACCCTATGCTCCGGCCAGAGTTCAGAGAATGAAGAAGTATGAATAAGAAATAATTGTCCTTTCCAGTCGAAGACTGCACATAGAGCACATATACTAGACTCTCCGTGTGTGAAGATCTTTGCTATTGAGTGTTAGACTTTGCATAGGACTTTTATTGTATCTCACCACATGTCCCTGTTTAGGTAAGCCTCTCAACCTTGTCAAAGGGGCTGGTTCCTGTTGTTGATGCATCTTTCCTCAGTGTTTTATTTTTAGTATTATTCTAGGTTGGACTCTTTTGCTTTTACCCTCTGCTTCCCATTTAGGGGTTTGATATGAGATTCTCTTGTTGTCTCTTCTCATTACATGGCCAACATATGACCACCTTCTTCTCTTATTGTCTCATTTCATCACATGGCCAACATATGACCACCTTCTTCTCTTGTTGTCTCATTTCATCACATGGCCAACATATGACCACCTTTTTCTCTTATTGTCTCTTCTCATCACATGACCAACATATGACCACCTTCTTCTCTTATTGTCTCATTTCATCACATGACCAACATATGACCACCTTCTTCTCTTGTTGTCTCATTTCATCACATGGCCAACATATGACCACCTTTTTCTCTTATTGTCTCTTTTCATCAGATGGCCAACATATGACCACCTTTTTCTCTTATTGTCTCTTCTCATCACATGACCAACATATGACCACCTTCTTCTCTTGTTGTCTCTTCACATAACATGGCCAACATATGACCTTCCCTTGATTATAAATGATATTGTTGAAAACATTGTCATTTCTCTTATTTCTTCCCTAGCCTTGAATTCATTCTATGGTATACAAAATATTTTCCTGGCACATTTGTGCTGCCTTTTATTCCCTTTGGATATTGATTGGAGCTGCAGCAGCTCAGTGATTAGTGAAATGGACACAAGAGATTGGGTTCAATCCTGATTAACAGCTTCCAGGTTCACCCAGCCTTAAATCATCTTCTTCTACTTTTCAGCTCCCTGTGGAGCATATGTCTTCAACAAACACTTTCCAAGACATTCTGTTTCTTGCCGTTCTCTTAAGATCGTTTCATGTCTTCCCCATCCTCATCATCATCTCTACCTCCGTCAGTCTTCTCCAAGTATATTTTGGCCTTCCCCTTAGGTCTCTTCCTGTGGCGATTTTTTTTAAATGGCTTGTGTAATACACTCATTTGCCTTACACAGTGTGTGTCCTATCCAGTACTATATCATAATCATCATCATCATTGAGTGCCTTCTCCACATCGAAGGTTGGCTACCATGGAGCGCCATTCCACTCTGTCTCTTGCTTTGATGGTGCAGATTGTCATAGGCTGACTTGTCCATCTTTTGATGTTACTCGTCCATGTTAGTCTTGGTCTGCCTCTGCCTCTTTTACCTTGTATTTTCCCCTCTAATATTACTTTTATTAGACTCCAGTACTATAACCCTTGTCTTATCCCTGTGCCCACTGGTATTTGTCTGCTACTTCCCCATAGTTCTGCACAAGCATCCATTAATGAAAGTCTGCATCTTTGTGATTGTCATTTAAGGACATGAGGTCTTGTTCAAACCTGATTGATGGCTTCTAGGTTCACCCAGCCCTAAATGGGTACCAGTTATTTCAGGGAAAGAATGAGAACACTGATGTAATACTGACCACATTACTCAAAAAAAAACATAATGAGCTTAATGTCTATAAAAAATAAGGGCACTTATTTCATAAATGTTGTGGATAGATATGATCACCTATGCCAGCAGTTCTACTTGATGATAATGTAATTTTGGCCCAACACATCCAAAATCAGCACATTTTTTAGTACAACATTGCCTTCCTGATCTACCGGCTTCCTGAGACTCGTTAGTCTCTATATGGGGTCATCAATAAAAGGTGGAGTAGAATTTTGATGTCTCTATATGGGGCCATCAATGAAGGGGTGGAGTAGAATTTTGATGTCTCTATTTGGGGCCATCAATGAAGGGGTGGAGTAGAATTTTGATGTCTCTATTTGGGGCCATCAATGAAGGGGCAGAGTAGAATTTTGATGTCTCTATATGGGGCCATCAATGAAGTGGTGGAGTAGAATTTTGATGTCTCTATATGGGGCCATCAATGAAGGGGTGGAGTAGAATTTTGATGTCTCTATTTGGGGCCATCAATGAAGGGGTGGAGTAGAATTTTGATGTCTCTATTTGGGGCCATCAATGAAGGGGCAGAGTAGAATTTTGATGTCTCTATATGGGGCCATCAATGAAGGGGTGGAGTAGAATTTTGATGTCTCTATTTGGGGCCATCAATGAAGGGGTGGAGTAGAATTTTGATGTCTCTATTTGGGGCCATCAATGAAGGGGCAGAGTAGAATTTTGATGTCTCTATATGGGGCCATCAATGAAGTGGTGGAGTAGAATTTTGATGTCTCTATATGGGGCCATCAATGAAGGGGTGGAGTAGAATTTTGATGTCTCTATTTGGGGCCACCAATGAAGGGGCAGAGTAGAATTTTGATGTCTCTATTTGGGGCCATCAATGAAATGTGGAGTAGAATTTTAATCAGTTCTATTTCACTTATTCGGACTCAAATGGTCAGCTATAAGTTGCTGATCACTTTCAGTTCATGTTCTGTCTGATATCATGGCCCTAGTTTCCAGAGATTCCATCCATTTTATTTGTTCAAAACTCCAAAGATGCTAAATAAAGACAACCAAACAGAAGACTAGAACTCAATATTTTTATTCTAACATTAAATCCTTAGGATAACTTGGATAATGAAAAAGAGTAAGGAGGACACATAAAAGACATAAACTGAAAAGAACTGGCATGTAAACATGTTACAGGAGAAGTTAAAGTACCTTCTGAATTGAGAATGCACACAATGGGCAGGAAAGAACAATAATGTAAGGTATAGTAAGAGAAAGATGAGATGGGGCGGACTCAAAAGAAGGTCAATGTAAGACATCAAGAGACCTTGAACTTGACAAAAGAAGTGGGAGATCTGGCTAGAGACAGAGATTCTTTCAGAAGAGCTGTGGTGAATGCAATGTACTGTGGGAGATCTGGCTAGAGACAGGTTCTTTCAGACGGGATGTGATGAATGCACAGTTCTGCAAAGGACATGCAACCTGATGATTTCTCCAATATCCTGTCTCATCTAACACGTAAATCCTCTCACTGTTGTGGCCCTTTGATTTGTCTTCTCTCCCTTGTGACAGGCCAATCTGGTAAAGCAGGAAGCTCGTTTGAATGCAGCCAACGCTGACCTGGCCAATGCTCAGGCTCAGCTTGATGACAAACAGAAAGAACTGGACGTGGTGAAGGCATCGTTTGATGCTGCGATGGCAGAGAAACAGGTATGTTTGTGGATATATGTATTTGTGGATAGGGTTTTTATGTCTGATATTGCCATTTCTACATTTAAATTCTGCCAAAGCAAAAAGAGAGCTAATTTCCAACATTAGGAAGAAACAATCATCATATTTTAGCCATGTAATGAGAAGGGAACAACTGGAATATATTGTAACAACTGGGAAAATTGAGGGACGAAGAGATAGAGGGAAGCAAAGAGAAAAGATACCAGACAGCTTAAGAGAATGGCTTGGCAGAAAGTCAACAAGAGAAATGATATATAACTGTCCAGATCAAAAGTTGTGGAGGACATGATCACCTACGCCAGCAGGCCTGGTACTTGATGATGATGATTGTCATTTCAGAGAAAGAAGTCTGTTTGGTTTGTAGAGATGGCTTTTTATGTTTGATGTTGTCATGTCTGTGAGACAAGTGGCTTTGTAGTAAGGTATATGTTTGATGTTGTCATGTCTGTGAAACAAGTGGCTTTGTAGTAAGGTATATGTTTGATGTTGTCATGTCTGTGAAACAAGTGGCTTTGTAGTAAGGTATATGTTTGATGTTGTCATGTCTGTGAAACAAGTGGCTTTGTAGTAAGGTATATGTTTGATGTTGTCATGTCTGTGAAACAAGTGGCTTTGTAGTAAGGTATATGTTTGATGTTGTCATGTCTGTGAAACAAGTGGCTTTGTAGTAAGGTATATGTTTGATGTTGTCATGTCTGTGAAACAAGTGGCTTTGTAGTAAGGTATATGTTTGATGTTGTCATGTCTGTGAGACAAGTGGCTTTGTAGTAAGGTATATGTTTGATGTTGTCATGTCTGTGAAACAAGTGGCTTTGTAGTAAGGTATATGTTTGATGTTGTCATGTCTGTGAAACAAGTGGCTTTGTAGTAAGGTATATGTTTGATGTTGTCACGTCTGTGAAACAAGTGGCTTTGTAGTAAGGTATATGTTTGATGTTGTCATGTCTGTGAAACAAGTGGCTTTGTAGTAAGGTATATGTTTGATGTTGTCATGTCTGTGAGACAAGTGGCTTTGTAGTAAGGTATATGTTTGATGTTGTCATGTCTGTGAAACAAGTGGGTTTGTAGTAAGGTATAGGTTTGATGTTGTCACGTCTGTGAAACAAGTGGCTTTGTAGTAAGGTATATGTTTGATGTTGTCATGTCTGTGAAACAAGTGACTTTGTAGTAAGGTATATGTTTGATGTTGTCATGTCTGTGAAACAAGTGGCTTTGTAGTAAGGTATATGTTTGATGTTGTCATGTCTGTGAAACAAGTGGCTTTGTAGTAAGGTATATGTTTGATGTTGTCATGTCTGTGAAACAAGTGGCTTTGTAGTAAGGTATATGTTTGATGTTGTCATGTCTGTGAAACAAGTGGCTTTGTAGTAAGGTATATGTTTGATGTTGTCATGTCTGTGAAACAAGTGGCTTTGTAGTAAGGTATATGTTTGATGTTGCCACAGCAAAGAAATAAATGGTTTTGGAGATGTTATTTTTTAAATATTTAATGTCATGTATGAGAAACAAGTGGCTTTGTGGATACATTTTTTCTTGTTTGATGTTGTCATGTATGAGAAACAAGTGGCTTTGTGGATACATTTTTTCCTGTTTGATGTTGTCATGTATGAGAAACAAGTGGCTTTGTGGATACATTTTTTCCTGTTTGATGTTGTCATGTATGAGAAACAAGTGGCTTTGTGGATACATTTTTTCCTGTTTGATGTTGTCATGTATGAGAAACAAGTGGCTTTGTGGATACATTTTTTCCTGTTTGATGTTGTCATATATGAGAAACAAGTGGCTTTGTGGATACATTTTTTCCTGTTTGATGTTGTCATGTATGAGAAACAATCATTTTTGTGGAAATGTTATTCTTGTCTCATATTGCTATGACTATGGCAGATTTATAAATGTGGGAATATGTTCTTCTTGTGTAATGCTGTCATGGCTTAGAAACAGATATATTTATGAATAAATGATTTCTTTTTGTAAATCTTTGATAACTGTTGTTTGTTATATAATGTTTTGAGAGAAACATCTGGTTATCATTTTAGTAGTTGCTTTGTCAAATATCAGGTTTAAGTTGATTCAAATATCTGTCGTGTGTTATTTCTGGCCTAAATCATTGCCAAATGTTGTTATCTATTTCTTTCCATATAAGTTAATGCAAGGATTTATAAACAGTTACATTATATCAAAAGTGTAAAACAGTTACATTTTATATTAATAAAAATGTATGTAAAAAAGTGTTAACGTTTTTTTTTTTACTTTCATCTAAAAATTTATGAAAACGTTTTGAGTTATTTAAAAAAAAATTAATGTGAATATTAAAATTTTTTGTATTCTATAATTTTGTCAGTTAAATTGTTTACGCATTTAATTACAGATGTGACCCCAATAAATAATTTAGCCAATTAACCTTCTAATTTACAATAATTGTTTACTCTTTTTGGGAGCAAGGCATTGATGGACGATGCAGAGGCTTGTCGACGTAAGATGAGAAATGCAGAAGCACTGATTAATGGACTATCTGGGGAGAAGATCCGATGGACAGAGGCTAGTAAAACGTTTGAGGCACAGATCCAGCAACTGGTTGGGAATGTTCTCCTAGCCACAGGCTTCCTGTCATACGCTGGTCCATTCAATCAAGAATTCCGTAACTTGATGCTGCGCAGCTGGAAGAAGTTGATGGTGCAGGCAAAAATACCTTTCAGTGATGTAGGTATCAGGATATGTTGATTTCATAAGTTGATGTTTTATGTTTGTGATGTATCTGTGCAGGCAAAGTGATGTTTTATGTTTGTGATGTATCTGTGCAGGCAAAGTGATGTTGGCATTTAACAATATTGATCTTATAAGTTGTTGTTTTTCATCACAGCCCATCTGAAAGAATCTCTGTCTCTAGCCAGATCTCCCACAGAACATTACATTTATCATTGCCCATCTGAAAGAATCTCTGTCTCTGGCCAGATCTCCCACAGAAGATTACATTCATCATAGTCCATCTGAAAGAATCTCTGTCTCTGGCCAGATCTCCCACAGAACGTTACATTCACCACAGTCCATCTGAAAGAATCTCTGTCTCTAGCCAGATCTCCCACAGAATGTTACATTCACCACAGCCCGTCTGATAGAATCTCTGTCTCTGGCCAGATCTCCCACAGAATGTTACATTCATCAGCCCATCTGAAAGAATCTCTGTCTCTAGCCAGATCTCCCACAGAACGTTGCATTCACCACACCCTATCTGAAAGAATCTCTGTCTCTGGCCAGATCTCCCTCTTCTTCTGTTGTCATGTATGTTTATCATTGTCATGTCTGTTGTCAAGATCTCTTTGATGTCTTGAAACCACCTTCTTCTTGGCCTGCCCCTGATGGGTTGCCCAAGAATTCCATTATTGTTCTTTCCAGCCACTGTGTCTTTTGGCATGGCCATAGTATTTTAATTTCCTCTGTGGAATGTTGTTTTTAAGCCAGTTCTTTTTAATGTTTAAATCTTTTAATATGTCTTCATTGCTCTTTTTCATTATCCAAAGATCCTGAGGATTTTTCTGTAGCATTTTGTTTTGAATAAACCAAATTTCATCATTGTTGTTTGGGAGAATGTTCATGATTCATGCCCATATGTTGCTATTGGGAAGATTCATGTCTCAGTAGTTTTAATTGTGCTTGCTTGTTGGTATTGTGCCACATTTTTATCTTTATGCTGTAGTTATATTTGTTGTATGATGCAGGAAAAATTACACATCTGGAAATATTATCTTACTAGTTGTTGTATTCATGAGAAGAGGACAGTTGGAATACTTGGTTACAACTGGCAAAATAAAAGGAAAGAGAGATCGCGGGTGGCAAAGAGAGAAAATACTGGATAGCTTGGTGTCATTTCATGGAAAACAGTCAACAACAGAACTGATACGATGCACTGTAGATAGAAGATTGTGGAGGGACATGATCACCTACACCAACCGGTATGGCACATGATGATGATGAGTTGTTGTATTTATATCTATGTTCTAGTTATGTTTGTAGTTATGGTACAGGTGAAGATTCCTGTCAGGGACAAATTCATTTATTCACTAGATGCCATCTCCACATCGAATGTTGGCTACCATGAAGCGCTGTTTTACTCGATTTCTTGTCTTCATGGTGAATATTGTCATAGGTTCACTTGTCCACCTTTTGATCTTATCAGTCAACTTTAGCTTTTGTCTACCTCTGCCTCATATGCCTGGCACCTTCCCTTCCAAGATGAATTTTAGTCGGGTATTGTCTCTTCATCATGAGACATCATAATAGTGACACTGTGACCTTCCAGGCATGTCGTAAGAGGCGACTAAGGAGGTTGATCGATGGCTGGACAAGCTGTCATTGTAAAAAGTATTGTTATGGAAACAGCGCCATATATTTTAGAGCAGTGATCTCTGCAATATGTGCCATTTTGGCACGTAAGGTTTCTGTTTTTGAGATTGTGGTTCTGCCCTATGTGCCGTCTTCGGCTCGAAAGGACAATATATATATATATATATATATATATATATATATATATATATATATATATATGTGTGTATATATATATATATATATATATATATATATATAGATACGATGATACTCGCTAAAAGTGAAAATGAGTTACAAGAAATGTTAGACATTATAGTGAAAGAAAGCAAAAATAAAGGACCTGAATAGTAAAATGTCACAAGTAATGGTAGTAACAAAGAAAACGACTTCAACGCAATCAACAAAAAAGACAAGTGGAACATCATCTTGCTGCTAATAGATCAGGGGAGAGTAATGTAGAGAAGAGACCATGGGCTTATTTTTCTTATTATTCAAAGGTCACTACTGCATGTGGTGAGTTTTGAACCCGTGTCCATACTGTCCAGTGGTCGCCGTCGTAGCTCTAGACTACCCAAAATAATCTTTTAAATTATTTATTTTCTTTAATATTTTTTTTATTTCAAAATCTTTTACATATTTCAGTTTAGATTAGTTTAGTTTGAATTAGTTTAGATTAGTTTGGTTTGGTTTGGTTTCGTTTGAATTAGTTTAGTTTAGTTATTTTGGTTTGGTTTTTGTTTAGTTTGGTGTGGTTTGGTTTTAATTAATTTAGTTCAGTTCAGTTTAGTTTAGTTTAGTTTAGTTCAGTTTTGTTTGGTTTGGATTGATTTAGTTTAGTTTAGTTTAGTTTGGATTGATTTAGTTTAGTTTGGTTTGATTGAGTGTTCGGAGACTTCTGGATAGTGTCACTTCAAGCATCAAAACTCACGATGTGAAGTGGCATTCTTCACCTTCCCAGAGTACTACCCTGGTATCCATTTCTGCCATTGGCTGGACTGACCACGGAGGTATTTTTTTTCCAACCACAAGTACAATTCAAATTGCTTCCAGCAGGAATTGAACACAGTTTATCCGAACGTCGGTAGCCCAGTCGGGTGGTTTTCCCAACTAGGCTACCAGTAATTGTGGAAACATCAACAAATTAAAAGTCACAAAATGTAGTTCCTGGGTTTTTCACGTTGTCTACTAGAGCTGCATTTTGTGGCTCTTGGTACGGAATGTGTTAAGTAGCTCTTTTATTCATTTTCAGCTGATTCAGAACTACCTTGTTTGTTTTCTTTTTCTTTCCACTCAATTCTCCCCATTTTCCTATAGATCCACATTTCAAAGGCTTCAATTTTCTGCTCTGTTTTCTTATTTAATGTTCATGATACTGTACCATACAAGATTGTTGAGTAGATACACGTTACAGGTTGTACTTGTAGTTATGATGTTATCTGCTTTGATGTGTGTTATATTTTTCATGTTGTTAAAATTGGTTTCTACCTTTCATATTCTTTTTTTTTTATTTCTGTCTTACACTTTCCTTCATTTCAGTGACAAAGGCATTTTAAAATACTGGTTGTTGTGTTTTGTTTGTAAAAAAAAAAAAAAAGTAAAGTACCCCTGTCACGCCAAGTGGCGTATAGGGAATATGGTGTTAGTGGCCATAAATTCTACAGACCTTCAGCACATGATTTTTGTGTAATGTGGTCGGTATTACGCCCGTGCCACTTTACTTTCCCAGAAAAAAATCCGGTACCCATTAAAGGCTGGGTGAACCCGGAAGCCGTCGGATGGGATCGAACCCTACCCCTTGTCCTTTGTAGTCCAGTTCACTAACCACTGAGCTATCGCGGCTCCCGTGTCTTGTTTGTGCTATACTTTTGTTTGTGGCAGCAGTCTGTAGCATTGTATTATTCTAAAAACATTTTTTTCTTAGTTTGTAAATCCCCTCGTCTGTAATTTATGTGAAAGTATTCTATAGCTGCAACTGTGAAATACTAGGAAATGAGATAACAAACCAGCTGGCAAAGGAAGGCACAGCAGGCAAACAACCAGATGAACCAGCTACATACCATCATAAGAAACAGATAATCAAATCAATCAGAGGACCACAAGCCCCAAATCAGGATGCCTTTCATAATATGAATAGATATGAACAAGTTATCATTATACGCCTCAGAACAAGACACAATCGACTCCATAGTCACATGTATACAAAATTCAAGATCGGCACCTCAACTACATGTACATGTGGACAGGCACCCCGGACTGCTGAACACATACTTCAAGACTGTGCTGAATATAGTAGACTGAGGAAAATCCATTGGCCCATAGATACAACATTACAGACAAAACTATATGGGCCACTGCAGGAATTACAAAAGACAGTAAAATTTGTACAGAAAACGACATTGCAGGTATAGACAATACTTCAGGCGAATGAAAGATAGATAGATAATGTCTGAAATTTTTGTGAAAGCCATAATGTGTGATATTCCTGTGAGAGTTTTATCACCACTAGTGATATTCATGTGAGAGTTTTATCACCACTAGTGATATTCCTGTGAGAGTTTTATCACCACTAGTGATATTCCTGTGAGAGTTTTATCACCACTAGTGATATTCCTGTGAGAGTTTTATCACCACTAGCGATATTCCTGTGAGAGTTTTATCACCACTAGCGATATTCCTGTGAGAGTTTTATCACCACTAGCAATATTCCTGTGAGAGTTTTATCACCACTAGTGATATTCCTGTGAGAGTTTTATCACCACTAGTGATATTCCTGTGAGAGTTTTATCACCACTAGTGATATTCCTGTGAGAGTTTTATCACCACTAGTGATATTCCTGTGAGAGTTTTATCACCACTAGTGATATTCCTGTGAGAGTTTTATCACCACTAGTGATATTCCTGTGAGAGTTTTATCACCTCTAGTGATATTCCTGAGAGAGTTTTATCACCACTACCACCATCTTCTGCTCCAGGATGTAAACATCATCTCCATGTTGGTGCTGAACACAACGATTGCTGAATGGAACCTTCAAGGCCTGCCCAATGATGAACTCTCAGTCCAGAACGGGCTCATTGTCACCAAAGCATCCAGGTATCCCCTCCTGATAGACCCTCAGGGGCAAGGGAAGCTGTGGATCAAGAACAGAGAAGGAAGCAATGACTTGCAGGTATCAAAGAAAATGCTGGTTTTTATGATTTGAGTTTAGTACTTGCCTTTCGTGTTTGACTTTGTTTTAATATCTGTTATTTTATAACTGATGAAGACTTTTACCAAAACGTCAATAGTTTATCTAGTCTCTCTAATAATTTAGCTGCTTAATACCATTTTATGTTCATTTTACAAAAAAAACATGACTTGTCTATGAATCTCAAGGAAGAAATTTACAAAAAAAACATAGAAAAACCGGTACGGTTAAAGCTTAACGTAATAAGTGTATGACACAAAAAGAACATCGTTTCGGCTCAATAGGCCTTCAGCAGGAACAAACATACAACACACACACCCAGATATGTATTTAGAACAATAAAATACAAAAATAAAAAATGAAAAATTAAATAATAAAAAATAATTTTAAAATTAAAAAAATATATTTAAAAAAATAAAATAATGTAGTAAAATAATTATATTTTACAAAATTTAAAAATAAAATAGTACAAATAGCTTTACTGCAGCTTCGTATTTGTATGCATTTATATGCATTTCTTTGTTTTGACCCTATTAATCTCTAGCCAGTCATTTGAAATTGCTGGCACTTTTCATTTTCCGCTGTTATTTGTCCCTGAAACTTTAGTTAACTTGTTCAAGTTTTTCCAGGAAGATAAAGTAAACATGATCTTTCTATTTTACATTGAAAGTGTTCAGAGAAAGCTGTGTCTTAAAATGTGACAACTTTTGTAGTTCATCAACATCAGGTATTGGGCCAGCTGGCGTAGGTGATCATGTCTCTCCACAACTTTTGTAGTTCATCAACATCAGGTATTGGGCCTGCTGGCGTAGGTGATCATGTCTCTCCACAACTTTTGTAGTTTATCAACATCAGGTATTGGGCCTGCTGGCGTAGGTGATCATGTCTCTCCACAACTTTTGTAGTTCATCAACATCAGGTATTGGGCCTGCTGGCGTAGGTGATCATGTCTCTCCACAACTTTTGTAGTTCATCAACATCAGGTATTGGGCCAGCTGGCGTAGGTGATCATGTCTCTCCATAACTTTTGTAGTTTATCAACATCAGGTATTGGGCCAGCTGGCGTAGGTGATCATGTCTCTCCACAACTTTTGTAGTTTATCAACATCAGGTATTGGGCCAGCTGGCGTAGGTGATCATGTCTCTCCATAACTTTTGTAGTTTATCAACATCAGGTATTGGGCCTGCTGGCGTAGGTGATCATGTCTCTCCACAACTTTTGTAGTTTATCAACATCAGGTATTGGGCCAGCTGGCGTAGGTGATCATGTCTCTCCATAACTTTTGTAGTTTATCAACATCAGGTATTGGGCCTGCTGGCGTAGGTGATCATGTCTCTCCACAACTTTTGTAGTTTATCAACATCAGGTATTGGGCCTGCTGGCGTAGGTGATCATGTCTCTCCACAACTTTTGTAGTTCATCAACATCAGGTATTGGGCCTGCTGGCGTAGGTGATCATGTCTCTTCACAACTTTTGTAGTTCATCAACATCAGGTATTGGGCCAGCTGGCGTAGGTGATCATGTCTCTCCACAACTTTTGTAGTTTATCAACATCAGGTATTGGGCCTGCTGGCGTAGGTGATCATGTCTCTCCACAACTTTTGTAGTTCATCAACATCAGGTATTGGGCCTGCTGGCGTAGGTGATCATGTCTCTCCACAACTTTTGTAGTTCATCAACATCAGGTATTGGGCCTGCTGGCGTAGGTGATCATGTCTCTCCACAACTTTTGTAGTTTATCAACATCAGGTATTGGGCCTGCTGGCGTAGGTGATCATGTCTCTCCACAACTTTCGATCTCGACATATATTTATCATTTCTGTTGTTGACCTTCTGCCAAACCATTCTCGTAAGCTGCCTGGTATTTTTCCTCTTTGCTTCCCTCAATCTCTTCATCCCTCAATCTCCATTTTAAAAAATCTGTATGTTAAGACTGGCTCGACATAACCTTTGTAGTTAAAAATGGAATACTGCATCCTGGGAACTCTCTGATTTGCCAGTCTTTGATCTTTTTGTTATAAGCCTTGACTAGTGAAATATCATTGATACACACAAATATTGGCTTGAGCTGACAGTCTTATCTTCTATGTCCTCACTAATTGAAATCACTTCCATCAAATATTAATTTTAAGAATGACTTTTTTTTTTCTCTTGTGTCATTTATCTTCAAACTTCAACTACACTTTATTTTTCAGTTTTGTATCATTTCTTTAAATGTTGTGTCATTTCTTTAAATGTTGTGTCATTTCTTTAAATGTTGTGCCATTTCTTTAAATGTTGTGTCATTTTTTAAATGTTGTATCATTTCTTTAAATGTTGTATCATTTCTTCAAATGTTGTATCATTTCTTCAAATGTTGTATCATTTCTTCAAATGTTGTATCATTTCTTCAAATGTTGTATCATTTCTTCAAATGCTGTATCATTTCTTCAAATGTTGTATCATTTCTTCAAATGTATCATTTCTTCAAATGTTGTATCATTTCTTCAAATGTTGTATCATTTCTTCAAATGTTGAACCATTTCTTTTATTTGTTCCCCATGAGCTAAATCTTCTGCCATATTTTCCCAGTCTTTTCTTTTACTAATGAAGAACAGAGATACCTTGTAGGCAACCTTGTTCTCAATGTTCTATCTATCTATTGTCCTTTCGAGCCGAAGACGTCACATAGGGCAGAACCACAATCTCAAAAACAGAAACCTTGCATGCCAAAATGGCACATATTGCGGAGATCACTGCTTCTAAAATCTATGGCTCTGTTTTCATAACAACACTTTTTACAATGACAGCTTGTCAAGCCATCGATCAACCTCCTTAGTCGCCTCTTACGACATGCCTGGAAGGTCACAGTGTCATTATTCTTTACTTCCCTCATAATGAATCCCCGGTAACACACGGGAAAGTTCTCAATGTTAGTCACCTTACAGACCATTTTACTTTTGTAAGCAGCCTATATACCTTGTAGTCAACTTTGTTCTCAATGTTAGTCAACTTACACACCAATTTCCTTCTGTAAGCAGCCTATATACCTTGTAGTCAACTTTGTTCTCAATGTTAGTCAACTTACACACCAATTTCCTTCTGTAAGCAGCCTATATACCTTGTAGTCAACTTTGTTCTCAATGTTAGTCAACTTACACACCATTTTCCTTCTGTAAGCAGCCTATATACCTTGCCAAAAAAAATAAAGTGAAATTTGGGTGCAATCCTAGTATTTTATTATTTATAATGTATGTATCTTGGGATCATTAAAGACCTATAGCTTTGCCAGAATGCATGTTAGACCTTTGTGACAGAAACAAATCTGTGGCTTTGACATAATCATGGAGCCTTTACGGCTGAATGGTTAGTTACCTTGTCGTTACAAATAGAGAAAACTTTCAAAGTCAAGAGAATTGCCAGGTTTTAGTGGAAGTAATTGCTGAAATGTTAATGAATTTAAAGCCACAATATCTGGTTCTAGAGTCCAACGTTTCTGTAACTAGAGCCAGGTTTTGAAGTTCATGGATCAGATTGTGTTAAATGCGCTTCAATATTTCTGCAGGCAATGCAGGTTGAAACTACACTTGTTCCATAAGCTTGTATATTATTTTGATAGAGTTAAGTGAAAACATGCAGCATAATTTATAACATTTCATTGAAAATTGATAAATATAATAGAAACTTGAATACACTTCTACCAAAATATCACATCTTGTATTTAATATTAATAAAATGAAAAGAAAACCTGCATTTATGATTTTTGTTTGTAGCATAATAAAAAATGTCTCTTATAATTCAATCGTATATTGCTAAAATAGGAATACAAATATTCTTAGCTCTTCCTGTATGGAAGCTTTTTATCAATGTGAAGGAAAAGATTCTGAGACAATATTTTTCATGGTTTTAAGAATCAAACTACATATTTATATTTATCTAACATATAACATATTATTTATGAATGTTTAGATAATTGAACAAGGTATTAGATTTCACCAATACCAAGATGATACAAGACATGTAAAATGAATATGGTTTAATGACGGTTCACAATAATCAAATTGAGAGTGACACACTGTGCGACGAAACATTCGCGGGCAAAATCGGCATGGCGCACAGTGCGTCGAAACATACGGAAAGAGTTAACTATAATATCTTGTACTTCAGATTACATCCTTGAACCAGAAATACTTCCGGAGTCACCTTGAAGACTCACTGTCCTTGGGGCGCCCTCTGCTGATTGAAGATGTGGGTGAGGAGCTTGATCCAGCGCTGGACAACGTCCTTGAAAAGAATTTTATTAAATCAGGCTCAACATTCAAGGTCAGTCTCATTCTTCTTCTTCTTGCCTTCCTCATTTGACTTTTGACATCAAGGGGAGATATAGTTTGCGATCTCTTGCTCTTCTGCTGTTATGTTTCTTTGTGTTTCTAATCTTCCAACAATCCATCTTTTTTGTGGTTAGCCCTTGAGTCTGGTGTTCTTGTAATGTTTATTAAAAGCTCATTGTGTTGTGTTTTGATCTTTCTGTCTTATCATGTAGCCAAACCATTTTATCTGTTGCTTCTTTATATATTCAGTGGCAGGAATTATTCCAAAATTTTTCCCAGTTCTTCATTTCTGATCTTATCTCTCAGGCTGATTCCTGTCATGCATTTAACACATTTATTTACGTAATGGTTATTTTTCATATATTCTTGAGTCTAGGGTCCAGGACGGGCATTGGTAGCACAACGTTGGGATGAAGATTGTATTATAGAGTGCCCATTTTGTCTATGAAGTTATTTACTTGTTGGACAATATTGGTGATAGCTGTCTGATGATTTGACAAGCTTTGTCAGTATAATTGGCACTGGTAAATGGGTGTATAAATAAAGATGTAACAAGGAAAGGGAGTGGCAAAAAAAAAATGTAATAAGTGAGTAATTGATTGAAAGTATACCCAGGGGGGTAGTGTCAAAATGAAAGTCTACTGGGGAGTGAGATATTGTGCTAAAATGTACTGGGGAGTGAGATATTGTGCTAAAATGTTCTGGGGAGTGAGATATTGTGCTAAAATGTTCTGGGGAGTGAGATATTGTGCTAAAATGTACTGGGGTGAGAGATATTGTGCTAAGATGTACTAGGGGAGTGAGATATTGAACTAAAATGTTCTGGGGAGTGAGATATTGTGCTAAAATGTTCTGGGGAGTGAGATATTGTGCTAAAATGTACTGGGGTGAGAGATATTGTGCTAAGATGTACTAGGGGAGTGAGATATTGTGCTAAAATCTTCTAGGGAGTGAGATATTGTGCTAAAATGTACTGGGGTGAGAGATATTGTGCTAAAATGTACTGGGGAGTGAGATATTGTGCTAAAATGTTCTGGGGAGTGAGATATTGTGCTAAGATGTACTGGGAAGTGAGATATTAAACTAAAATGTACTGGGGAGTGAGATATTAAACTAAAATGTACTGGGAAGTGAGATATTAAACTAAAATGTACTGGGAAGTGAGATATTAAACTAAAATGTACTGGGGAGTGAGATATTAAACTAAAATGTACTGGGGAGTGAGATATTAAACTAAAATGTACTGGGGAGTGAGAGCTCAAACTAAAATGAACTGGGGAGTGAGCTATTAAACTAAAATGTACTGGGGAGTGAGATATTAAGCTAAAATGTACTGGGGGGTGAGATATTAAACTAAAATGTACTGGGGAGTTAGAGCTCGAACTAAAATGAACTGGGGAGTAAGATATTAAACTAAAATGTACTGGGGAGTGAGATATTAAGCTAAAATGTACTGGGGGGTGAGATATTAAACTAAAATGTACTGGGGAGTAAGATATTAAACTAAAATGTACTGGGGAGTGAGATATTAAACTAAAATGTACTGGGGAGTAAGATATTAAACTAAAATGTACTGGGGAGTAAGATATTAAACTAAAATGTACTAGGGAGTAAGATATTAAACTAAAATGTACTAGGGAGTGAGATATTAAACTAAAATGTATTGGGGAGTAAGATATTAAACTAAAATGTACTAGGGAGTGAGATATTAAACTAAAATGTACTAGGGAATGAGATATTAAACTAAAATGTACTGGGGAGTAAGATATTAAACTAAAATGTACTGGGGAGTAAGATATTAAACTAAAATGTGCTAGGGAGTGAGATATTAAAGTAAAATGTACTGGGGAGTGAGGTATTAAACTAAAATGTACTGGGGAGTGAGATATTAAACTAAAATGTACTAGGGAGTGAGATATTAAACTAAAATGTACTGGGGAGTGAGGTATTAAACTAAAATGTACTAGGGAGTGAGATATTAAACTAAAATGTACTAGGAAGTGAGATATTAAACTAAAATGTAGTGGGGAGTGAGATATTGAACTAAAATGTACTGGGGAGTGAGATATTAAACTAAAATGTACTGGGGAGTGAGATATTAAACTAAAATGTACTAGGGAGTGAGATATTAAACTAAAATGTACTAGGGAATAAGATATTAAACTAAAATGTACTGGGGAGTAAGATATTAAACTAAAACGTACTAGGGGGTGAGATATTAAACTAAAATGTACTGGGGAGTAAGATATTAAACTAAAATGTACTAGGGAGTGAGATATTAAACTAAAATGTACTGGGGAGTGAGAGCTCAAACTAAAATGAACTAGGGAGTGAGCTATTAAACTAAAATGTACTGGGGAGTAAGATATTAAACTAAAATGTATTGGGGAGTAAGATATTAAACTAAAATGTACTGGGGAGTGAGATATTAAACTAAAATGTACTGAGGAGTGAGATATTAAACTAAAATGTACTGGGGAGTGAGATATTAAACTAAAATGTACTGGGGAGTGAGAGCTCAAACTAAAATAAACTAGGGAGTGAGCCATTAAACTAAAATGTACTGGGGAGTGAGATATTAAGCTGAAATGTACTGGGGAGTAAGATATTAAACTAAAATGTACTGGGGAGTGAGAGCTCGAACTTAAATGAACTGGGGAGTGAGATATTAAACTAAAATGTACTGGGGAGTGAGAGCTCGAACTAAAATGAACTGGGGAGTGAGATATTAAACTAAAATGTACTGGGGAGTGAGATATTAAACTAAAATGTACTGGGGAGTAAGATATTAAACTAAAATGTACTGGGGAGTAAGATATTAAACTAAAATGTAATAGGGAGTGAGATATTAAACTAAAATGTATTGGGGAGTGAGATATTAAACTAAAATGTACTGGGGAGTGAGAGCTCGAACTAAAATGAACTGGGGAGTGAGATATTAAACTAAAATGTACTGGGGAGTGAGATATTAAACTAAAATGTACTGGGGAGTGAGATATTAAACTAAAATGTATTGGGGAGTAAGATATTAAACTAAAATGTACTGGGGAGTGAGATATTAAACTAAAATGTACTAGGAAGTGAGATATTAAACTAAAATGTACTGGGGAGTGAGATATTAAACTAAAATGTACTAGGGAGTGAGATATTAAACTAAAATGTACTAGGGAGTGAGGTATTAAACTAAAATGTACTGGGGAGTGAGATATTAAACTAAAATGTACTGGGGAGTGAGATATTAAACTAAAATGTACTAGGGAGTAAGATATTAAACTAAAATGTACTGAGGAGTGAGATATTAAACTAAAATGTACTCCGGAGTGATTTTTTTCTGTGAAAGTAAAGCGGCACGGGTGTAATACCGACCACATTACCCTAAAAATCATGTGCCGAAGGTCTGTAAAATTGATGGTCACTAACCAATTCCCTATACGCCACTTGGTGTGACGGGGTTTTTTTTATATACCTGAGTGATCAGTGTACTCATTTTCATATCAAAAGGGTTTGGGTTCAATTCTCAGAAGTAGTGAATTATTTTTTTTTTGACTGACAAGGCTCAAGGGTTCACCCGGCTTCTAAAAATAGGTACCAAAGTAAAGCTGACATGGCGTGATACTGACCACATCACCTATTAATGTGCTGTAGTCATAGATAAATACAATCATTAACACCTTATTCCCCATATACCTAACAAGATAAGGGAGGGAATTTTTACTTATGAATTAAACATGGCCAGTTTTTTTTGTCTTGTTAGGTCAAAGTTGGAGACAAGGAAGTTGATGTCATGAAAGGATTCCGGTTGTACATAACCACCAAATTGGGCAATCCTGCCTACACCCCAGAGGTGTCGGCTCGGACATCAATTATTGATTTCACTGTTACCATGAAAGGATTGGAGGATCAACTGCTGGGGATTGTCATTTTGACAGAGAAACAGGTGGGTGGGATCTTGTCATTTCTAGAATGATTCTTTCTGGTCGCTTTTTGTTTTTTTATTTGTTTTTGCTTTGTTTTTGTTTGAGTAAATGTAAAGTTGGTTACATGTTGAAAAGTCTGGGGGTCAGACGTCAGACTCTGTACAGGAAGGTCTGGGTTTAAATATCATCACAAGGTGTTGGATTTTTTCAAAATAAAAATTTGTGAATTTTTGTGTTTTTACCCTACCCTGGTCTCTGGGTAGTGAGATCTGATGTTTAGTTCTCTCCTAGTCTCTGGGTAGTGAGATCTAATGTTTAGTCCTCTACTAAGCTCTGGATAGTGAGATCTGATGTTTAGTCCTCTACTAAGCTCTGGATAGTGAGATCTGATGTTTAGTCCTCTCCTGGTCTCTGGATAGTGAGATCTAATGTTTAGTCCTACCCTGGTCTCTGGGTAGTGAGATCTGATGTTTAGTTCTCTCCTAGTCTCTGGGTAGTGAGATCTAATGTTTAGTTCTCTCCTAGTCTCTGGGTAGTGAAATCTAATGTTTAGTTCTCTCCTAGTCTCTGGGTAGTGCGATCTAATGTTTAGTTCTCTCCTGGTCTCTGGGTAGTGAGATCTAATGTTTAGTTCTCTCCAGGTCTCTGGGTAGTGAGACCTGATGTTTAGTCCTCTCCAGGTCTCTGGGTAGTGAGATCTAATGTTTAGTTCTCACCTAGTCTCTGGGTAGTGAGACCTGATGTTTAGTTCTCTCCAGGTCTCTGGGTAGTGAGATCTAATGTTTAGTTCTCACCTAGTCTCTGGGTTGTGAGACCTGATGTTTAGTCCTCTCCTGGTCTCTGGGTAGTGAGATATAATGTTTAGTCCTCTCCTAGTCTCTGGGTAGTGAGATCTAATGTTCAGTCCTCTCCTAGTCTCTGGATAGTGATATCTAATGTTTAGTTCTCTCCTGGTCTCTGGGTAGTGAGACCTGATGTTTAGTCCTCTCCAGATCTCTGGGTAGTGATACCTGATGTTTAGTCCTCTCCAGGTCTCTGGGTAGTGAGACCTGATGTTTAGTCCTCTCCAGGTCTCTGGATAGTGAGACCTGATGTTTAGTCCTCTCCAGTTCTCTGGATAGTGTAACCTGATGTTTAGTCCTCTCCAGGTCTCTGGGTAGTGAGACCTGATGTTTAGCCCTCTCCAGGTCTCTGGATAGTGAGACCTGATGTTTAGCCCTCTCTGATAACAGTTAAAAACATGATGTCTAATGTGCACTGGTACACATTAAAGAACCCTTGGCAGTTAAAAGTTGAAAAGGGAAGCCAAAAAATGCAACTGCCTAGGCAACAATTATTGGACCTAAATGCACAGATATTGTAGCTTTGTCGTAAACTATCGACATAATGCATCCATTTCCTACTTAAAGGGGAAAAGTTAAGAAGCTGCAGTAGAAGAATGGAGTGATTGTGTGAAGTCTTGTCAGGTGAGATTGATGAAAGAATGAAATGATTGTGTGAAGTCTTGTCAGGTGAAATTGATGAAAGAATGAAGTGATTGTGTGAAGTCTTGTCAGGTGAGATTGATGAAAGAATGAAGTGATTGTGTGAAGTCTTGTCGGGTGAGATTGATGAAAGAATGAAGTGATTGTGTGAAGTCTTGTCAGGTGAGATTGATGAAAGAATGAAGTGATTGTGTGAAGTCTTGTCAGGTGAGATTGATGAAAGAATGAAGTGATTGTGTGAAGTCTTGTCAGGTGAAATTGATGAAAGAATGAAGTGATTGTGTGAAGTCTTGTCAGGTGAGATTGATGAAAGAATGAAACAATTGTGTGAAGTCTTGTCAGGTGAGATTGATGAAAGAATGAAATGATTGTGTGAAGTCTTGTCAGGTAAGATTGATGAAAGAATGAAATGATTGTGTGAAGTCTTGTCAGGTGATATTGATGAAAGAATGAAGTGATTGTGTGAAGTCTTGTCAGGTGAGATTGATGAAAGAATGAAACAATTGTGTGAAGTCTTGTCAGGTGAGATTGATGAAAGAATGAAATGATTATGTGAAGTCTTGTCAGGTGAGATTGATGAAAGAATGAAGTGATTGTGTGAAGTCTTGTCAGGTGAGATTGATGAAAGAATGAAACGATTGTGTGAAGTCTTGTCAGGTGAGATTGATGAAAGAATGAAATGATTGTGTGAAGTCTTGTCAGGTGAGATTGATGAAAGAATGAAACGATTGTGTGAAGTCTTGTCAGGTGAGATTGATGAAAGAATGAAATGATTGTGTGAAGTCTTGTCAGGTGAGATTGATGAAAGAATGAAACGATTGTGTGAAGTCTTGTCAGGTGAGATTGATGAAAGAATGAAACAATTGTGTGAAGTCTTGTCAGGTGAGATTGATGAAAGAATGAAGTGATTGTGTGAAGTCTTGTCAGGTGAGATTGATGAAAGAATGAAGTGATTGTGTGAAGTCTTGTCAGGTGAGATTGATGAAAGAATGAAACGATTGTGTGAAGTCTTGTCAGGTGAGACTGATGAAAGAATGAAATGATTGTGTGAAATCATATCTGAGAAGTTTTAAGAATAAATATAAGTTTTCAGTCCTGGTCAGAATGGCTGATGGTAAAATGAAGATTAATAAACAGTAGAGCGCTATTCTCAAAACAAACCCTCAAATGAGAAACACAGAGTAAAAGAAAAAGAGGCTGAAATAGAAAAAAACTCTAAAAAGAACACTGAAGTGAGCAGCAACAACAGAAAGCATCAGCTCTCTTGCCAAGATTGAGAAGCTCACTCAGAACAGGAATACAATGTGGGTCCTGTGCAAGGTCTGAAACTTGATAACAAAGATCGTCAGAATAAGGAGAGTCTAAAATGTATGCCTTATGTGACATCAACGGCTTGAAAGGACAATAGATATTTAGTGTTTTATTTGCAGGCTCGGTCTTAAAAATAATTGTAAAATTTTTCTTGAAAATGATTTATTGCTACCAGGAGTTGGAGGCAGAGAGAACTAACCTACTGGAGGAGGTGACCACGAACAAGAGAAAGATGAAAGAGCTTGAGGATAACCTGCTGTACAGGCTGACCTCCACTCAGGTAAGGGACAGTTTAGAGAAGATGGCAGGTCATTTGTATAGGCTGTCCTCCACTCTGGTACAGTTTAGAGAAGATGGCAGGGTCATTTGTATAGGCTGTCCTCCACTCTGGTACAGTTTAGAGAAGATGGCAGGCCATTTGTATAGGCTGTCCTCCACTCTGGTACAGTTTAGAGAATAAAGGGTCATTTGTATAGGCTGTCCTCCACTCAGGTACAGTTTAGAGAAGATGGCAGGTCATTTGTATAGGCTGTCCTCCACTCTGGTACAGTTTAGAGAAGATAGCAGGTCATTTGTATAGGCTGTCCTCCACTCTGGTACAGTTTAGAGAAGATAGCAGGGTCATTTGTATAGGCTGACCTCCACTCTGGTACAGTTTAGAGAAGATGGCAGGGTCATTTGTATAGGTTGACCTCCACTCTGGTACAGTTTAGAGAAGATGGCAGGGTCATTTGTATAGGCTGACCTCCACTCTGGTACAGTTTAGAGAAGATAGCAGGGTCATTTGTATAGGCTGACCTCCACTCAGGTACAGTTTAGAGAAGATGGCAGGTCATTTGTATAGGCTGTCCTCCACTCAGGTACAGTTTAGAGAAGATGGCAGGGTCATTTGTATAGGCTGACCTCCACTCTGGTACAGTTTAGAGAAGATGGCAGGGTCATTTATACAGGCTGACCTCCACTCTGGTACAGTTTAGAGAATAAAGGGTCATTTGTATAGGCTGACCTCCACTCTGGTACAGTTTAGAGAAGATGGCAGGTCATTTGTATAGGCTGACCTCCACTCTGGTACAGTTTAGAGAATAAAGGGTCATTTGTACAGGCTGTCCTCTTCTCTGGTACAGTTTAGAGAAGATGGCAGGGTCATTTGTACAGGCTGACCTCCACTCATGAAGGGACAGTTTAGAGAAGATAGCAGGTCATTTGTACAGGCTGTTCTCCGCTCTGGTACAGTTTAGAGAATAAAGGGTCATTTGTACAGGCTGTCCTCTTCTCTGGTACAGTTTAGAGAAGATGGCAGGGTCATTTGTACAGGCTGTCCTTCACTCTAGTACAGTTTAGAGAAGATAGTAGGGTCATTTGTACAGGCTGTCCTCCACTCTGGTACAGTTTAGAGAAGATGGCAGGTCATTTGTACAGGCTGTCCTCCACTCTGGTAGTTTAGAGAAGATAGCAGGGTCATTTGTACAGGTTATCCTCCACTTTGAAAGGTCAATAGATAGATAGATTTTTACGACAGAATCAAGCATAATAGAGGGTTAAAATATCAGGCAGATATATTTTTGTCATTCTTATAATTGTTGCACATAGTTACATTTGGTAACAAATTGTTATATTTCATCACATATTATTTACTGTTACATTTGGTGACAAATTGTTATATTTCATCACATATTATTTACTGTTAAATTTGGTAACAAATTGTTATATTTCATCACATAATATTTACTGTTACATTTGGTGACAAATTGTTATATTTCATCACATAATATTTACTGTTACATTTGCTGACAGGGGTCTTTGGTTGAGGATGAGTCGCTGATTGAAGTGCTGAGGGTGACCAAGATAACGGCTGAAGAGGTCAGCGAGAAGTTGACCATTGCAGCTGAGACTGAGATCAAGATCAACACAGCAAGAGAGGAGTTTAGGCCAGGTACAACACTTGAGTTTTGTTGTGTGTGTGTGTGTGGGGGGGGTGTATGGAGGGGAGGTACTACACCCGAGTTTTGTTGTGTGGGGTGGGGGCAGATACAACACCTGAGTTTTGTTGTGTGGGGTGTGACAGGTACAACACCCGAGTTTTGTTGTGTGGGGTGTGACAGGTACAACACCCGAGTTTTGTTGTGTGGGGTGTGACAGATACAACACCTGAGTTTTGTTGTGTGGGGTGTGACAGATACAACACCTGAGTTTTGTTGTGTGGGGTGTGACAGATACAACACCTGAGTTTTGTTGTGTGGGGTGTGACAGGTACAACACCTGAGTTTTGTTGTGTGGGGTGTGACAGATACAACACCTGAGTTTTGTTGTGTGGGGTGTGACAGGTACAACACCTGAGTTTTGTTGTGTGGGGTGGGGCAGGTACAACACCCGAGTTTTGTTGTGTGGGGTGTGAAGGTACAACACCTGAGTTTTGTTGTGTGGGGTGTGACAGGTACAACACCTGAGTTTTGTTGTGTGGGGTGGGGCAGGTACAACACCCAAGTTTTGTTGTGTGGGGTGGGGCAGGTACAACACCCGAGTTTTGTTGTGTGGGGTGGGGCAGGTACAACACCCAAGTTTTGTTGTGTGGGGTGGGGCAGGTACAACACCCGAGTTTTGTTGTGTGGGGTGTGACAGGTACAACACCTGAGTTTTGTTGTGTGGGGTGGGGCAGGTACAACACCCAAGTTTTGTTGTGTGGGGTGGGACAGATACAACAGCTGAGTTTTGTTGTGTGGGGTGGGGCAGGTACAACACCCGAGTTTTGTTGTGTGGGGTGTGACAGGTACAACACCTGAGTTTTGTTGTGTGGGGTGGGGCAGGTACAACACCCAAGTTTTGTTGTGTGGGGTGGGGCAGGTACAACACCCGAGTTTTGTTGTGTGGGGTGGGACAGATACAACAGCTGAGTTTTGTTGTGTGGGGTGGGACAGATACAACACCCAAGTTTTGTTGTGTGGGGTGGGGCAGGTACAACACCCGAGTTTTGTTGTGTGGGGTGTGACAGGTACAACAGCTGAGTTTTGTTGTGTGGGGTGTGACAGGTACAACAGCTGAGTTTTGTTGTGTGGGGTGGGACAGGTACAACAGCTGAGTTTTGTTGTGTGGGGTGGGACAGGTACAACAGCTGAGTTTAGTTATGTGGGGTGGGACAGGTACAACACCCAAGTTTTGTTGTGTGGGGTGTGACAGGTACAACACCTGATTTTTGTTGTGTGGGGTGGGACAGGTACAACACCTGATTTTTGTTGTGTGGGGTGTGACAGGTACAACACCTGAGTTTTGTTGTGTGGGGTGCGACAGGTACAACACCTGAGTTTTGTTAAAGGTGGGAGAGGGAGAGACTGGATTATAAAAACATCTCCTATTAGAAAGATCATCATCATCATCACTGCATTTCAGATACATCAATAAGTGCTCCAATCATCTCCCAGATACATCAATAAGTGCTCCAATCATCTCCCAGATACATCAATAAGTGCTCCAATCATCTCCCAGATACATCAATAAGTGCTCCAATCATCTCCCAGATACATCAATAAGTGCTCCAATCATCTCCCAGATACATCAATAAGTGCTCCAATCATCTCTCAGAGACATCAATAAGTGCTCCAATCATCTCCCAGATACATCAATAAGTGCTCCAATCATCTCCCAGAGACATCATTAAGTGCTCCAATCATCTCCCAGAGACATCATTAAGTGCTCCAATCATCTCCCAGATCCATCAATAAGTGCTCTAATCATCTCACGGTTTTTTTTCACGGTTTCAGAAATCGATAATATTCTGCACCTGTTTAGTGATGCCACTGGCTATAGTTATGATGGAAATATGCATAATTTAGATAATATACGTGCCGATTAAGATGGTGAAAGTAATATTGACGTTCCAGTGGAAGAATTTTATAAGAAGGATTCAAGTGTCAAAAAACCTGACTGGTTCAGGAATCTTCTTCTTTCTTTCCTCAATTACCTTTCAGCGTTGAGGGGAGATATAATTTTGCAGTCTTTTGCTCTTCTGTTTGTCTCTCATGCTGTTATGTTTCCTAGTGTTTCTAATATTCCATTGATCCATCTTTTTCATGGTCGACCCTTGGGTCTGGTATTCTCACAATGTTTATTGAAGGCTCGTTGTGTTGTGTTTTGATCACTCTGCCTTGTCACATGACCAAACGATTTTATCTGTTGTTTCTATGGCGGGTACTATTCCTAGCTTTTTTCTCAGTTCTTCATTTCTGATCTTATCTCTCAGGCTGTTTCCTGTCATTCGTCTAACACATTTCATCTCTGTAGAGGTTATTTTTCTTATTGTTCTTGCATCTAGGGTCCAGGACTGGCATTGGTAGCACAACATTGGGATGAAGATTGTATTGTATAGTGCTCGTTTTGCTTCTAGAGTTATTTCCTTGTTGGACAATAGTGGTGATAGCTGTCCAATGATTTGACAAGCTTTGATGCATCTTGATTCTATCTCTGCTGTTTGTGAATTGTCATTTGCCATTAAATTTCCTAGATATTTAAATTCCTCTCTTGTTTTAGTTATCTAACTTCTATAGTTATGTTGATGTTCTGTTTATCTTTGACAACAATCATGACTTCTGTTTTGTTAACCCTACAAGACCTGAGGCCCTGAACCTAACTGTCCCATATACCTGGGCTCCTGAGCATTAAAGAGAAAACACCAACATGATATAGAAAAATGTTAGTTACATGCAAACTAGTGTTAGAATAAGATAGAACTTGGAGACATTGTAGAAAATAGGTCTACCTTTCATCTAGCACCAATGTTCCATCTTTGTGTGTCAATCCATCCAGCAGGATGAGCCTTGTTTCACAATGAGGTACCCCCATCATCTAGCACCAATGTTCCACCTTTGTGTGTCAATCCACCCAGCAGGATGAGCCTTGTTTCACAATGAGGTACCCCCATCATCTAGCACCAATGTTCCATCTTTGTGTGTCAATCCACCCAGCAGGATGAGCCTTGTTTCAAATTGAGGTACCCCCATCATCTAGCACCAATATTCCACCTTTGTGTGTCAATCCACCCAGCAGGATGAGCCTTTTTTCACACAGAGGTACCCCCATCAACTATTTGAGGGACATGCCTCCCCTTCTCTTACTATTGATCTATCTCTAGATCTATAATGTTCAAGATTATCCTCATTACTTGAGCTCTCACTGTCTGTGTCTCTTGAACTGGAAACATATTTTTTATGAAAATCTGACTCCTCAAAGTCTGAATCAACCAAAGTATCGATCTCCTGTTGGAATGTGAAAAGCCTAGACCTACTTCGCTTTCCTGTTGAAGTGCTTGGTTCATCAGCCGCTCGTTTCATTGTAAATTTTATAATTTTTTCACGTCAAACCACACAGTCAATTCAAACACATGGGGGCAGACATTTGCAATGGCTAACTATGAGGTTTGACCACATTTTGCTTGGTTATTTTTAGCTTGTGATGCATTTTTTTTTCACATACTAGGCAAAGTACCGAAAATTAGGGACAGCGGTATAGTGGCAGATTAGGAAACTGTCAAAAACTAGGTACAGCGGTCTGGTAGAGTTAATGTTGATTTTCATGTTGTATTTTGTGCCTGTGCTGTTGAGTTTATTTAAGTGTTCTTGTATGTCTTCTATTTTTCCATGTATAATGTGCCAGATCGTCTGCAAATAAAAGCTCGTTGATCTCCTCTGTCTCTGATGGGTTGGCTAACTTGCATATATAGTTATTGAGTTATTTGCGGGTCATGATCATTGCACTCCGAACATATCCATAGGTGCTCAGATCCCCTCCTCAGCAATTCCCTCAGTGTCCAGCGACTGACGACTCCAGTTCTATGTTGGTTGATAAGTCTTCTTACACGGCCACCAAGTTTCTCATTTCTGGCTGTGCCCATCTTAACTCCCATTTCCATCATCCGAAGAAGTGACGTTGATCTGTGTTTGTCGAAGTCCTGTGCTCTTCCCACATCTCGAAGGGCATTGATGATGTCCACCCGATCCATTGGTTGCCCACCCTCAACGACAGCGCAGCTAGCCAATCTGTCCGCTCTTTCATTTCCCTGTATTCCCGCATGTCCAGGGACATAGACTAAGGTGACCTTACGTATTTTGGATTTCTGCAACGACTCTACCCATTGCATGCGTACAGAGCCCGCCTCCACTTTTTTTATCATGCTCATCGAATCACTCAGTATACATGCGTGGGTGTAGTCTTGTGACTCTAACCATTTGAATGCCTTGGTCACTGCCATCACCTCCATTGTCATGCTACTCGTGGTCATGACGTATGCACCACTGTCTTCTTTGACTATTCTGCCTGCCGAGCGTGCTGTAAATGCCCATGCACTTCTTTGGTGTCATTCAGATCCGTCTGTATAGATGACTGCATCTTTCTCATCAATGTTATCGCAGATGAGACCGTTGACCTCAGCATTAACCGCGACTGGGTTCTGTTCCCTACTTTTCCTGTCGAGTGTGACAATACACGAGAAAGTCCCCTTGAATGACGTAGACACCGGTATCCACTCCTCACCAACACTGATATTGGTAAGCC
Organism: Megaustenia siamemsis; assembly: GCA_032433765.1. Classification (NCBI taxonomy): domain Eukaryota; kingdom Metazoa; phylum Mollusca; class Gastropoda; order Stylommatophora; family Ariophantidae; genus Megaustenia; species Megaustenia siamemsis. The sequence goes on along the minus strand of JAVIAB010000107.1, from coordinate 51,812,457 downwards.
CACAGACCTGTTTGATGGCATCATCTGCTCAGCCCACTCATGATTTGCCTCTTTTTAGCCTGGTACCTTTCTCTGTGTTGAGCACGTGGTGCAATGGATGCTCTGTATCTGTACTAATCTTCAGGTATGCTCATGCTCTCCAGATCTTTATTCTGTTATCCATGGTTGGAAAGTCAAGAAGATACCTCATTGCTACACAGGGAGTGTCCCTTGTACATCCCGAGATAATGCGCATGGCTTCATTTTGTATTTTCTCCAGCCTATCAATTTGAGTCATACTGACAGTAAGAATTGCCAGGGCATACTCGATTGGTGCGAGGACTAATCCCTGGAACAGAAGAGTAAGTAGCCTCTGCTCGATGTTGGCAGCTGCCATGACCTTCAAGGCGGCTAATCCTTTGCGGGATTTTGTTATCACATGGTCCCGAAAACACAGGCTGCGATCAAACTTAACTCCGAGGTATGTCATCAACTTGTCTCTGGTCACCTCATCAGCTCCCATTCGTACTACCGGTGTGGTCGTATTAACAATATGATTGTTAAGGGAGAACCATGAAACTGATGCTTTATTAGGATTAACCAAGGCACCTGAAACCCCACACCAGGAAGAAATGCGATCGAGTTCGTCTTGCATTGTGGAGGCGATTCCCCGTCTGTCTCTTTCCTGTCGATATACCAGAATATCATCAGCAAAAGTCATAGTTCTTCCCCTCCCATCCAGCTGTTGTTCCGTGATCGTTATTGTGTACATGGTAAATATAACTGGTGACAATGGTGAGCCTTGTGGCAGCCCTGGACAAATGGATGTTGGCTCGGAAGACCAACTTCCACATCTGAGTATCACCTTCCTCTGAAAGAGTGCCGCGGCGATCCATCTAATGAGGAAGGGGTGCACCGCCAGTTTGAGGAGCATATGCATGAGAGATTCAAATTGTACCCTGTTGTATTCATCCTCCAGATCTATAGCAGCAGCACATGTCTCCTCTCGTCTGTGGAAGCCTTTGAAGATGTCATAGGCAAAGACTGCCGTATTGAGCCATGTCTCTTTGTTATATCTATAGCCTCAGAGTGTGGGATGGAATGCGCTTTGCTGTTCAAGGGGACAGGTGAGGACACGGGCAACTATTTTCTCCAGCAGCTTGCCCGCAGTGTTCTGCATTGTGATGATTCTGTAGACACTGATCTGAAAATGGTCCTTGTTTGGCTTCGGTAGCGGTAGTAAGTAGCTTTGCATATAGTCCATGTATGTAATAAACAGTAGGGGAGGGGAGATAGTACGCAGCTCTGTTTCGACACCTGATCTAACTTTGAAGTGGTCCATGTAACCTGCTGCTGTTCTGACTGCTGCTGCTGTTGATGTAGAGACTTTTAATTAGGTTGGCTAGATGTTGACTTCAGGAATGAAAGAGTTAAATCTTGCTTCTATTGTTTGTTTCAGTTGCAAGTCGTGGAAGTATCATCTACTTTGTGATTGTTGAGATGAGTCTTGTGAATGTGATGTACCAAACCTCATTAAAACAATTCCTGGAATTGTTTGACCAGTCCATGGCCTGCTCCACAAAGTCTCCCATCACTCAGAAGAGAATCGCCAGCATCATTGAGTACCTGACACTCTCTGTATTCAAGTACACATGTCGGGGCCTCTATGAGGCAGATAAATTCCTCTTCACCATCCTCCTGACCTTGAAGATTGAGATGGCCGCTGGAAGGGTGAAGGGTGAAGAGTTTAGTGTCTTCATCAAAGGTGAGCTCCACAGAGATTGAGTTGAGAACATTTGTGTGAGGGATAATTAATAATAACATCAGATGGAAGATGTACCACAGAAATAACAAGCGAAATAGCTCAGGCCAAAATAGAATTTCAGAAAATGAAAAATATCTTATGCAACAAGTCTATATCAATAGAAGTGAGAAAGAGAGTTCATCGGTGCTATATAGAGCCAATTATGACCTTTGGAAGCGAATCATGGACAGTAGACAAACAAATGAAAAAGACGATTAGAGGCCACAGAGATGGGATTTCTCAGAAGAATGTTGAAAGTTCCCTGGACAGCTAAAAAGACCAGTGAGGACATTCTAAAAGAGGTCAGCACAAAAAGGGAGCTCTTAAAAAACATCAGAAAGAAACAATCAACATTTTTCGGGCACATCATGAGAAGCGGAAATTTGAAATACTTGGTCACAACTGGCAAAATACAGGGAAAGAGAGATTGCAGACCACAAAGAGAGGAGATACTAGATAGCTTGGTGTCATGGCATGGAAAACTGTCAACAATAGAATTGATACAATACACTGTGGATAGAAGATTGTAGAAGGACATGATCGCATACGTCAACCAGTTTGGCACATGATGATGATGTTATAAATGAAAAGGTCACTGGATTATCTTTAGTACACATTGAACTTGTCCTTAAGTGCTCAGATCTCATTGTTAGCAATTCTGACAGAGTGATACAACTGAAAATAGAACTGTGCTGGTACACAAGTCTTCTCCCTCAGCTCTGTTGAATTTTGGCAATGTCTCTCTTAACTTGAAGATTCATGAGTTGTACCAGGGCTGTAGATTCACAAGCAGCATCAAGATCTTCATTTCACCCGACTTACTTTAGAACAGTAAAGGTAAACAGATCTGTCCATCACATGGTGATACCATGATGGATACACCCATGTTTGATTCACTTAAAAGATTGCAGCTAGAATACCATGATGGATACACCCATGTTTGATTCACTTAAAAGATTGCAGCTAAATGCACAGATACCGTAGCTTTAGCGCAGAATCTTTGAAGTGGAACCTCCAGTTGACTACAGTGATACACATGAGAGAGCTGGAAGTAATCAGTCACTGAACAAATCTTGTGCTACTTATAGAACAGCTCTCAAAGCCATGACATGGTATGCACAAACAACATGACAACAAAAGACATTCACTCATTCAGATTCATTAAAAAGACCACAGCCAGGTGCACAAACTCCATAGCACTGGCGAATAATCCTGAAAGTGGGACTTATAGCACAGTGATCTACAATTGAGGGCTGAAAATGATCAGTCTCCAATGCGAATCCTGCGGCAGTCAATGGTACATGAACTCGAGTCCACCATCTTGGAATTGGAATGGATAGCTGTTTTAATTTAATGTTAATTAATTTGTATGACAAATGATGAGGTTGTGTGATTTGTTAATTAATTTGTATGACAAATGATGAGGTTGTGTGATTTGTTAATTGATTTGTATGACGAATGATGAGGTCATATGATTAGTTTATCTGAAACGTTAATTTCTATATGGAATTATAAGGTTGTGTATTTGGTTTTTTTATGTTAATTAATATGTACTGAAAAAGTAGAAAAGTAAAGTACCCCCGTCATGCCAAGTGGCGTATAGGGAATATGGTGTTAGTGACCATCAATTTTACAGACCTTCGGCACATGATTTTTGGGGTAATGTGGTTGGTATTACGCCCGTGCCACTTTACTTTCCTAGAAAAAAATCCGGTACCCATTAAAGGCTGGAAGCCATCGGTTGGGATCGAACTCTACCTCTTGTCCTTTGTAGTCCAGTTCACTAACCACTGAGCTATCACGGCTCTCAGTATGTACTAGGGACAGTAAAATTCTGTACAGACTCATTCATTCATCTCGACACTATCATCATTAATGTGCATGTTGCTTGCCTGTACAGGTGGCGCTGCGCTAGATCTGAATGCTGTGGAGCCGAAGCCCAAAAAGTGGATCATGGATATGACCTGGCTCAACCTAGTTCAGTTGGCTAAACTACCAACCTTTAACCAGATATTATCTCAGGTCGCTAAGAATGACAAGGTATCGTAAGTCACAATGAAATAATAACAAAGTATTTCCCATCATTGAACCTATAACATTACTACAACTTGCTTCATCAAGCAACATGTTAGCTGTGAGTGTATACCATATGTTACTCCTTGCTTCATCTCCCATATATTGTACCTGTAAAACCACTTTATCTTGCCTCCATACTAAATGTACAACCACTATTCTGTCTCCATATTAAATGTAGTACACCACTACTCTTGTCTCCATAGTAAATGTAGTACCACTACTCTTGTCTATATATTAAATGTAGTACCACTACTCTTGTCTCTATATTAAATGTAGCACCACTACTCTTGTCTCTATATTAAATGTAGTATACCACTACTCTTGTCTCTATATTAAATGTAGTACAACTACTCTTGTCTCCATATTAAATGTAGTACCACTACTCTTGTCTGTCTCTATATTAAATGTAGTACCACTACTCTTGTCTCTGTATTAAAGGTTGTACTACTACTCTTGTCTCTATATTAAATGTAGTACTACTACTCTTGTCTCTATATTAAATGTAGTACAACTACTCATCTCTATATTAAATGTAGTACCACTACTCTTGTCTCTGTATTAAAGGTTGTACTACTACTCTTGTCTCTATATTAAATGTAGTACCACTACTCTTGTATCTTTATTAAATGTAGTACCACTACTCTTGTCTCTATATTAAATGTAGTACTACAACTATTGTCTTTATATTAAATGTAGTACAACTACTCTTGTCTCTATATTAAATGTAGTACATCTACTCTTGTCTCTATATTAAATGTAGTACATCTACTTTTGTCTCTATATTAAATGAAGCACCACTACTCTTGTCTCTATATTAAATGTACTACATCTACTCTTGTCTCTATATTAAAGGAAGTACCACTACTCTTGTCTCTATATTAAATGTAGTACTACTACTCTTGTCTCATCCACAAGGCTTGGAAAACCTGGTTTGATGAAGATGCTCCTGAAGAGGCTGTGATACCAGATGGCTACAACAGTAACCTTGACCTCTTCCGTAAACTGCTACTTATAAGGTCATGGTGTCCAGATCGTACTGTCCCAATGGCCAGAATGTATGTTGCTCAAGCTCTTGGGCAAGAGGTCAGTTTTTTTTACTAGGGAGATATGGGTAGACCTGGGTCAAGAGGTCAGTTTTTTTTACTAGGGAGATATGGGTAGACCTGGGTCAAGAGGTCAGTTTTTTTTACTAGGGAGATATGGGTAGACCTGGGTCAAGAGGTCAGTTTTTTTACTAGGGAGATATGGGTAGACCTGGGTCAAGAGGTCAGTTTTTTACTAGGGAGATATGGGTAGACCTGGGTCAAGAGGTCAGTTTTTTTTACTAGGGAGATATGGGTAGACCTGGGTCAAGAGGTCAGTTTTTTTTACTAGGGAGATATGGGTAGACCTGGGTCAAGAGGTCAGTTTTTTTTACTAGGGAGATATGGGTAGACCTGGGTCAAGAGGTCAGTTTTTTTTACTAGGGAGATATGGGTAGACCTGGGTCAAGAGGTCAGTTTTTTTTACTAGGGAGATATGGGTAGACCTGGGTCAAGAGGTCAGTTTTTTTTACTAGGGAGATATGGGTAGACCTGGGTCAAGAGGTCAGTTTTTTTACTAGGGAGATATGGGTAGACCTGGGTCAAGAGGTCAGTTTTTTTTACTAGGGAGATATGGGTAGACCTGGGTCAAGAGGTCAGTTTTTTTACTAGGGAGATATGGGTAGACCTGGGTCAAGAGGTCAGTTTTTTACTAGGGAGATATGAGTAGACCTGGGTCAAGAGGTCAGTTTTTTACTAGGGAGATATGGGTAGACCTGGGTCAAGAGGTCAGTTTTATTTACTAGGGAGATATGGGTAGACTTGGGTCAAGAGGTCAGTTTTTTTACTAGGGAGATATGGATAGACCTGGGTCAAGAGGTCAGTTTTTTACTAGGGAGATATGGGTAGACCTGGGTCAAGAGGTCAGTTTTTTTACTAGGGAGTATGGGTAGACCTGGGTCAAGAGGTCAGTTTTTTTACTAGGGAGTATGGGTAGACCTGGGTCAAGAGGTCAGAGCTGGGATAAGAGGCTAGAATTGGGTCAAGAGGCTAGATTTTTAAGTTAATATAACCAGGGGTCAAGTAACTAGATTAGGTTAAGAGGTCAGGCCAGGGTCAAGAGGCTAGATTTAGGTTAAGAGGTCAGGCCTGGGTCAGGTAGCTAGATTTAGGTTAAGAGGTCAGGCCTGGGTCAGGTAGCTAGATTTAGGTTAAGAGGTCAGACCTGGGTCAAGAAGTTAGGAGTAGGTTAAGAGGTCAGACCTGGGTCAAGAAGCTAGAATTAGGTTAAGAGGTCAGGCCTGGGTCAAGAAGCTAGAAATAGGTTAAGAGGTCAGACCTGGGTCAAGAAGCTAGAATTAGGTTAAGAGGTCAGACCTGGGTCAAGAAGCTAGAATTAGGTTAAGAGGTCAGACCTGGGTCAAGAAGCTAGGAGTAGGTTAAGAGGTCAGACCTGGGTCAAGAACCTAGAAATAGGTTAAGAGGTCAGACCTGGGTCAAGAAGCTAGAATTAGGAGGCCAGGTTTGACTGATGAGAAAAGTGAGACAAAGACTAAAGTGTCATATTATTACATTTGTTTAAGATATGATCTCAAAGATCCCCTTTAAGCTGCACATTTGTGCGGCCTGCAGTCAATGCATTAGTGCCACATTCATTAAAAAAATGTTGCTTATATAAACTAATCTTCACACTCATTTTTTATTTGCAAAATATGATTGTTTCAATCCATGTACATTTTGTCATTGACACTTTTGCCAAAATCAAAGACAGACGTAGTGATCAGCAGCCATTTACCACTTGCCTTGTAGTTATCTCGGGGTTTTCTCCATCTAAATAATGTCACACCAACTCATAATTATTTCCATCTATATTTGATATCTATATTTGACATCTATGTTGACATTCCCATTTGACATCTATATTTGACATCTGTGTTTCTCTCTCTATCTCTGCGATCAGGACTCAATCAGAGTAGGATTCCAGACTCTCACATGAAGTCAGCTGTCAGGTTAAGTGTGTTGATCGGCCCCACAGATAGAACAACACATTTAGAGTCTTCCAGATCCACTCTGATTGAACACCCGTTAATACGTTGCACTGTGTTCTGCGCCAGTGGCCCAGTGCATCTGATTTCAGCCAGCATTTTATTCAGGTTTGCTTTCCCTAGCCTTTGATTGTCCCCAATCTTCCTGCAAGGCAGCAGATGGTCTTTTCTGTAGGGGGATTCTGCCCTTAGATGGTCGGCCCTCCCAGGTTTACGAGCACCATCTGCCCGAGTCACTAGAGGTGACTAACACAGACATGCACACACAAAGATATGAGATGTTTGACATCTATATTTCACATCTATGTTTGACATCTATATTTGACATTAACATTTGACATCCATATTTGACATCTATATTTCACATCTATGTTTCACATCTATGTTTGACATCTATATTAGACATTAACATTTGACATCCATATTTGACATCTATATTAGACATTAACATTTGACATCCATATTTGACATCTATATTTGAGAGATCTTAACAACATCCAAATAATAATACAAATGAGTGAACTTTCTGTTATTACACCAGGCTATACATTAACCCTATGTTACCTTACCTATCTGTGACTCACATTTGTACTTTTTATGTTTTTGCTCTACACAAAGTGTCTAGAATTTCTTCTCTATGTGCCATCATCGGCTCAAAAGAACAATAGATAGATAGAGAGTCTTGAACTAAATAGAGGCAAGGAATGTTGTTGTTAAGGATCCAGTGGTCTGTGAGCTGACGCCCTTCAGCCCAATGCCATTGTAATGATGTCTGCAGGTATTTGTTAGTTCCGTACAAGGTATTCCATTTATCAGGTCTTTGAGGAAGTAGAGTTGCTCCGATGTCAGTGAACTTTGGACAGTCAAACAGGTGATGTTGTTTCCTGTGGGTGTTCACAGAGTGGACATGCTGGAGTTTGGTTTCATTGTATTCTATTGATGTGATTGTTCAGTGGAATTCATGACTGGTCCTCAATTCTGAAGATGGTGGTTTGGTCTCTTCTTTTTAGCTTGTTAATGTTATCATGGGAGTTCAGCCTTGGCATGTATTTAAGAATATCTCTCCTAGTTGTTCCCCATGGCCTGTCTATTCAGCCAATCCTCTTTACTGTTGGGTGTTTACTGTTGGATGTTTACTGTTGGATGTTTACTGTTGGATGTTTACTGTTGGAGGCAAGAAATAAATGTGAGGATCACCTAGAAAGAATAGTTTGTGATTCTAGACCATATAAGGCATAGAGTTGGACAATGGAGCTGGAGTGATGACATCCAGTAGTTGAATGTCTATAGAGTTGGACAATGGAGCTGGAGTGATGACATCCAGTAGTTGAATGTCTATAGAGTTGGACAATGGAGCTGGAGTGATGACATCCAGTAGTTGAATGTCTATAGAGTTGGACAATGGAGCTGGAGTGATGACATCCAGTAGTTGAATGTCTATAGAGTTGGACAATGGAGCTGGAGTGATGACATCCAGTAGTTGAATGTCTATAGAGTTGGACAATGGAGCTGGAGTGATGACATCCAGTAGTTGAATGTCTATAGAGTTGGACAATGGAGCTGGAGTGATGACATCCAGTAGTTGAATGTCTATAGAGTTGGACAATGGAGCTGGAGTGATGACATCCAGTAGTTGAATGTCTATAGAGTTGGACAATGCAGCTGGAGTGATGACATCCAGTAGTTGAATGTCTATAGAGTTGGACAATGGAGCTGGAGTGATGACATCCAGTAGTTGAATGTCTATAGAGTTGGACAATGGAGCTGGAGTGATGACATCCAGTAGTTGAATGTCTATAGAGTTGGACAATGGAGCTGGAGTGATGACATCCAGTAGTTGAATGTCCTTAGAGTTGGACAATGCAGCTGGAGTGATGACATTCAGTAGTTGAATGTCCATAGAGTTGGACAATGCAGCTGGAGTGATGACATCCAGTAGTTGAATGTCCTTAGAGTTGGACAATGCAGCTGGAGTGATGACATCCAGTAGTTGAATGTCCTTAGAGTTGGACAATGCAGCTGGAGTGATGACATCCAGTAGTTGAATGTCCTTTGTTGAGCCAGAAGAGCAAGAGCTAGAACTGTGTGTCTCCTTTGACACTCAAAGAGAGAAAGGGAAGAAAAGGAGAGCAGAACATTTGATACCAACATGTGATATTTTATATTACAGTAATCTGAAGATCATCATCAAATGCTATGCCTTTTGACATAGGTGATCATGTCTCTCCACAACTTTCAATCTCGACTGTTATTTATCATTTCTGTTGTTGACCTTCTGCCAAGCCATTCTCTTAAGCTGTCTGTTATCTTTTCTCTTTGCTTCCCTCTATCTCTTCGTCCCTCAATTTTCCCAGTTGTCACAATATATTCCAGCTGTTCTCATTACATGGTCAAAAAATGATGATTGTTTCTTCCTAATATTGGAAATTAGCCTTCTTTTTGCTTTGGCCACGTTCAGAACATTTTCATTACTCTTCTTAGCTGTCCATGGTATTTCTCAACATGATTCACATCCTTATGTTAAGACTGGCTCTACATAACACTCAAGAACTATTTTTCTTGTTTCTATTGTCAAAAATTGATTGCACAGTTTCGTCCTCAATTTTTTTGAAAGCTGCTTTTACCTGAGCCATTCTGCATCTCACCTCTGTTGTACATCTACCATCTGAGGTTAACAGTGTTCCCAAATATTTAAATTCATTTACCTGTTTTAATATTGTTCCACTTGTCTTTATTGTGTGTTGCGGCGATGTCCTTTTCTTTGATGAAGACCATCAGAAGACAAACAATAATAAATGAACATTATTTATGAACGGAAATTTCTGAGGTGACAGATTAAATGAATCATTTCAGGGGATGAGGTATGTTTACAGCAGGTTGAACAAATCATTTCAGGGGATGAGGTATGTTTACAGCAGATTGAACAAATCATTTCAGGGGATGAGGTATGTTTACAGGAGATTGAACAAATCATTTCAGGGGATGAGGTATGTTTACAGCAGATTGAACAAATCATTTCAGGGGATGAGGTATGTTTACAGGAGATTGAATGAATCATTTCAGGGGATGAGGTATGTTTACAGCAGATTGAACAAATCATTTCATGGGGATGAGGTATGTTTACAGCAGATTGAACAAATCATTTCATGGGGATGAGGTATGTTTACAGCAGATTGAACAAATCATTTCATGGGGATGAGGTATGTTTACAGCAGATTGAACAAATCATTTCAGGGGATGAGGTATGTTTACAACGCTCAAATATTGTCCACAAATAATCAATAACAGAAGAAAAGCAAAAAACAATAGACAGCTTGAAGCAGGATTGAACGTGTACTCCTTGAGATGAGAAATTATGATCTACAGTACACAGCCAGCTAAACAACTAAAAAAATTTGCTATCACTTGCGATGCCTTTCACACATGCCAACTGATATACATTCATTTATATTACAGTACGCTGAAGGTGTGATACTGAACCTAGAAGCCATGTTGGATGAGTCTTCCTGCCGCTCACCGTTGGTCTGCTTCCTGTCCATGGGGTCGGACCCCACAGAGAACATTGAGAGGCTTGCCAAGCTGAAGGGCTTCAGTGAGTAGACAGAGCTAGAGAAATATCTTCTCAACACAAACTATGAGATTAACCCCAGATTGTGACCTTCTCAACACAAACTATGAGATTAACCCCAGATTGTGACCTTCTCAACACAAACTATGAGATTAACCCCAGATTGTGACCTTCTCAACACAAACTATGAGATTAACCCCAGATTGTGACACCTTCTCAACACAAACTATGAGATTAACCCCAGATTGTGACACCTTCTCAACACAAACTATGAGATTAACCCCATATTGTGACACCTTCTCAACATAAACTATGAGATTAACCCCAGATTGTGACACCTTCTCAACACAAACTATGAGATTAACCCCAGATTGTGACACTTTCTCAACATAAACTATGAGATTAACCCCAGATTGTGACACCTCTTTTTAGTTTACATTTTCACAACAAAACCACCGTAAAAGTTACTGTTACAAAAACAAAAGACTAATTTGAAGAAATCATATTTTTATTGACTTTTATGTACAGATTTTTGGAACAGATACACCATAGAAGAATAACAGTTTAAACAAATAATTGAAACAATTAAAGAGCACAGCCTGGACACAGGTTGCCTTTATGTGTACAACATAGAGTTTTTTGTTTGCTTTTTTTTTTTACAAAAAAAAAGTAAAAAAAAAATTTTGTGAGGGAACAAAAACAGCTAGAAAATCTTCATAAAATACACACACATACACACAAAATCCCATCTACCTACCATTTCATAAAAAAACACCTGCTGGTAAGATACGATCATATTTATTTATGCCATTGATATATTTTTTTTAAAAAATACACTTCCGACTGTGATGACACAACATGGATGATTGGCAGAAACAATTAGGAAGTTACATGGTGGGATGGGTGGTCTAGAGGTAGGATGTTGGCTGCTGGAGAAGAAAGTCCTAGGATCTGTGGGCAAAGATGTGGGTCCCATGCAAAGTCTAATGCTTAACCCTAGATTATGAATCCTATGACATTTTCAAGTTAAAATCTTAAAAAATTACGCCAATTAAATTTTTGGCAAATTAATCTTTTGGAGTTCCAGAAATAATATTTTCTTTGAACTTTTGCTACACAGTTGTGTTTATCCAAGATGACACAAGGGGATTGAAGCATTTCCTGGCTTACAGTCAATTTTTAGCCTGAAATCCTAACACACACACCCTCCCCCCTTTTTTTTTAAAAAGGTTGGGGGGTGGGTGTATACATCTCAGTGTGGTTGTAAAGTAAAAGGTAAAGTACGAGACTTGAACCGGCGTCTTAGCACGCGAGTTTCCACCCATATGTGCTCGGCCGCCAGAAATGTTCGGATATTTCTGTATAGTGTCGCCTCAAGCATCGAAACTCAGATGCGAAGCAACATTCCTCACCTTCCCAGGGTACTACCCTGGTACCCATTTCTGCCAACGGCTGGGGCGACCGTGGGGGTATTTTTTTTTTTCAGCCACGAGTACAATTCACACTGATCCCAGCGGGAATCGAACATGGGTTGTCCGAACGTCGGTAGACCAGTCAGGTGGTTTTCCCAACTAGGCTACCGAGGCCACCAAACACCCGAAGTGTGGTTGTGTAGCAACCCCAAACACCCGAAGTGTGGTTGTGTAGCAACCCCGAACACCCAAAGTGTGGTTGTGTAGCATCCTAATGACACAAAGGTAAGTCAATGTCATAACTTTGACTTTCAGAGTGTGGGGCCATCTCTATGGGACAAGGCCAGGATGTCCATGCTAGGCGCCTAATGCAGCTGTCCATGGCTGAGGGTCGCTGGGTCTTGTTACAGAACTGCCATTTGGGACTTGACTTTATGGATGAGATGTTGGACTCTGTGAGTTTAGCTTGTGTGTTGAATTAGCTCTGGTATGACTGAGTTTAGCTTGTGTGTTGAATTAGCTCTGGTATAACTGAGTTTAGCTTTTGTGTAGCTAAATTGAGATTTTGTTTTGTTAGAGTTAATTTTTACCTTTGCTATGTGAGTTTAGTTTTCATGTGTCTGAAATGGTTTTGTTGGTTCATGGATGATTTCAACTACAATTTTATTAGTGAAAATGTTTATGAGAATCATCACCTTTTATCGATATTACTACTTGTAGTCGAGGAATTTAAAAACTCAGGAAGTCTAGTGACAAACGACAGTTCACAAACAGCAGAAACAGACTCAAGATGCATCAATGCTTGTCAAATCATTGGACAACTATCACCACTATTTTCCAACAAGGAAATAACGCTAGAAGCAAAACAGGTACTATACAATACAATCTTCATCCCAACGTTGTGCTACCAATGCCAGACCTGGACCCCAGATGTAAGAACAATAATAAAAATAACCTCTACTGAGATGAAGTGTGTTAGATGAATGACAGGAAACAGTCTGAGAGATAAGATCAGAAATGAAGAACTGAGAAAAAAATGCTGTCAATAATTCAAATAGAATACATAAAGAAACAACAGATAAAATGGTTTTGTCACATGATAACACAGAAAGATTAAAACATAACGAACGTTCAACAAACACTATGAGAACACCAGACCCAAAGGTCGACCACAAAAAAGACAGATTTATGAAATATTAGAAATGTTATATATATTATATTATAAATTAGAAACATAGCAGGAGAGACCAACAGAAGCACAAAAAAAGCTATATCTCCTCTCAAGGATGAAAAAGGAATGAGGAAGGAAAGAAGAACACTACATATATACCTACAACCATTTAAATCTCAATCATTGCTTCATGATATCACCACTTGTAACACTCTCACAAGTGACACCAAATATGTCTCTATTATTTGAATAAAATATTTTTTGTGACCTCACATTTACATCACCACCAGGTGCTGACTACGGAGAGTGTCAGTGAGAACTTCCGCCTCTGGCTGACAACAGAAGAACACCCAAAGTTCCCCATTAATCTGCTACAGAGCTCCATCAAGTTCACCAATGAGCCACCCATGGGTGTCAAGGCTGGTTTGAAGAGGACATATGCAGGTATTACTCAGGTGGGTTTGTGGCAAGGGACTGTTTAAACCAATGTGAGGTCATGATAAAGTTTGGTGATGTAAAGGTGAGGTCATAGTTTGGTGATGTAAAGGTGAGGTCATAATTTGGTGATATAAAGGTGAGGTCATAGTTTGGTGATATAAAGGTGAGGTCATAATTTGGTGATATAAAGGTGAGGTCATAGTTTGGTGATATAAAGGTGAGGTCATAGTTTGGTGATATAAAGGTGAGGTCATAGTTTGGTGATATAAAGGTGAGGTCATAATTTGGTGATGTAAAGATGAGGTCATGATATAGTTTAGTGATGTAAAGGTGAGGTCATAGTTTGGTGATATAAAGGTGAGGTCATAGTTTGGTGATATAAAGGTGAGGTCATAATTTGGTGATGTAAAGGTGAGGTCATAGTTTGGTGATATAAAGGTGAGGTCATAATTTGGTGATGTAAAGGTGAGGTCATGATATAGTTTAGTGATGTAAAGGTGAGGTCATAATTTGATGATATAAAGGTGAGGTCATAGTTTGGTGATATAAAGGTGAGGTCATAGTTTGGTGATGTAAAGGTGAGGTCATAGTTTGGTGATATAAAGGTGAGGTCATAGTTTGGTGTTGTAAAGGTGAGGTTATGATATAGTTTAGTGATGTAAAGGTGAGGTCATAGTTTGGTGATGTAAAGGTGAGGTCATATTTTGGTGATGTAAAGGTGAGGTCATGATATAGTTTGGTGATGTAGAGGTGAGGTCATGATATAGTTTGGTGATGTAAAGGTGAGGTCATGATATAGTTTGGTGATGTAAAGGTGAGGTCATGATATAGTTTGGTGATGTAAAAGTGAGGTCATAGTTTGGTGATGTAAAGGTGAGGTCATGATATAGTTTGGTGATGTAACGGTGAGGTCATGATATAGTTTGGTGATGTAAATGTGACATCATAGTTTGGTGATGTAAAGGTGAGGTCATAGCTTGGTGATATAAAGGTGAGGTTATGATATAGTTTTGGTGATGTAAAGGTGAGGTTATGATAAAGTTTGGTAATGTAAAGGTGAGGTCTTTTTTAGGTGATATAAAGGTGAGGTCATAGTTTGGTTATGTAAAGGTGAGGTCATGATATAGTTTAGTGATGTAAAGGTGAGGTCATGATATAGTTTGGTGATGTAAAGGTGAGGTCATGATATAGTTTGATGATGTAAAGGTGAGGTCATGATATAGTTTGGTGATGTAAAGGTGAGGTCATGATATAGTTTGGTGATGTAAAGGTGAGGTCATGATATAGTTTGGTGATGTAAAGGTGAGGTCATGATATAGTTTAGTGATGTAAAGGTGAGGTCATGATATAGTTTGGTGATGTAAAAGTGAGGTCATGATATAGTTTGGTGATGTAAAGGTGAGGTGATTATATGGCATGAAACTGCAACAAGGGCTAATCCTAATAAGATAAAGCTGTGATAAGAATGGTTTCTAATTATTATGGTCTACACTTGTCAACTGTAATTGCCTAGAGTTCTTTAACATGCGCAAGTGCACACAGAGCCACCTGTTTATTATTCGAGAGGGCTTGACATTGAATCTCACAACCCAAGAGATCAAGAGAGGCTATATCATGAAGAAACCATTGACTAAGTTTTATTCTCTTTCTGAAAAATTACCACCACTTCTTGTGGGCTTTGCCTGTCCTATCTAGAGACCACCACTTCTTGTGGGCTTTGCCTGTCCTATCTAGAGACCACCACTTCTTGTGGGCTTTGCCTGTCCTATCTAGAGACCACCACTTCTTGTGGGCTTTGCCTGTCCTATCTAGAGACCACCACTTCTTGTGGGCTTTGCCTGTCCTATCTAGAGACCACCACTTCTTGTGGGCTTTGCCTGTCCTATCTAGAGACCACCACTTCTTGTGGGCTTTGCCTGTCCTATCTAGAGACCACCACTTCTTGTGGGCTTTGACTGTCCTATCTAGAGGCCACCACTTCTTGTGGGCTTTGCCTGTCCTATCTAGAGACCACCACTTCTTGTGGGCTTTGCCTGTCCTATCTAGAGGTCAACATCGTACCTCCAGACTATCCAGCATGTTCCCCTCTCCCATGTTCCCTTTAAAAACTGTAAATATGTAGATTCCCCCGTGTGTTAACCAGGGCCTCATTATGTGGGAAGTAAAGAATAGTGACACTGTGACCTTCCAGGCATGTTGTAAGAGGCGACTAAGGAGGCTGATTGATGGCTTGACAAGCTGTCATTGTAAAAAGTATTGTTATGGAAACAGAGCCATAGATTTTAGATGCAGTGATCTCTGCAATATGTGCCATTTTGGCATGCAAGGTTTCTGTTTCTGAGATTGTGGTTCTGCCCTATGTGCCGTCTTCGGCTCGAAAGGACAATAGATAGATAGATAGAAATATGTAGATAGTACCTGTACTACTGTATGTTGCACTACTATGCCATCCTGACATAGCAAGCATAACATTCTACAACCTTGACATTATAACATACCAGTGTATAATCTTGTCTACAGGAGCAGCTAGACTACACAAACGTCCCTATGTGGAAGCCCATGCTGTATGGGGTAGCCTTCCTGCACACCACAGTCCAAGAGAGGCGCAAGTTTGGACCCATCGGTTGGAACATTCCTTACGAGTTCAACCAAGGCGACTTGAATGCCACTATCCAGTTTATACAGAACCACCTGGATGACCTTGACCTCAAGAGGGTATGTTGGCTGAAGTAATGAGTTGGTAATGAGCAATATTGTCCAATATGGAAATAAAAAGTCTTCAGCAGAAATCAAAACTATTTCACTCAAATGTATCATCAAACCATACTTATACACTTGAAAGCAGGAAATCAAAAGAGAATAAACGAATGTATTTGAAAACAAATGTCTAAGGAAAACATTTTGGGTTCAATTGGATACATTCAAGGCTAGTGTACGTGCTGAAGTTGTATATGTTGGGGTGAAAGGGGCAAATATCAGTTATACTGCAAACCACAACACAACGTAGACACGCCCACTTAACATTCTTTTAAGGGTGGATGATGAAGAGGTGTACTCATTTAGTCATCGGGCGAATGCAAGCGAGCAAGGCTAGTGTAGAAATAAGAGTAATGGCCATGCTACAACAAACTTATCTATAATCAACAAGAGAAGTTGGGCTTATGTTGGCCATATGATGAGAAGAAATAGCTAGATATTCACAAGCACAGCTAATGTAGGAATAAGAGGAATGGCCATGCTACAACAAACAAGAGTAATGGCCATGCTACAACAAACAAGAGTAATGGTCATGCTACAACAAACAAGAGTAATGGTCATGCTACAACAAACAAGAGTAATGGCCATGCTACAACAAACAAGAATAATGGCCATGCTACAACAAACAAGAGTAATGGCCATGCTACAACAAACAACAGTAATGACCATACTACAACAAACAAGAGTAATGGCCATACTACAACAAACAAGAGTAATGGCCATACTACAACAAACAAGAGTAATGGCCATACTATAACAAACAAGAGTAATGACCATACTACAACAAACAAGAGTAATGGCCATACTACAACAAACAAGAGTAATGACCATACTACAACAAACAAGAGTAATGACCATGCTACAACAAACAAGAGTAATGACCATGCTACAACAAACAAGAGTAATGGCCATGCTACAACAAACAAGAGTAATGGCCATACTACAACAAATGAGAGTAATGACCATACTACAACAAACAAGAGTAATGGCCATGCTACAACAAACAAGAGTTATGGCCATACTACAACAAACAAGAGTAATGACCATACTACAACAAACAAGAGTAATGGCCATGCTACAACAAACAAGAGTAATGGCCATACTACAACAAACAAGAGTAATGGTCATGCTACAACAAACAAGAGTAATGGCCATGCTACAACAAACAAGAGTAATGACCATACTACAACAAACAAGAGTAATGACCATGCTACAACAAACAAGAGTAATGACCATGCTACAACAAACAAGAGTAATGACCATACTACAACAAATAAGAGTAATTGCCATATTACAACAAACAAGAGTAATGGCCATGCTACAACAAACAAGAGTAATGACCATACTACAACAAACAAGAGTAATGGCCATACTACAACAAATAAGAGTAATGACCATACTAAACAAACAAGAGTAATGACCATACTACAACAAATAAGAGTAATGACCATACTACAGCAAACAAGAGTAATGGCCATACTACAGCAAACAAGAGTAATGACCATACTACAACAAATAAGAGTAATGACCATACTACAGCAAACAAGAGTAATGGCCATGCTACAACAAACAAGAGTAATGGCCATACTACAACAAACTTATCTATAATCAACAAAAGAAGTTGGGCTTATGTTGGCCATATGATGACAAGAAATAGCTAGATATTCACAAGCCCACTAAAAGGAAAAAGCAGAAAAAAGAAAAAATAGGCCAACATTGATAGACACTAAGAAGAATGCTGGTAAGAGAGGTAAAGATAAGAGGCATCGATTTCCTTAATGAAATTGAGAGCTTGAACATAATAGGGACTTATGGCAAAGGATTCTCTATCAGCGAAAAGAAACTGGGAAAATCCGATCATAACAAATGGAGAACAAAAATAAGGAATGGCACAGTCAACTTTGAGCGTTGATGGCCTTATAGTTGCTGGTCCCCTGGGCATGCTGAATTTAGGCGCCCTTTTTAAGTTTAATTATAAAAATGTTCACAAGTAAAAAAGTTGGAAGACCCATTGATGGCATCTCTAAACATATAATGTGCTCCTGGCAACTGCCAGAGTTGTCGGTACCTTGAGCCGGCGCTGTCTCGGTGTCAAAATCACAAGACAAAAGGTGCAGGAGAAAGGAGATGAGCTAGGCACTGTACGTTCATAAAGCCACTTTCATGGACTTAAAATTTGTGGACTTCAATTTACTTGACTGAATTTACTTGACTGAATTTACTTGATTGAATTTACTTGACTGAATTTACTTGATTGAATTTACTTGACTGAATTTACTTGACTGAATTTACTTGATTGAATTTACTTGACTGAATTTACTTGATTGAATTTACTTGACTGAATTTACTTGATTGAATTTACTTGATTGAATTTACTTGACTGAATTTACTTGACTGAATTTACTTGATTGAATTTATTTGACTGAATTTACTTGATTGAATTTACTTGACTGAATTTACTTGATTGATTTTACTTGACTGACAGACAGGACAATCCAATAAGGAGTTGACAGATGTGACAATTGTCCACAGGGTGTGAACTGGGTGACTGTACGATACATGATTGGTGAGGTTCAGTATGGAGGTCGTGTCACTGATGATTACGACAAGCGTTTGTTAAACACGTACACCCGTGTGTGGTTCAGCGAGAACATGTTCACTGACAGCTTTCAGTTTTATACAGGTTTGTCATTATGTTCTTTGGAGAATGGATTTCTATTTTAACGATTTTTCCTCTTTATTTAGCACAACATCACCTAATTTTTCTCATGCCATCACTTTTCTCATGCCATCACTTTTCTCCTGCCATCACTTTTCTCATGCCATCACTTTTCTCAGGCCATCACTTTTCTCAGGCCATCACTTTTCTCACGCCATCACTTTTCTCACGCCATCACTTTTCTCATGCCATCACTTTTCTCATGCCATCACTTTTCTCCTGCCATCACTTTTCTCATGCCATCACTTTTCTCATGCCATCACTTTTCTCACGCCATCACTTTTCTCATGCCATCACTTTTCTCATGCCATCACTTTTCTCACGCCATCACTTTTCTCAGGCCATCACTTTTCTCATGCCATCACTTTTCTCACGCCATCACTTTTCTCACGCCATCACTTTTCTCATGCCATCACTTTTCTCATGCCATCACTTTTCTCACGCCATCACTTTTCTCATCCCATCACTTTTCTCATGCCATCACTTTTCTCACGCCATCACTTTTCTCAGGCCATCACTTTTCTCAGGCCATCACTTTTCTCACGCCATCACTTTTCTCAGGCCATCACTTTTCTCAGGCCATCACTTTTCTCAGGCCATCACTTTTCTCATCCCATCACTTTTCTCATCCCATCACTTGTCATTTCCTCAGGATACAAGATCCCCAAGTGCAAGAACTTGGATGAGTACCGTTCATACATTGAATCACTTCCCCTAGCAGACACCCCTGAATGCTTTGGTCTGCACCCTAACGCAGACATAACGTGAGTACCATTAAATCCGTTTCTCCATGCTCATTTGTATATTTATTATAGATGTGACCATCACTACATGTTGATACCAGGCCGTGCTGTCTTTCAAGAGACAATCTCTGATAACCATTCTTAGATGCATAGTGGTCCTGGAATTTCTTTGGGTGGGGGAGGGTTAAATGGTTAGGGAAAGTCATTATTAGCTGAGTAGAGACAATTGTTGAAGTTCATGAAAATATGATTGTAAAATTAGATGTCTGCTACAACCATCATCTGTGTTTTGGAAACAGGTATGGTGCTGAGATATGGTCATATCAGTACAAATTACAGTTTACTTAAACAGACAACTGCCTTCATAAGAGAGTCTGGAATCCTAGTCTGAATGAGCCATGATCGCAGAAGAATAAATTACAGTTAAAAAAATACTGAAGCAAAGAATGATTTGATAATCTCTATCTATCTATTTTCTCTTTGAGCCAAAGACAGCACAAAGGGCAGCAACTCTAGACTCTTGTGGCCAACAATCCTGTTATCAAGTGTCAGACTGCACAGACCCTGGATTGTATCTCGCCATACAGTTGTGTTCTGGCTGAGTTGCTCAATCTTGGTGAGGGAGCAGATGCTTGCTGTCATTGCCTCTCATCTCAGTGTTCTTTTGTGTTTCTCTAGGTCAGGTTCCTCAGGTTCCCATTTTAGGGCTTGCACAATTAATCTCAGTGGAGGTTATTTTTCTGATTGTCCTTGAGTCTAGAGTCCAGGTCTGGCATTGGTAGCAAAACGTTGGAATGAAGCTGTACATATAAATATACATGATGTCTACAACAGGTGAATACAGCTCTGATTCACTGTGTGTGTGTGTGTGGGGGGGTTTCCGGCTAAGGTTTTGTTTATAATGACAAAATAAAAAATAAAACTAAGTTGTACACCACACATGCCAACTGTCGTGCACACATCTCTCCTGAGCTCTACAGATAATACCTTCAGATTGTTTTCTACTTGTATAACTACAAATGAACTTACCCAGGTCAAGGTCAAGTACGAGACTTGAACCGGCATCTTAGCAGGCGAGTTTCCACCCATATGTGCTCGGCCGCCTATCCAGAAATGTTCGGAGATTTCTCCGAACTCAGATGCGAGGCAACATTCCTCACCTTCCCATGGTAATACCTTGGTATCCATTTCTGCCAATGGCTGGGTCGACCGTGGGGGTATTTTTTTTTTTTTCAACCACGAGTACAATTCACACTGCTTCCAGTGGGAATCGAACACAGGTTGTCCGGAAGTCGGTAGTCCAGTCAGGTAGTTTTCCCAACTCGGCTACTGAGGCCCCCATTACCAAGGTCTTGATTACACTGTGACACGGCCATTTTTTCATAGTTTATTTTTTTTATTTGAAAACAACAGAGAGAAAATTAACTCTTTCCGCACGGAAGCTTTTTATAGATGCAATAGAAGAGATTTCATAGACAAAATTGTTCATGATTTTAAGAATCAACAAACATATTTACATTTATCTAACATATAGCATATTATAACATATTATTTATTAATTTTTAGAGAATTGAACAAGTGGTTAGATTTCACCAATACCAAGATGATACAAGACATGTAAAAAGTATATGGTTTGATGACGGTGCACATTAATTAAATTGAAAGTGTTGCACTATGCAGCGAAACGTATGCTGCCGAAATCGGCATGGCTGATGGTGCTACGAAACATGCAGAAAGAATTAATGACAATTAATCTAAAACACTTTATTCTTGTTCTGACAGTTTTTTCAGGAAGTCAGGAAAGAGGTAAAAGAAAAGAATTACAAAATTTGAGTGAAAATCTGAATAAACATTCTTCTTCTTCTTCTTCTATCCTTCCTCTGCTGCCGTTGGCGTCGAGGGGAGAAAAAATCTGCGATTCTTTGCTCTTCTGTTGGCCTCTTCTGATGTTATTCCTCCTAGTGACTCTAGTATTCCCTTTATCCATCTCTTTCTCGGATAAATTAATAATGGAGTAAACATTAATAAACTAAAAGCCACAAAAACTGGCTCCAGTGTTCTATACATCAGCAATTAGAGCCAGTTTTTGTGGCTTGCGATACAAAATGTGTTTACCATCCATGATTGTGTTTCTGATTTGTAACGTCCATATATTGTTCCCAATTTAAATATTATCCAAGACTATTGTTCTTCAATTTGTCTTTGATCCCTGCAGCTACCAGACCAACACTGCCAACAAGATGCTGTCCACGATTGTGAACATCCAACCTAAAGATGCTGGTGGTGGTGGTGGCGAGACTCGTGAGGCTGTGGTCTACAAACTGGCTGATGACATGCTGGAGAAGCTTCCTGAAGGATATGTTCCTCATGAGGTGATTGTGATAGGAGGTGATTATGATGGGAGGTGATTGTGATGGGAGGTGATTATGATGGGAGGTGATTATGATGGGAGGTGATTATGATATGAGGTGATTATGATGGGAGGTGACTATGATGGGAGGTGACTATGATGGGAGGAGATTATGATGGGAGGTGATTATGATGTGAGGTGATTATGATGTGAGGTGTTTATGATGGGAGGTGACTATGATGGGAGGTGATTATGATGTGAGGTGATTATGATGGGAGGTGATTATGATGTGAGGTGATTATGATAGGAGGTGATTATGATGGGAGGTGTTTATGATGGGAGGTGACTATGATGGGAGGTGATTATGATGGGAGGTGATTATGATGGGAGGTGTTTATGATGTGAGGTGATTATGATGGGAGGTGATTATGATGGGAGGTGATTATGATGGGAGGTGATTATGATGGGAGGTGATTATGATGGGAGGTGATTATGATGGGAGGTGATTATGATGGGAGGTGATTATGATGGGAGGTGATTATGATGGGAGGTGATTATGATGGGAGGTGATTATGATGGGAGGTGATTATGATGGGAGGTGATTATGATGGGAGGTGATTATGATGGGAGGTGATTATGATGGGAGGTGATTATGATGTGAGGTGTTTATGATGGGAGGTGACTATGATGGGAGGAGATTATGATGGGAGGTGATTATGATGTGAGGTGATTATGATGGGAGGTGATTATGATGTGAGGTGATTATGATGGGAGGTGATTATGATGGGAGGTGATTATGATGGGAGGTGATTATGATATGAGGTGATTATGATGGGAGGTGATTATGATGGGAGGTGATTATGATGGGAGGTGATTATGATGGTAGGTGATTATGATGGGAGTGAAGATAGTCCTATAAAATGAGAATATAGCGCTGTGCTATTTTTGGACTATCATCACTGCATCCAGGACACACTATAATGATTGTATTCTCCCAGTGAGAGTTGTTGACAACACAGCATCATGCTACCCACACTATAATGATTGTATTCTCCCAGTGAGAGTTGTTGACAACACAGCATCATGCTACCCACACTATAATGATTGTATTCTCCCAGTGAGAGTTGTTGACAACACAGCATCATGCTACCCACACTATAATGAGTGTATTCTCCCAGTGAGAGTTGTTGACAACACAGCATCATGCTACCCACACAATAACAGAAGTTTAAAGATCAAAACCTGCCAGTCTCCAAATAACATCAAAGTAGGCATAGCTCATAGCATGCTTGACAAATTATTAAAATCTTTTTTTTTTGAAGGACTAAAATCACACAGGCAGAAAACTCTTTTCTTTTGCGGTACTCATATTTTTTTCTGTGGATGAGTAATTGACATTTCAAGCTGGACCTCACTGCTGAGACCAAGGTGGTTGCCACAGCCAGGACTTGAAAAACCTCTCTATCTCAGAACTGGCATCTTGCCTTGAGACTAACCAGTCCCTCGGTCTGAGTCTAATCCCAGAAGTCGTGGATCTTTTTTGTTTGGACCCTCAAGGGTTACCCAGCCTCTAATAAAGGGGAACCAGAAATTTTTCTGGGAGGTAAAGACAGCCTGAGCAATTTTCTGAAATGGTCTCATGATTGGTGCTCTAGTATTGATGCCCTGCACAGAGATCTTCTTGTATAATCAGGATAGATATTGGAACTCTAATGGACACTGTCACAGTGCAATGATTTATCACTGTCAGAGTGCAATGATTTATCACTGTCAGAGTGCAATGATTTATCACTGTCAGAGTGCAATGATTTATCACTGTCTGAGTGCAATGATTTATCACTGTCACAGTGCAATGATTTATCACTGTCACAGTGCAATGATTTATCACTGTCAGAGTGCAATTATTTATCACTGTCAGGGTGCAATGATTTATCACTGTCAGAGTGCAATGATTTATCACTGTCAGGGTGCAATGATTTATCACTGTCAGGGTGCAATGATTTATCACTGTCAATATTCTCCTCTTATTTACAACAAACAAGGAAATTAGAGAAATTGCCAATCAACCACTAATACCATCAATAATCAAGAAAAGATGATGGACATATGTTGGACATGTGATGAGAAGAAATAATAGCCGAATAGCAAAGCAAGCCCTCATGTGGGAAACAACAAGTAGGAGGAAAAAGAGGCCGACCCAGAGAGACATTGAGAAGAACATTGAACAGAGAGGCAAAAGCAGCAGGAATCGGCTCCCTCAATGAGATTGAGATGCTTGCACAGAACAGAGACAAATGGCGAGATTTGGTAAATGCTTTTTGCAAGGATTGAGACTGCTAGAAAGAGCATTTAGGAAAAGAGAAAGAGTATCTGTGTCTATGCCTTACGGGCCGCCCGTGGCTTGAAAGATCAATAGAGAGATAGATTTATAAGTGACTTTCTCCACTGTGATATTTGTATTCTATAGGTACGAGACAGACTCAAGAAGATGGGCATCTTGCAACCGCTCAACATTTTCCTGCGCCAGGAGATTGACCGCATGCAGCAGGTGATCAGTCTGGTACGATCAACATTAGTGGACCTCAAGCTGGCTATCGATGGAACAATCATTATGTCTGAGAATCTGAGAGATGCTCTCGACAACATGTTTGATGCTAGGGTTCCAAATAACTGGAGAAAAGTGAGTTTTCACTTTTACTTGTATTTTTTTTTTCAAAAAACTTCATTCAATAATAAATCATCTACCATTTTATAAAGTGTCTGCCAGGTTGGCTCAGATCATTGGATTAACTCTTTCTGTACATTTCACTGCACTGTACGTCATGCCGATTTCAGCCACATACGTTTGGCCGCATAATGAGCAACTCTCAATTTGATTACTGTGAACCGTTATCAAACCATATTCTTTTTAACGTCTTGTATAATTTTGGTATTGGTGAAATCTAATTCCTTGTTCAATTATCTAAAAATTCATATATAATATGTTAGATAAATATGTAGATTAATTCTTTAAACCAAGAAAAATTTGGTGTCTGAAATCTCTTCCATTGCTTCGATAAAAAACTTCCATTTGAAAAGATTTAACTCTTTCCATATGTTTCGCCGCACTGTGTGCCATGCCGATTTAGGTAGCGTACGTTTCGCCGCATAGCGCACCACGCTCAATTTTATTAGTGTGAACGCCATCAAGCCATATTCTTTTTACATGTCTCGTATCATCTTGGTATTGGTGAAATCTAATAGTTTGTTCAATTATCTAAATATCCATATACAATATGTTATATGTTAGATAAATATAAATGTATAGGTTGATTCTTAAAACCATGAACAATTTTCTCTCTGAAATCTCTTCCGTTGCGTTGATAAAAAGCTTCTATATGGAAAGAGTATGGAACTACTAAATACAATTAAGACAAGACAAATGAAATTTTTGGGGCATGTTAAAAGACACAACAGCCTACTAAAAGTAATATTGGAAGGGAAAATAGAAGGTAAAAGAGACAGAGGCAGACCAAGACTAACATGGACGAGTAACATCAAAAGATGGACAAGTCAATCTATGACAGCCTGCACCATCAAAGCAAGAAACAGAGTAGAATGGCGATCCATGGTAGCCAACCTTCGTTGCGGAGAAGGCACACGATGATGATGATGGAAAGAGTTAAAATAAGGTAGGAGGTGTGGTCAGTGTGGATTAATTGCAAGTCTTTTTTCTTCTAACTATGAACAACTCCCTGTGGAGTGTAGGCACCAACAAACACTTTCCACGCAACTTATAAAGATATGTAGTTGAGATGCCTGTGGAGTGTAGCCTACCCTCCTCTGTGGAGTTATAGTTAATGTTGCCAGCATCATCCTCTAGCCTAGCCACCTCTGTGGAGTTATAGTTAATGTTTAACTGCAACAAATAATGTGGTGAATCATGCAACTTTATTATAACTATGCTCACGCTTACCATTTCTCATCAACCAGATGTCCTGGAAGTCCACTACACTTGGGTTCTGGTTCACGGACCTGCTCGACCGCAATGCGCAGTTCTACTCATGGCTCTTTGAAGACCGACCAACCACCTTCTGGTTGACTGGATTCTTCAACCCACAGGTCAGTTTATCATGCGGAGCTAGAAGATAAGGTAGTAATCACAAATATTCATATAGAAGGGAGGTCAAAAAGTAATGCACACCAATTTTTTTCTCGGCTAATAATAAAGATAGGAATATGAAATTTTGCACACTTGGAATATGACATGTTCCAATTATGTGCACCAAATTGCACAGCATTCTGATAAATATTACGCAATCTATGAACCGTTAAAATGGAGCTTGTTAACAATGTCCATTACAAACAGTGAATTGTCATAGAATTTCTGGTTGCGGAAAAAGAAACTGTGGCAAACATTCATAAACAACTGTGTGCAGTGTACAAATGTTCTGCAGTCGATAGGAGCACAGTTAGTCGCTGGGTTCAGAGAATTAAAGCTGCAGAAAGTGTACGAGTGGAGCTGCATGATTTACCGCGTTCTGGACGTGTTGCCTCGGCTACCAGCACAGACATGTTAAACAGGGCTGATGCCATTATTCGTAAGGATAGGCGTATCACTAGTCAGCAATTGGCATTGCAGCTTACAGTCAGCAAGAGAAGTGCAATCGCAATTTTTAAAACTCTCGGATATTCAAAGATTTGCGCTCGATGGGTTCCTCGGTGCCTAACAAATGATCACAGAGTTCAAAGGAAAACATTCTGTTCTGAATTGTTGGAGCGTTTCGGTGTTGAAGGAGAAATGTTTTTGTCAAAAATTGTTACCGGTGACGAAACGTGGGCACATTATTATGAGCCTGAAACAAAAATGCAGTCAATGGAATGGCATCATCCGCAGTCACCAAAAGAAAAAAATTCAAAACATCTCCATCAGCCGGAAAGGTGATGATCACTGTCTTCTGGGACATTGATGGTGTGATTCTTGTTGATGTAATGACAAGAGGTGAGACAATCAACTCGACAGCTTACATCAATACACTGACAAAACTAAAAAATCGGTTCCACAGAGTTCGGCCTAATAAGCCATCTGCAGATTTGTTGCTTCAACATGACAATGCACGCCCTCACACAAGTCTGGTAACACGGGAAGCAATCAACAAATTTGGTTGGACTGTACTGCCCCATCCATTTACAGCCCTGATCTGGCTCCCTCAGATTTCCATCTGTTTGGACCACTCAAAAAATTCCTGCGTGGGACACACTTTGACAATGATGAGGATGTGTCCGTGCAGTTAAAAAAAATGGCTACGCGAGCAGGACAAAACTTGGTACAAACGAGGCATTCATGACCTAGTTTCGCGTTGGCGTAAGGCAATACGCTTGGACGGAGATTATGTTGAAAAATAGGTAGTGTAAAGGGGATGTTCAGCTACAATCTGTGAAAATTTCACTCATTTTGCCCGAATAGTTTCCGAGAAAAAAATTGGTGTGCATTACTTTTTGACCTCCCTACGTATAACATGGATTGTATGAGTTACAATGAGGCAGTACTTGTTGAAGTGACTGTATATCACATATGTCCCGTGTGTTACCGGGGCCTCATTATGAGGGAGGTAAAGAATAGTGACACTGTGACCTTCCAGGCATGTCGTAAGAGGCGACTAAGGAGGTTGATCGATGGCTTGACAAGCTGTCATTGTAAAAAGTATTGTTATGGAGTAGTGATCTCTGCAATATGTGCCATTTTGGCATGCAAGGTTTCTGTTTTTGAGATTGTGGTTCTGCCCTATGTGCCGCCGCGGCTCGAAAGGACAATAGATAGATAGACAGATATCACATATTGTGTGAATTGTTTAACATGAGACAGTACTTGCTAAGGCTTAGTTCAGATCCGACAATACTTGTTACATATAAACAAATATCAGTTAATGTGCTAATTAGTTCAGGTCTAACAATACTTGTTACATATAAACAAATATCAGTTAATGTGCTAATTAGTTCAAATCTGACAATACTTGTTACATATAAACAAATATCAATTAATGTGCTAATTAGTTCAGATCTGACAATATTGTTAACAATGACTATATAGCACATATTGTGTGAATTAATCAAGCAGCACTTCTAGACAACAACCATAAACCACATAGTAAACCAGAACAATTATTTGAGACTTGTTGGTAATCGTAAAAACTAAGGGATGTGTTTACTGGTAGAGATATGTCATGATTTCTATCTACCTATCTATTGACCTTTCGAGCTGCAGCTGGCCCATAGAGCATAGACCAAGATACTCCCTCTGTTATATGAATTTTTTTAATAGCAGTTTTCAATTCTTTTAAAGATATTTTATCAAATCTCATCATTTGTCTCTTCTGTGCAAGCAGCTCTATCTCATTGAGGGAGCCGATTCCTGCTGCTCTTGCCTCTCTCATCAATGTTCTTCTCAGTGTCTCTCTGGGTCTTCCTCTTTTCCTCTTACCTGTTGTTTCCCACATGAGGGCTTGCTTTGCTATTCGGTTATTATCTCTTCTCATCACATGTCCAACATATGACCATCGTCTTTTCTTTATTACTGAAGATATTAGTGGTTGATTGGCGATTTCTCTAATTTCCTCATTTGTTTTGAATTCGTTCCACGCTATACCAAGTATTTTCCTTAGACACTTATTTTCTAATAATTTAGAGATGCTGTATTCGAAGCTTTATATTAACAATCTTGCCTTGTCTAATTAAATCAAGTACAAATTTACAACTAGTTTGAATATGATGCCTCATTAAATAGTCAATCTTAACCTTTGTAAAACAAGAAGCCACGGTGTTGGCCTATGCATTATTTGGATACCTAATGTCAGTATAAAATCATGCTCTCTGGGAGCATGAGTGGCAGGGATAGACTATGATCATCTTTCTGTGTGTGTCTTTCACAGGGTTTCCTGACAGCAATGAGACAGGAGATTACAAGAGCCCACAAGGGTTGGGCCCTGGACACAGTGTTTCTGGAGAATGATGTCACCAAGTTGATGAAAGAGGAGATTACTACTGCTCCCAGTGAAGGTCGGTTGATTGGGTTTTTTTTTTCTTGTGAATTTAAGGTGTGGTCTCCCTTGTGATTTGTGGTCTCCCTTGTGAGGGTAGTCTCTCTTGTGAGGCAGTCTCCGTTGTGAGGGTAATCTCTCTTGTGATGTTATTGTATGGTCTCCCTTGTGAGGGCAGTCTCCCTTGTGATGTTATAGTGTGGTCTCCCTTGTGAGGGTAGTCTCCCTTGTGATGTGTGGTCTCCCTTGTGAGGGTAGTCTCCCTTGTGATGTGTGGTCTCCCTTGTGAGGGTAGTCTCCCTTGTGATGTGTGGTCTCCCTTGTGAGGGTAGTCTCCCTTGTGATGTGTGGTCTCCCTTGTGAGGGTAGTCTCCCTTGTGATGTGTGGTCTCCCTTGTGAGGGCAGTCTCTCTTTTGATTTTATTGTGTGGTCTCCCTTGTGAGGGCAGTCTCTTTTGTGATGTTATGTGGTCTCCCTTGTGATGTGTGGTCTCCCTTGTGATGTGTGGTCTCCCTTGTGAGGGCAGTCTCTCTTGTGATGATATTGTTGTGTCCCTTGTGAGGGTAGTCTCTCTCATGATGTTATTGTGTGGTCTCCCTTGTGAGGATCTCTCTCATATGTTATTGTGTGGTGTCTCCCTTGTGAGGGTAATCTCTCTCATGATGTTATTGTGTGGTCTCCCTTGTGAGGATCTCTCTCATGATGTTATTGTGTGGTCTCCCTTGTGAGGGTAATCTCTCTCATGATGTTATTGTGTGGTCTCCCTTGTGAGGATCTCTCTCATGATGTTATTGTGTGGTCTCATTTGCGAGGATCTCTCTCGTGATTTTATTGTGTGGTCTCCCTTGTGAGGGTAATCTCTCTCATTATGTTATTCTGTGGTCTCCCTTGTGAGGATCTTTCTCATGATGTTATTGTGTGGTCTCCCTTGTGAGGGTAATCTCTCTCATAATGTTATTGTGTGGTCTCCATTGTGAGGGTAATCTCTCTCATAATGTTATTGTGTGGTCTCCATTGTGAGGGTAATCTCTCTCATAATGTTATTGTGTGGTCTCCATTGTGAGGGTAATCTCTCTCATAATGTTATTGTGTGGTCTCCATTGTGAGGGTAATCTCTCTCATGATGTTATTATGTGGTCTCCCTTGTGAGGATCTCTCTCATGATATTATTGCATGGGCTCCCTTGTAAGGATCTTTCTCATGATGTTATTGTGTGGTCTCACTTGTGAGGGTCTCTTTCATGATGTTATTGTGTGCTCTCCCTTGTGAGGGTCTCTCTCATGATGTTATTGTGTGGTCTCCCTTGTGAGGGTAGACTCCCTTGTGATGTGTGGTCTCCCTTGTGAGGGAAGTCTCTCTTGTGATTGTATTGTGTGGTCTCCCTTGTGAAGGTAGTCTCCCTTGTGATGTTGTGTGGTCTCCCTTGTGATGTTGTGTCCTTTGTGAAGGTAATCTATCTCATGATTTTATTGTGTGGTCTCCCTTGTGAGGATCTCTCACATGATGCTATTGTGTGGTCTCCCTGTGAGGATCTCTCTCATGATGTTATTGTGGGGGTCTCCCTTGTGTCTGTAATATCTCTCATGATGTTATTGTATGGTCTCCCTTGTGAGGGTAATCTCTCTCATGATGTTATTGTATGGTCTCCCTTGTGAGGGTAATCTCTCTCATGATGTTATTGTATGGTCTCCCTTGTGAGGGTAATCTCTCTCATGATGTTGTGTGGTCTCCCTTGTGAGGATCTCTCTCATTATGTTATTGTGTGGTCTCCCTTGTGAGAAGTACAAGAAGGGTGGTATGCTGCTGTCATGGTGGTTTGCTGCAGCTAATCTCATACATATTTTCTTATCTCCTAGGTGTCTACATCTATGGCCTCTACCTCGATGGATGTGGCTGGGACAGACGAAATGCTCGACTCGTCGAACCCACACCTAAAGTTCTGTTTACACCCCTGCCAGTTGTTCACGTGTTTGCCAGCAACATTGAGAAGCCTCGCAGTCCAAATATTTATGAATGTCCTGTGTACAAGAAACAAACTCGTACAGATTTGACCTACATTTTTGCACTGCAATTAAAGACAAACAAGATTCCAGATTATTGGGCGCTGAGAGGTGTGGCTCTGCTATGTGACATTAAATAATTGCTGATTATTGGGCGCTGAGAGGTGTGGCTCTGCTCTGTGACATTAAATAATTGCTGATTATTGGGCGCTGAGAGGTGTGGCTTTGCTCTGTGACATTAAATAATTGCTGACACTAATCAACAGTTTGTCATAATCCCTCTCTAAAAGTTCATAAATTTCACAATTAGGTTACGTTTGTATTTAGCTTTAATTCATAATTTCACATAATAATAGTTATAATATTCATATTTAATTTTCTTTTTTCTTCTTCTTCTTTCCTTCCTCATTTGTCTTTCAGCGTCGAGGGGAGATATAATTTGCGGTCTTTTGCTCATCTGTTCGCCTCTGCTGCTGTTATGTTTCCTAGTTCTTCTAATATTCCATCGACCCATCTTTTTCATGGTTGACCCTTGGGTCTGGTGTTCTCACAACATTTGTTGAAAGTTCGTTGTGTTGTGTTTTGTTCTTTCTGCCCTGTCACGTGGCCAAACCATTTTATCTGTTGTTTCCTTATATATTCTATGGCGAGGGCTATTCCTAGCTTTTTTTCTCAGTTCTTCATTTCTGATCTTATCTCTCAGACTGTTTTATCTCCTGTCATTCGTCTAACACATTTCATCTCAGTAGAAGTTATTTATCTTATTGTTCTTGCATCTAGAGTCCAGGTCTGGCATTGGTAGCACAACGTTGGGATGAAGATTGTATTGTAGAGTGCTCGTTTTGCCTCCAGAGTTATTTCCTTGTTGGACACTGGAGGCATTTAATTTTTCAAATGTGTAAATAGGAGCAGCATTCACCAGAGTTGATAAAACAGACTAAGAATTGACTGATCATATAGTGCAGTAGGACACTTTATTGCAACGGCTGACTCTTCTCTTTTCCTTACAAGAAAATCACTGCCTGTTAGTACAGACAAATGCATACAAATCATTTTCATCACAACCATATGTGCATCAAACATGGACACTTATGGTATATCAGAAGTGAAAATCAGCCATGATTAAAATGAGATGTGTAATGAAAGCAACTGGAGTGACCAAAGAGACAAAATTAGAAATGACTTTAAGAGACAGAATTAGGAATGTGACAAGAGGCACCAAAATTAGAAATGAGGCCATAACAGAAAGAACTAACCTAGACTGACCCTTGAGCTATAAAAATAATTCACAAACAAAATGGCTTAACAATCTTAACAGAATGCCTTATGATCCATACCATCTAGAGCATGATGAAGAATAGAAAAACAGATGAAGAGACATCAAGTAAACTCTACAGCAGTTTCACATGTCTGTGGTTGACACAGCAAAAACATTGACTTCTCGGACACAATACAAGCATATTAATTAAAAGGAAGAAGAATATATTAAAAGTTATCATTAATCAACACTAGAGACAACAGGAGGGAGACTCTACAAGTCTTATGTGTTGTCTAACAGTACTTGCAAGGATAAAGAATAGAGACAACAGGAGGGAGACTCTACAAGTCTTATGTGTTGTCTAACAGTACTTGCAAGGATAAAGAATAGAGACAACAGGAAGGAGACTCTACAAGTCTTATGTGTTGTCTAACAGTACTTGCAAGGATAAAGAATAGAGACAACTGGTGGGAGACTCTACAAGTCTTATGTGTTGTCTAACAGTACTTGCAAGGATAAAGGATAGAGACAACAGGAAGGAGACTCTACAAGTCTTATGTGTTGTCTAACAGTACTTGCAAGGATAAAGGATAGAGACAACAGGAAGGAGACTCTACAAGTCTTATGTGTTGTCTAACAGTACTTGCAAGGATAAAGAATAGAGACAACTGGAGGGAGACTCTACAAGTCTTATGTGTTGTCTAACAGTACTTGCAAGGATAAAGAATAGAGACAACTGGTGGGAGACTCTACAAGTCTTATGTGTTGTCTAACAGTACTTGCAAGGATAAAGAATAGAGACAACTGGAGGGAGACTCTACAAGTCTTATGTGTTGTCTAACAGTACTTGCAAGGATAAAGAATAGAGACAACTGGTGGGAGACTCTACAAGTCTTATGTGTTGTCTAACAGTACTTGCAAGGATAAAGAATAGAGACAACTGGAGGGAGACTCTACAAGTCTTATGTGTTGTCTAACAGTACTTGCAAGGATAAAGAATAGAGACAACTGGAGGGAGACTCTACAAGTCTTATGTGTTGTCTAACAGTACTTGCAAGGATAAAGAATAGAGACAACTGGAGGGAGACTCTACAAGTCTTATGTGTTGTCTAACAACACTGGAAGGATCTAGAATTAACTGTCATATTTTTTTCAAACAATTCATTATCATCATCAAGTACCAGGCCTACTGGCGTAGGTGATCATGTCTCTCCACAACCTTCGATCTCAACAGTTATTTATCATTTCTGTTGTTGACCTTCTGCCAAGCCATTCTCTTAAGCTGTCTGGTATCTTTTCTCTTTGCTTCCCTCTATCTCTTCGTCCCTCAATTTTCCCAGTTGTCACAATATATTCCAGTTGTTCTCTCCTCATTACATGGCCAAAAAATGATGATTGTTTCTTCCTAGTATTGGAAATTAGCTCTCTTTTTGCTTTGATCTCTCTCAGAACATTCAAACAATTGCCTCTAACAAAATATCATCATCTACATTCACAAATATCTTTGTTATGAATTAACAAAGTGATATGATTTAGTGATATGATTTAGTGATATGATTTAGTGATATGATTTAATGATATGATTTAGTGATATGATTTAGTGATATGATTTAGTGATATGATTTAGTGACATGATTTAATGATATGATTTAGTGATATGATTTAGTGATATGATTTAGTGACATGATTTAGTGATATGATTTAGTGATATGATTTAGTGACATGATTTAATGATATGATTTAGTGACATGATTTAGTGATATGATTTAGTGACATGATTTAGTGATATGATTTAGTGATATGATTTAGTGATATGATTTAGTGATATGATTTAGTGATATGATTTAGTGATATGATTTAGTGATATGATTTAATGACATGATTTAGTGATATGATTTAATTATATGATTTAGTGATATGATTTAATGACATGATTTAGTGATATGATTTAGTGACATGATTTAGTGATATGATTTAGTGATATGATTTAGTGACATGATTTAGTGATATGATTTAGTGATATGATTTAGTGACATGATTTAGTGACATGATTTAGTGATATGATTTAGTGATATGATTTGCCAAAACTACCATAATCCTCACAGAGTTATTAGCTATACATCTTATACCAACCACAAATATTACAACTACATAGCACAAAGGTTATACCCAAAATTTGAATGTGAACTTTTTATGTCACGGCTATGGTATGATATGTATAGGTGCTAATTTGTTCATAAATTTGAATGCCAATGTTATACATATATCATATTTATATATTATTTGTTGTTCTTTTAACCTCTAACCCCTTCCCCCCAAATCCAATACTACTGAATTTGGGTTTCCAAACTGGATTTGTTGTGATGATGTATGCTGATATCTGTTCATTCAAGAATTATAATTTGATAGCCTGGGGGTGTTTTAAATGATTTGTCAGCATTAAGTGATTATATATTAGTAATGGATGTGTTGGGAGCCGCGATAGCTCAGTGGTTAGTGAACTGGACTACAAAGGACAAGGGGTAGGGTTTGATCCCAACCGACGGCTTCCAGGTTCACCCAGCCTTAAATGGGTACAGGATTTTTTTCTGGGAAATTAAAGCAGCACGGGCGTAATACCGACCACATTACCCAAAAATCATGTGCTGAAGGTCTGTAAAATATAGGGTCACTAACACCATATTCCCTACACGCCACTTTGCGTGACGGGGGTACTTTACTTTTTTTTTTTTTTTAAATGGATGTGTTATATATTGCTTTATTTCTGTAAATGATGTGTCAGCATTAAGTGATTATATATTAGAAATGGATATGTTATATATTGCTTTATTTCTGTAAATGATTTGTGCTTGGTCTATTCTGGATATTAATAACTTAAAAGTAATAAATGTATCTATAGAATATGGTGGTAGCCTCAATGGTTGAGTGGTTAGTGCATTTGCTTCCTGATCAGAAGGGTGTAGGTTCAATTCCCAGAAGTGATGGAATTGTTTTTTTAGCACCGACAAGAATCAGAGAATTAACCCAAATTCTAAAAATGAAGTAGCAGAGATTTGTCTGTAAAGGCAGTGTCTATCTATCTTTCGTTCGCCTGAAGTATTGTCTATATCTGCAATGTCGTTTACTGTATAAATTTTACTGTCTTTTGTAATTCTTGCAGTGGTCCATATAGTATTGTCTGTAGTGTTGTATCTATGGGCCAATGGATTTTCCTCAGTCTACTATATTCAGTGCAGTCTTGAAATATGTATTCAGCAGTCTGGGGTGCCTGTCCACATGTACAAGTAGTTGAGGTGCCGATCTTGAATTTTGTATACATGTGACTATGGAGTCGATTGTGTCCTGTTCTGAGGCGTATAATGATAAAGGCAGTGTGATACTGACCACATCAGCCAGAAATGTGCTGTTGGTTGAGGACAAATATAGTGACTGACAGTATAATCCTCATACACCCAGCAATGTGTAGTGAGAACTTGTACTTTCTGTACAGTTGTGAGAAAACAAAAATACATTTCTCAGCTTTGATAGTTAAAAGGACAGAAGTAATAAAGTAAATTTTAAAAGTTTTATAAAAATTGGTATCGCCATGAAGAAACATCTTATACAGAGTATAATCATTCCTACCTTGTGCTATCAGTGCCTAACATGGTCACTCACAAATAAACATAAAAGGGAGCTAGTCACCACAGAGATGAGATGTTTGTGAAAAGTGCTTTGAGTGACCAGAAGAGACAGAATTAGAGATGATGTCATAAAAGAGAGAGATTGGGTATTAAATGAATCTTAAACTATATAGAGAGACAACATTTGATCATGTGGAAAGAATGTCAAGAGATTCTAGACCACACATAAACAAATACTAAAAGAGAAGAAGGAGAAAGAGCCTGTAAAGCCAGTCAGACAACATTTGATCATGTGGAAAGAATGTCAAGAGATTCTAGACCACACAAAAACAAATACTAAAAGAGAAGAAGGAGAAAGAGCCTGTAAAGCCAGTCAGACAACATTTGATCATGTGGAAAGAAGGTCAAGAGATTCTAGACCACACAAAAACAAATACTAAAAGAGAAGAAGGAGAAAGAGCCTGTAAAGCCAGTCAGACAACATTTGATCATGTGGAAAGAAGGTCAAGAGATTCTAGACCACACAAAAACAAATACTAAAAGAGAAGAAGGAGAAAGAGCCTGTAAAGTCAGGAAGACAACATTTGATCATGTGGAAAGAAGGTCAAGAGATTCTAGACCACACAAAAACAAATACTAAAAGAGAAGAAGGAGAAAGAGCCTGTAAAGTCAGGAAGACAACATTTGATCATGTGGAAAGAAGGTCAAGAGATTCTAGACCACACAAAAACAAATACTAAAAGAGAAGAAGGAGAAAGAGCCTGTAAAGTCAGGAAGACAACATTTGATCATGTGGAAAGAAGGTCAAGAGATTCTAGACCACACAAAAACAAATACTAAAAGAGAAGAAGGAGAAAGAGCCTGTAAAGTCAGGAAGACAACATTTGATCATGTGGAAAGAAGGTCAAGAGATTCTAGACCACACAAAAACAAATACTAAAAGAGAAGAAGGAGAAAGAGCCTGTAAAGTCAGGAAGACAACATTTGATCATGTGGAAAGAAGGTCAAGAGATTCTAGACCACACAAAAACAAATACTAAAAGAGAAGAAGGAGAAAGAGCCTGTAAAGCCAGTCAGACAACATTTGATCATGTGGAAAGAATGTCAAGAGATTCTAGACCACACAAAAACAAATACTAAAAGAGAAGAAGGAGAAAGAGCCTGTAAAGCCAGTCAGACAACATTTGATCATGTGGAAAGAAGGTCAAGAGATTCTAGACCACACAAAAACAAATACTAAAAGAGAAGAAGGAGAAAGAGCCTGTAAAGTCAGGAAGACAACATTTAAGAAACGCTACAACAGCAACAATTGACAATGGCTGAGGCAGCCAGAAGGAGGCAACAACTAAAGCTTTGTATCTCCCTCGACACAGATAAAGGTATAAAAGGATGTGTAGAGAAGAAAGATTAAAAAAACAGGTTAAAGGAATGTAAATACGGTCAGATGGTAGAAAATGGTCTGAGTATTAAGTTTGATCAAACTATAGCACACACAGTTCTGCTGGCAAATGCTGTCCCTATGGGCAAATGTTGAATTCCATGCTCTAGATATTACATATTGTGTTACTATTCTCTTGCTAACATAATTTATTCACTTTTCTACACTTTGTCTATTAGTATTTATTTTTCCTCTTTGTTTATTTCAAACAATCTCTGCTGATTGTTCCTGCTGAATATATTTGCATTAGTTTACCCAATTCATTTTCTCCAATTTGATATTTGGCTGACTGTTGACATTTTATGATTAGCCATTTGTTGGTTTTGGCATGTGAATTAATCTCAAAACAAGAACAATCATTTTCCACAAGTTGACATCTTCTTACCAGAACTATATTCAGATATTGTTATGTCTTCAATAATCTCTTCACAACATTAGTTGTTACTTATCTTACTTGCAGTTATTTATTTTGTTCACAATTATGTCTAATATCTTGATATGAGTTATGGAAAAGTCAATACTTTCTTGTGTACATTATTTTTTATGTTCTTGTAGATTTTTTGTCTTGTTCTAATTTTCAAGTATATTTTTTAATAGTTATTTTTCTTGTGTATATGTTTCCTTGTTATTAATGTCCAGTATATTTTATTTTTACTTTTTATAAATTTTATTGTACATTTTGGTGGCTATAAGTTTTAACAAATAACTTTCCTTGTTACAATTGCTAGTACATTTTCTTGATGCAGATTTCTACTGTATTTTTCTAGCTATATATTTCTTGTGTATCATTTCTGGCTAGAATATTTCTTTTTTCTATCTTCTACTTTATTTTATATGTTTGGCATACACATATATATATTTTTTGTTCAAGCGTGTATGTGCATGTTTGACTGAATAGGTTAGTTTTAGAGGGCTCACTTTTCACAGCAAGCCCCAACGTCTGGAGCAGCCAAAACTCACTCATTCCGCCAAGTCAACCCAGCTGGAGGAAAAAAAATGAGTACCTGGCCATTGGTCATGGAAGGTCAGGCATCTGGGGAGAGATCACTGGGCCACGCTCCCTCAAAGGATGTGTTCGTGATAAGTGGAAGCTCTACACTCCCACTCCCCTATGGCAGTACAATACTGCTGCAGGACACATAATACATATTTCTGTGCTCTATTGTCCTTTCGAGGCAAAGACAGCACATAGGGCAGAACCACAATCTCAAAAACAGAAACCTTGCGTGCCAAACTGGCACATATGGCAGATATCACTGCTTCCAAAACCTATGGCTCTGTTTCCATAACAATACTTTTTACAATGACAGCTTGTCAAGCCATCGATCAACCTCCTTAGTCACTTCTTACGACATGCCTGTAAGGTCACAATGTCAATATGTTTATACTTAGTAATAAAATGTGTGTATATTTTGCTAATATAATCTTGCTGTGTTGATGCTGTTGTTTTTAAACGTGTGTCAGTGTACACTTTATTACTTTGAATGCATTTGAGAAGAATTCACACACATTCGTGTTACCCAGAGGAAGCCATAATGTGCTATCTCCAGCAACATAATAGTGACTATAATCAGGGAAATATCATTTAATAACACACACAGTTACATGTTACCACCAAGTCTGCGCTCGTTAGCAAACTGTTATATACAAAAATGAAACCCTATGACATAGATCAAATGTAAGATGTATTGAAGAAAGAAAACAAATATGAGTAAACCACAAGTTTGAGTTATATAATTCTAAAATAGCAAGTAAACACAATTTTTAGACCTTTACTAGAGACAACATGATGATGGTTATATCATATAAAGTTGGAACCCAAGAATCAGTTACCCTCAAACAAGATACCTTTAGTTCTGAGCATTCTATGTTTAATATAAAATGTGTTACATTTGGGAATGTAGCAATGTGTTTAGTAGATGAGGAAAACAGCAATATAGTAACATGTTTAGTAGATGAGGAAAACAGCAATATAGTAACATGTTTAGTAGTTGAGGAAAACAGCAAAATAGTAACATGTTTAGTAGATGAGGAAAACAGCAATATAGTAACATGTTTAGTAGATGAGGAATACAGCAATATAGTAACATGTTTAGTAGATGAGGAAAACAGCAATATAGTAACATGTTTAGTAGATGAGGAAAACAGCAATATAGTAACATGTTTAGTAGTTGAGGAAAACAGCAATATAGTAACATGTTTAGTAGATGAGGAAAACAGCAATATAGTAACATGTTTAGTAGATGAGGAAAACAGCAATGTAGCAACATGTTTAGTAGATGAGGAAAACAGCAATATAGTAACATGTTTAGTAAAGTAAAGTAAAGTACCCCCCGTCACGCCGAGTGGCGTATAGGGAAATATGGTGTTAGTGACCCTATATTTTACAGACCTTCAGCACATGATTTTTGGGGTAATGTGGTCGGTATTACGCCCGTGCTGCTTTTACTTTCCCAGAAAAAATCCGGTACCCATTTAAGGCTGGGTGAACCCGGAGCCGTCGGTTGGGATCGAACCCTACCCCTTGTCCGTAGTAGTCCAGTTCACTAACCACTGAGCTATCGCGGCTCCTACTAATTTTCAGGGAATTAGTAAAACCCAGGTGTCCTCGCCAGGGTACGAACCCGGCTGTTGCCGTGGTAAGCCAACCGCCTATCGATTGCGCTAACCGGACACCCATCATGTTTAGTAGTTGAGGAAAACAGCAATATAGTAATATGTTTAGTAGATGAGGAAAACAGCAACATAGTAATATGTTTAGTAGATGAGGAAAACAGCAATATAGTAACATGTTTAGTAGATGAGGAAAACAGCAATATAGTAACATGTTTAGTAGATGAGGAAAACAGCAATATAGTAATATGTTTAGTAGATGAGGAAAACAGCAATATAGTAACATGTTTAGTAGATGAGGAATACAGCAATATAGTAATATGTTTAGTAGTTGAGGAAAACAGCAATATAGTAATATGTTTAGTAGATGAGGAATACAGCAATATAGTAACATGTTTAGTAGTTGAGGAAAACAGCAATATAGTAACATGTTTAGTAGATGAGGAAAACAGCAATATAGTAACATGTTTAGTAGATGAGCAAAACAGCAATATAGTAACATTTTTAGTAGATGAGGAATACAGCAATATAGTAACATGTTTAGTAGATGAGGAAAACAGCAACATAGTAATATGTTTAGTAGATGAGGAAAACAGCAATATAGTAACATGTTTAGTAGATGAGGAAAACAGCAATATAGTAACATGTTTAGTAGATGAGGAATACAGCAACATAGTAACATGTTTAGTAGATGAGGAAAACAGCAATATAGTAACATGTTTAGTAGATGAGGAATACAGCAACATAGTAACATGTTTAGTAGATGAGGAAAACAGCAATATAGCAACATGTTTAGTAGATGAGGAAAACAGCAATGTAGTAACATGTTTAGTAGATGAGGAAAACAGCAATATAGTAACATGTTTAGTAGATGAGGAATACAGCAATATAGTAACATGTTTAGTAGATGAGGAAAACAGCAATATAGTAACATGTTTAGTAGATGAGGAAAACAGCAATATAGTAACATGTTTAGTAGATGAGGAAAACAGCAATGTAGTAACATGTTTAGTAGATGATGAAAACAGCAATATAGCAACATGTTTAGTAGATGAGGAAAACAGCAATATAGTAACATGTTTAGTAGATGAGGAAAACAGCAATATAGTAACATGTTTAGTAGATGAGGAAAACAGCAATATAGTAGCATGTTTAGTAGATGATGAAAACAGCAATATAGTAACATGTTTAGTAGATGAGGAAAACAGCAATGTAGTAACATGTTTAGTAGATGAGGAAAACAGCAATATAGTAACATGTTTAGTAGATGAGGAAAACAGCAATGTAGTAACATGTTTAGTAGTTGAGGAAAACAGCAATATAGTAATGTGTTTAGTAGATGAGGAAAACAGCAATATAGTAACATGTTTAGTAGATGAGGAAAACAGCAATATAGTAACATGTTTAGTAGATGAGGAAAACAGCAATATAGTAACATGTTTAGTAGTTGAGGAAAACAGCAATATAGTAATGTGTTTAGTAGATGAGGAAAACAGCAATATAGTAACATGTTTAGTAGATGAGGAATACAGCAATATAGTAACATGTTTAGTAGGTGAGGAAAACAGCAATGTAGTAACATGTTTAGTAGATGAGGAATACAGCAATATAGTAACATGTTTAGTAGATGAGGAAAACAGCAATGTAGTAACATGTTTAGTAGATGAGGAAAACAGCAATGTAGCAACATGTTTAGTAGATGAGGAAAACAGCAATATAGTAACATGTTTAGTAGATGAGGAAAACAGCAATATAGTAACATGTTTAGTAGATGAGGAATACAGCAATATAGTAACATGTTTAGTAGATGAGGAAAACAGCAATATAGTAACATGTTTAGTAGATGAGGAAAACAGCAATATAGTAACATGTTTAGTAGATGAGGAAAACAGCAATATAGTAATGTGTTTAGTAGATGATGAAAACAGCAATATAGTAACATGTTTAGTAGATGAGGAATACAGCAATATAGTAACATGTTTAGTAGTTGAGGAAAACAGCAATATAGCAACATGTTTAGTAGATGAGGAAAACAGCAACATAGCAACATGTTTAGTAGATGAGGAATACAGCAATATAGTAACATGTTTAGTAGATGAGGAATACAGCAATATAGTAACATGTTTAGTAGATGAGGAATACAGCAATATAGTAACATGTTTAGTAGATGAGGAAAACAGCAATATAGCAACATGTTTAGTAGATGAGGAAAACAGCAATATAGTAACATGTTTAGTAGATGATGAAAACAGCAATATAGCAACATGTTTAGTAGATGAGGAAAACAGCAATGTAGCAACATGTTTAGTAGATGAGGAAAACAGCAATGTAGCAACATGTTTAGTAGATGAGGAATACAGCAATATAGTAACATGTTTAGTAGATGAGGAATACAGCAATATAGTAACATGTTTAGTAGATGAGGAATACAGCAATATAGTAACATGTTTAGTAGATGAGGAAAACAGCAATATAGCAACATGTTTAGTAGATGAGGAAAACAGCAATATAGCAACATGTTTAGTAGATGAGGAAAACAGCAATATAGCAACATGTTTAGTAGATGAGGAAAACAGCAATGTAGCAACATGTTTAGTAGATGAGGAAAACAGCAATGTAGCAACATGTTTAGTAGATGAGGAAAACAGCAATATAGCAACATGTTTAGTAGATGAGGAAAACAGCAATGTAGCAACATGTTTAGTAGATGAGGAAAACAGCAATGTAGCAACATGTTTAGTAGATGAGGAAAACAGCAATGTAGCAACATGTTTAGTAGATGATGAAAACAGCAATATAGCAACATGTTTAGTAGATGAGGAAAACAGCAATATAGCAACATGTTTAGTAGATGAGGAAAACAGCAATATAGCAACATGTTTAGTAGATGAGGAAAACAGCAATGTAGCAACATGTTTAGTAGATGAGGAAAACAGCAATATAGTAACATGTTTAGTAGATGAGGAAAACAGCAATATAGCAACATGTTTAGTAGATGAAGAAAACAGCAATGTAGCAACATGTTTAGTAGATGATGAAAACAGCAATATAGCAACATGTTTAGTAGATGAAGAATTATAAGAATTTATCAAAATATTTATTAGATTAGGAATGTAGCTGACTGCGTGGTAGATGGTGAATATAGGAATGTAGCTGACTGTGGTAGATGGTGAATATAGGAATGTAGATGACTGTGTGGTAGATGATGAATATAGGAATGTAGCTGACTGTGTTGTAGATGGTGAATATAGGAATGTAGCTGACTGTGTGGTAGATGATGAATATAGGAGTGTAGCTGACTGTGTGGTAGA
Source organism: Megaustenia siamemsis (assembly GCA_032433765.1). Taxonomy (NCBI): domain Eukaryota; kingdom Metazoa; phylum Mollusca; class Gastropoda; order Stylommatophora; family Ariophantidae; genus Megaustenia; species Megaustenia siamemsis. Next base: position 51,769,113 of record JAVIAB010000107.1, on the reverse strand, counting down.
TGATGAATATAGGAATGTAGCTGACTGTGTGGTAGATGATGAATATAGGAATGTAGCTGACTGTGTGGTAGATGGTGAATATAGGAATGTAGCAATATGTTTAAGAGGAAGGAGAATATAAGAATGCAGCAATGTATTTATAGATAAGAAATACTGGAATGTTGTGACATGTTTAGAAGATGAATATTGGAATGTAGCAACACATGTAGTAGATAAGGAATGTCAGAATTTAAGATATTTTGTAGTTGGAGAATATAGGAATTTAGCAAAAGGAATCTAGGACAATGGTAAACAGCTTTGGAAATCTTGTAATCCATCCATCTATCTATTGTCCTTTCGAGCCGAAGACGGCACATAGGGCAGAACTACAATCTCAAAAACAGAAACCTTGCGTGCCAAAATAGCACATATTGCAGAGATCACTGCTTCTAAAATCTGTTTCCATAACAATGCTTTTTACAATGACAGCTTGTCAAGCCATCGATCAACCTCCTTAGTCGCCTCTTATGAAATGCCTGGAAGGTCACAGTGTCACTATTCTTTACTTCACACATAATGAGGCCCCGGTAACAAACGAGAGCAAAAAGGAAATACTTTTTAAAAATGCATACTCCAAAAAAAAAATACAAACATACTAAAAAAATGCAAACATACTCAAAAAAGAAATATTTCAAAAACACAAACAATCTTGTAATACAATAATTATATCAATGTTTTAGAACAATATAAGATATGCAATTAATGTAGCACTACATTAAACAGATTGAGAAATGTAGAACACTTGTAAACAGTTCAGAAAATTATGTTAAACATCTGAAGATATATTGAACTGTTTAAGGGTCCTTACTGTAGATTACAAATATTAATGATTACATTAAAGTAGCTTTCAACTTTGAAATGAAGAGCCTGCCAGAACTATTCTGACTTTGAAAGGATGCCCTGGGACTGCCTGACTTGTGTGTGAGTTCTGACACAGACTTACCAGAGAAAGTATTACTTGTGATGTAACAATCATGTTTCTTGCCTCTCCTAGTGGCCTGTAAGTGATGCTTGTCATTAGAGTTGCAGTGTGCTGACTTGTGTGTTGGAAAAAAAACAAATAAAATGTTACCATGAAATCCATTTGTTTTCATTTTCTTTTTTTTTTTTTCTGATATATTCACATCATTATCTTTTGCCATCTCCCAGATGGGGCACCATTTCATCAAGTTTTGATTTGGTAGTATGTGTTGTAGGTAGTCACTGTCCATCTCTTGATATTATCAGTCTACTTAGTCTTTGTCTGTCTCTATCTTGTTTACCTTGTATTTTCTGTTTTCAAAATGACCTTCGGTAAGCCATTCTGTCTTTTTATGTGTCTAAAATTGTCATTTGTCTTGTTAAAATTGTGTTAATCCTTCACTATCTGACTTTATTTTTTTTAAAAGTACCACCCAGTCATCATCAGGTCGCATGTTCTTTGAAGAACGTTGCATTCACCACAGCCTGGCTAAAAGAATCTCTGTCTCTAGCCAGATCTCCCACAGAAAGTTACATTCACCACAGCCTGGCTAAAAGAATCTCTGTCTCTAGCCAGATCTCCCACAGAAAGTTACATTCACCACAGCCTGGCTAAAAGAATCTCTGTCTCTAGCCAGATCTCCCACAGAAAGTTACATTCACCACAGCCTGGCTAAAAGAATCTCTGTCACTAGCCAGATCTCCCACAGAACTTTGCACTCACCACAGCCCATCTGAAAGAATCTCTGTCTCTAGCGAGATCTCCCACAGAACGTTGCACTCACCACAGCCCATCTGAAAGAATCTCTGTCACTAGCCAGATCTCCCACAGAACTTTGCACTCACCACAGCCCATCTGAAAGAATCTCTGTCTCTAGCGAGATCTCCCACAGAACGTTGCACTCACCACAGCCCATCTGAAAGAATCTCTGTCACTAGCCAGATCTCCCACAGAACTTTGCACTCACCACAGCCCATCTGAAAGAATCTCTGTCTCTAGCCAGATCTCCCACAGAACTTTGCACTCACCACAGCCCATCTGAAAGAATCTCTGTCACTAGCCAGATCTTCCACAGAACTTTGCACTCACCACAGCCCATCTGAAAGAATCTCTGTCACTAGCCAGATCTTCCACAGAACTTTGCACTCACCACAGCCCATCTGAAAGAATCTCTGTCTCTAGCCAGATCTTCCACAGAACTTTGCACTCACCTCAGCCCATCTGAAAGAATCTCTGTCACTAGCCAGATCTTCCACAGAACTTTGCACTCACCACAGCCCATCTGAAAGAATCTCTGTCTCTAGCCAGATCTTCCACAGAACTTTGCACTCACCACAGTCCATCTGAAAGAATCTCTGTCTCTAGCCAGATCTCCCACAGAACTTTGCACTCACCACAGTCCATCTGAAAGAATCTCTGTCTCTAGCCAGATCTCCCACAGAACTTTGCACTCACTACAGCCCATCTGAAAGAATCTCTGTCTCTAACCAGATCTTCCACAGAACTTTGCACTCACTACAGCCCATCTGAAAGAATCTCTGTCTCTCGCCAGATCTTCCACTTCTGTTGTCATGTTCAAGGTCTCTTTGATGTCTTGAAACTACCTTCTTCTTGGTCTGACCCTTATGTGTCGCCCAGGAACCATACTTTCCATCATTGTTCTTTCCGGCCGGTTTGTCTTTTGACATGGCCATAGTATTTTATTTTCCTCTGTAGAATGATGTTTATAAGGCAGTTCTTGATAATTAATGTTTAAATCTTTTAATATGTCTTCATTGCTCTTTTTCATTATCCAAGGTATCTTCAGGATTCTTCTAAGCATTTTGTTTCGAATGAATTGATTTTCTTCGATGCTGTTTGCAAGATTATCCATGATTCAAAATCATATGTTGCTATATTGAAGATAAATGTCCTTAGTAATTTTAATGTTACTGCCTTGCTGGCATTGTGCCACATGTTCTTCATGGCATTTATTGTTATACTGTTATCGCTAATCTTCTTTAGATCTCTTTCTGCCAGTCTCCATTGTTAGTTACTACAGATCCCAGATATTCATAGTTTGTTACAATTACAAGTTCTTCACTGTTGATCATAATTTTGGGTTGACTTTTTGTCTTGACAATGGACATTATGGGCAAGACGTGGCCTCGAGACAGAGAGGTTGCTGGTTCAAATCCCGGCTGCACCAGTTGGGATTTTTATTTATGATTTCTCTCTGCGGCAACCACCCCTGGTCTCAGCAGCGAGGCCCAGCTTGAAACATCAATTACTCATCGACGGAAAAAATATGAGTACCTCCGAAGTTGGAGTTATCTGCCTGTGTGGCGAGGGACCCCTGTGCATACGGCTGCCAGGGAAAAATGGATTAACACGCAAAATCCCCATTCCCCTTGTCCCACTCATCCTCTAATAGAACTCCTCATTCCCCTTGTCCCACTCATCCTCTAATAGAACTCCTCATTCCCCTTGTCCCACTCACCCTCTAATAGAACTCCTCATTCCCCTTGTCCCACTCATCCTCTAATAGAACTCCTCATTCCCCTTGTCCCACTTATCCTCTGATATAACTCCTCATTCCCTTGTCCCACTCATTCTCTAATAGAACTCCTCATTCCCCTTGTCCCACTCATCCTCTAATAGAACTCCTCATTCCCCTTGTCCCACTCACCCTCTAATAGAACTCCTCATTCCCCTTGTCCCACTCACCCTCTAGAACTCCTCATTCCCCTTGTCCCACTCACCCTCTAATAGAACTCCTCATTCCCCTTGTCCCACTCATCCTCTAATAGAACTCCTCATTCCCCTTGTCCCACTCACCCTCTAATAGAACTCCTCATTCCCTTGTCCCACTCATCCTCTAATAGAACTCCTCATTCCCCTTGTCTCAGTCACCCTCTAATAGAACTCCTCATTCCCCTTGTCCCACTCATCCTCTAATAGAACTCCTCATTCCCCTTGTCCCACTCATCCTCTAATAGAACTCCTCATTCCCCTTGTCCCACTCATCCTCTAATAGAACTCCTCATTCCCCTTGTCCCACTCATCCTCTAATAGAACTCCTCATTCCCCTTGTCCCACTCATCCTCTAATAGAACTCCTCATTCCCCTTGTCCCACTCATCCTCTAATAGAACTCCTCATTCCCCTTGTCCCACTCATCCTCTAATAGAACTCCTCATTCCCCTTGTCCCACTCATCCTCTAATAGAACTCCTCATTCCCCTTGTCCCACTCATCCTCTAATAGAACTCCTCATTCCCCTTGTCCCACTCATCCTCTAATAGAACTCCTCATTCCCCTTGTCCCACTCATCCTCTAATAGAACTCCTCATTCCCCTTGTCCCACTCATCCTCTAATAGAACTCCTCATTCCCCTTGTCCCACTCATCCTCTAATAGAACTCCTCATTCCCCTTGTCCCACTCATCCTCTAATAGAACTCCTCATTCCCCTTGTCCCACTCATCCTCTAATAGAACTCCTCATTCCCCTTGTCCCACTCATCCTCTAATAGAACTCCTCATTCCCCTTGTCCCACTCATCCTCTAATAGAACTCCTCATTCCCCTTGTCCCACTCATCCTCTAATAGAGCTCCTCATTCCCCTTGTCCCACTCATCCTCTAATAGAACTCCTCATTCTCCTTGTCCCACTCATCCTCTAATAGAACTCCCCATTCCCCTTGTCCCACTCATCCTCTAATAGAACTCCTCATTCCCCTTGTCCCACTCATCCTCTAATAGAACTCCTCATTCCCCTTGTCCCACTCATCCAGACTGAGGCCTTTTTTGTTGCTTTCTTTCACTATTATATCCATCACTTGTTGTAGTTCATTCTCTGTCTCTGCTATTAAGACTGTGTCATCCACATATCGCAAATTATTTATGTTGTGGGAGCGGTTTTTTTTTTTTTTTTTTTTTTTTTTATGTTGTGACCATTGACTTCAATTCCATTTTTGTCTACTATTGATCTCATGTCCACACATCATGTGTGACCCGGAAAGTGCAGACTGTACGTGCACGGAAACGTACTACGGGTCAGACTGCACTCTCAAATGTCCGGACAGCTGTTTCAACGACACCTGTGAACAGTCAACCGGGAGCTGTGCATGCAGGGGAAAGTTCTACGTGTCGGACTGCATTCTCAAATCTCCGGACAACTGTTTGAACGAAACCTGTGGACAGTTAATCGAGGCCTGCGTCTCGTATGTCGATGATTCACACGTTAAGAAGAGTCTGCAGACTAACTCAAGCATATGGATACCTCAATGTGTTTATGTGCTAGACTTGGCTCATTTCTTGGTGTTTTTCCGTGAAGACATGACTCATATCTTAATCTTTTTCTTTGCTAGTCATGGCTCATATCTTGATGTGTTTCTGTGCTAGCCATGGCTCAAATCTTAGCTTGTGTGTGTGTGTGCTGGCCATGACTCATATCTAGATGTGTGTCATGTTAGTCATATCTCATATCTTGGTGTGTCCGTGTTAATCATGTCTCTTATCTTTATGTGCGTCTGAGTTTAGTAATATCTCATAACTTAGTGTGTATCTGTGTTAGTCATGTGTCACATCTTTGTGTGTGTATGTCTGTGTTAATCACATCTCACATCTTTGTGTGTCCGTGTCTGTGTTAGTCACCTCTAGTGACTCGGGCAGATGGTGCTCGTAAACCTGGGAGGGCCGACCATCTAAGGGCAGAATCCCCCTACAGAAAAGATCATCTGCTGCCTTGCAGGAAGATTGGGGACAATCAAAGGCTAAGGAAAGCAAACCTGAAAAAATGCTGGCTGAAATCGGATGCACTGGGCCACTGGCGCAGAACACAGTACAACGTTTTAACAGTAATCAATCAGACTGGATCTAAACAGACAGCTGACTTCATGTGAGTGTGAGAGTCTGGAATCCTACTCTGACTGAGTCCTGATCGCAGAGAGAGGGGATGTTCACTGTAACTTGAGTGTAACTGTAAACGTAAAGTGAAAACAAATCAAATCCGGCGACAGAACACACTAACACAGCCTTGTCTGACTCCTTGAATTGGAACTATCCTATTTGGTCGCTAATTCTTATGGCTGCTGTTTGCTGCCAGTATATGTTTTTTTCTTATTTGTTTTTTTTTTCATAATAAATAGAGAACTATATGTGGAGATAAAGGAGAAGACGTTACAACTCACCATCTTGTCCGGTAGCAGACGGCGCGCTAAGGACGACGGGAAGTGGCTTCTCTAAACATGGACTGGATCTATCATACTATTCTGAGATTATTCTCTTTGACTTCTTTCATAATCATCTCTATTCTTCCTCATCTTCCTCTTTTCCTCTTACTATTGTCTGACAATCACTCCTCTTCATCTTTTCTCTCCAAAACGACGTAAACTGACAAGGTATTACTTTTCCTTCTATATAACTATTGTCATCATCATGTGTCATGGCGTAGTCGATCATGTCCTTCCACAATCTTCTATCTACAGTGCATCGTATCAGTTCTGTTGTTGACTGCTTCCCATGCCATGACACCAAGCTATCCAGTATTTTCTCTCTTTGTTGCCAGCGTTCTCTCTTTCCCTGTATTTTACCAGTTGTAACGTACCAGAAAAGTATTTCAACTTTCCTCTTCTCATGATGTGCCCGAAAAATGTTGATTGTTTCTTTCTGATGTTTTTTATGAGCTGCCTTTTTGAGAACTTCCTCATTGGTCTTTTTAGTTGTCCAGGGAACTTTCAACATTCTTCTGAGAAATCCCATCTCTGTGGCATCTACTCGTCTTTCATTTGTTTGTTTACTGTCCATGATTCGCTTCCACGGGTCAGAATGGCTCTATTGTCACCGTGTCTTATTGCTTTTGGTATATTCAGACGTCGTAGCTGTTAGTGAGTTATTTGCAGTTCATCATCATTGCACTCCGAACATGTCCATAGGTGCTCAGATCCCCTCCTCAGCAATTCCCTCAGTGTCCAGCGGCTGACGACTTCAGTTCTATGTTGGTTGATAAGTCTTCTTACACGGCCACTAAGTTTCTCGTTTCTGGCTGTGCCCATATTAACACCCATCTCTTTCATCTTAAGAAATGACGTGGGCTCATGGTTGTCGAAGTCCTGTGACTTTCTCACATCTCGGAGGGCATTGATGACGTCCGCTCGATCCATTGGTTAACCGGCTTCAACGATATCTCTGCTAGCCAACCTGTCCGCTCTTTCATTTCGCAGTACGCACTCCCGCATGTTCAAGCTATCCAGTATTTTCTCTCTTTGTTGCCAGCGTTCTCTCTTTCCCTGTATTTTACCAGTTGTAACGTACCAGAAAAGTATTTCAACTTTCCTCTTCTCATGATGTGCCCGAAAAATGTTGATTGTTTCTTTCTGATGTTTTTTATGAGCTGCCTTTTGAGAACTTCCTCATTGGTCTTTTTAGTTGTCCAGGGAACTTTCAACATTCTTCTGAGAAATCCCATCTCTGTGGCATCTACTCGTCTTTCATTTGTTTGTTTACTGTCCATGATTCGCTTCCACGGGTCAGAATGGCTCTATTGTCACCGTGTCTTATTGCTTTTGGTATATTCAGACGTCGTAGCTGTTAGTGAGTTATTTGCAGTTCATCATCATTGCACTCCGAACATGTCCATAGGTGCTCAGATCCCCTCCTCAGCAATTCCCTCAGTGTCCAGCGGCTGACGACTTCAGTTCTATGTTGGTTGATAAGTCTTCTTACACGGCCACTAAGTTTCTCGTTTCTGGCTGTGCCCATATTAACACCCATCTCTTTCATCTTAAGAAATGACGTGGGCTCATGGTTGTCGAAGTCCTGTGACTTTCTCACATCTCGGAGGGCATTGATGACGTCCGCTCGATCCATTGGTTAACCGGCTTCAACGATATCTCTGCTAGCCAACCTGTCCGCTCTTTCATTTCGCAGTACGCACTCCCGCATGTTCATGGACGTAGACAAAGTTGACCTTACATCATAACTGTGTTGTTGTCAAGTTGTTGAAGTCAAACTACATCTCACCATTAACATCTCACCATTAACATCTCACCATTAACATCTCACCATTAACATCTCTCCGATTACAGCTTGCACCTAATTGTGTTTCATGACAACTGTCCAGCAAAGCTCCCCCCCCCCCCACCACACACACACACCCAAAGTAAAATAACAAACACACCCACGTTGTAGGACCCTTACTCCTTAGCCATTTATTAGGGTACAGAAACCTTTCTTACTACAAAGGACAAGAGGTAGGGTTCCATCCCAATCGACGGCTTCCGGGTTCACCCAGCATTAAATTTGTACCAGATTTTTTTTCTGGGAAAGTAAAGCTTCACGGGCGTAATACCGACCACATTACCTCAAAAATCATGTGCCGAAGGTCTGTAAAATGTATGGTCACTAACACCATATTCCCTATACGCCACTTGGCGTGACGGGGGTACTTTACTTTTTTTACTTACAAACCTTTCCTAATTACATGAAGAGGAAGATGAAAAAGTAAAGTAGTAAGAGAGAAGAAGAAGTAGAAGAAGCAGAAGTAATGTAGTAAGAGAAAGAGATAGGGAGGAAGAAGAAGGAGGAGAAGAAAAGTAGTAAGAGAGGGAGGAGAAGATAAATAAGAATAGTAGTAAGAAAATAAGAAAAAAGAGAATAAATAAGAAAAGTAGTAAGAAAATAAGAAAAAAGAAATAAATAAGAAAAGTAGTAAGAGAGAGAGGAGAAGATTAAATAAGAATAGTAGTAAGAAAATAAGAAAAAAGAGAATAAATAAGAAAAGTAGTAAGAGAGAGAGGAGAAGATTAAATAAGAATAGTAGTAAGAAAATAAGAAAAAAGAGAATAAATAAGAAAAGTAGTATGAGAGAGAGGAGAAGATAAATAAGAATAGTAGTAAGAAAATAAGAAAAAAGAGAATAAATAAGAAAAGTAGTAAGAGAGAGAGGAGAAGATTAAATAAGAATAGTAGTAAGAAAATAAGAAAAAAGAGAATAAATAAGAAAAGTAGTAAGAAAATAAGAAAAAAGAGAATAAATAAGAAAAGTAGTATGAGAGAGAGGAGAAGATAAATAAGAATAGTAGTAAGAAAATAAGAAAAAAGAGAATAAATAAGAAAAGTAGTAAGAGAAGAAGAAGTTCAAGCAAAGTGATAAGAGAGAAGAAGACAAAGAAGAGGAAAAGTGGAAGAAGAAGAAAGAGAAAAAAGAGAAGATGTAGTACAAAAAAAGAAAAGAAAAGAAGGGAGAGGAAACAAACATGGGGTAAGACATTGGGACGAGGTGTTGGAAGGAAAGCAAAAACACGTGGAGAAATAACAAGTTAGAATTAGAAGATGGCAGGAATATAAGAAGAAAAAATGATTAGAAGAAAATGGAAGATGAAGCAGAATAAAAGAGAGGGAGAGTGAGAGAGAGAGAGAGAGAGAGAGAAGGTTATTTTTTTTTAAAGTTTCATCATCATCAAGTACCGGGTCTGCTGGCGTAGGTGACCATGTCTCTCCACAACTTTCGATCTCGACAGTTATTTATCATTTCTGTTGTTGACCTTCTGCCAAGCCATTCTCTTAAGCTGTCTGGTATCTTTTCTCTTTGCTTCCCTCTATCTCTTCGTCCCTCAATTTTCCCAGTTGTTACAATATATTCCAGTTGTCCTCTTCTCATTACTTGGCCAAAAAATGATGATTCATGATTGTAAAAAAAAATTACGATAAAACCCTTTTCTGTTGGCTCCGCTAGCCTTCGGCTAAAAAGTCTCACCCACAAGGCAGTGGGGTTGTTTTACTTCGGGGTAACCTCCCTTAGCCTTTTACTCTCCCGAGCTCACCTACAAGGCAGCAGGGCAGACATTGGTTGTACTGTTTGCTGCATACAGTAGCAGGTCAAATTACCCGACCTGACAATGGAAAACCAAACAATTCAATATAATTTTTTTTTTTTTTTTTTTTTTTTTTTTAAAGATCATGTATCTTTATTCCGACAACCCTAACAATGGCAACTATGTACAATTATTCACAGCGGCTAGCGATCACACATCTCGTTCGGCCAGCCACACACCGTATCACAGAATTCACATATCTACTGGATACTCTCGCTTCTGTGCGTCTGCCTACTCAGGCTTACTTTACTTAATGCTTCAGAAATAGATTATAAAGAATTCTTCTTCTTCTTTCCTTCCTCATCTGCCTTTCAGCGTCGAGGGGAGATATCATTTGCGGTTCTTTGCTCTTCTGTTCGCCTCTGCTGCTGTTATGTTTCCTAGTGTTTCTAATATTCCATCGATCCATCTTTTTCGTGGTCGACCCTTGGGTCTGTTGTTCTTACAACGTTTGCTGAAGGCTCGTTGTGTTGTGTTTTGTTCTTTCTGCCTTGTCACGTGGCCGAACCATTGTATCTGTTGTTTCCTTATATATTCTATGGCTGGGGCTATTCCTAGCTTGTTTCTCAGTTCTTCATTTCTGATCTTATCTCTCAGGCTGTTTCCTGTCATTCGTCTAACACATTTAATCTCTGTAGAGGTTATTTTTCTTATTGTTCTTGCAAGAATTAGACACCATTAATTCTATAAGAGCATATGTCATCAAACATGTCTGAGGATTTACCTGTGCCTATGTCATACAGGGGCACATTGTCGTGTATTTTCACTCCACATGAAATGTAGGGAACAGAAGTTAAGGGGATAACCATTCATGTCATTTGTGTAATTCAATATAAATGGTATAGGTGATGATGAGTTCAAAGGTCATGATAAAGTAAAGACTTGAATTGGCGTTTTAGCACGCGAGTTTTCACCCATATGTGCTCAACCGCTTATCCAGAAGTGGACTTTTCAAATTTTAATTAAGTCATATAGATTCTAGTAATGGTTATTTATTTCTGTTTATTTCATGTTTAACTGAAGTTTTGGGGACTTGTTGGGGGCTTGTGTCTTCATCATTGGAAAGCGCGGCCACTTTTAAGTCAGCACTGATGTGGACACCCAGCAAGATCAGTCTCTGCGTGCATGGAGCAATGTTTACTTCCCCGAGCCGTGACATTTGTGATCAATGCACCTGGAGTTGGGGCCGCAGTCTGCGTCGCTGGTGCAACGCTTATACATGGCACCATTTCTTGTCTGTTGAGAAAATCGGTTAGATGTTTTATCTGGAGCGATTGGTGATTGATTTAACATGTCACAAACAAAACGTACGTCCGAAAATGTTTCCTGTTGTTTACAAATGTTTGCTGTTGTTTACAAATGTTTGCTGTTGTTTACATATGTTTGCTGTTGTTTACAAATATTTGCTGTTGTTTACAAATGTTTGCTGTTCTTTACAAATATTTGCTGCTGTTACAAATATTTGCTGTTGTTTACAAATATTTGCTGTTGTTTACAAACGTTTGCTGTTGTTTACAAATGTTTGCTGTTGTTTACAAATATTTGCTGTTGTTTACAAATGTTTGCTGTTGTTTACAAATATTTGCTGTTGTTTACAAATATTTGCTGCTCTTTATAAATGTTTGCTGTTGTTTACAAATGTATGTATATATCACCATTGGTGAAGTAAAAAATGTTGAGCTGGACTGTAGATGCAAGAACAAATAAGAAAAATAACCTCTACAGAGATGAAATGTGTCAGACGAATGACAGGAAAGAGCCTGAGAGATATGATCATAAACGAAGAACTGAGAAAAAAAGCTAGGAATAACCCCCGCCATATAATATATATAAAGAAACAACAAATAGAATGAATTGACCACGTGACAAGGTAGAAAGATCAAAACACATCACGAGCCTTCAATAAACGTTACGAGAACACTTGACCCTATTGTCGACCACGAAGAAAGATGGAATGACGGAATATTAGAAGCACTAGGAAAAATAACAGCAGAATAAGCCAACAGAAGAAGAAAATACCACATATTATATCTCCCCGACGCTGAAAGGTAAATTAGGACAAAATAAAGACGAAGAAGATGAACCCTATGTCACAATTTGTGTCTCTCTCGTTAGATAATTAGAAAGAATGTATTCTTCTTTGAGATAAGGAAATGTATCGCAATCCTCGCTTGGTTACTGATTATGAATTGTATAAACCGTATTGTGATAGCAACAATCCGTCCCATTCAAAATTCGCATTTCAGTTTTTATTTATATATTATAATGAGATTACACAAAGAAACAGGGAACAAAAAAGTTTGCTACGTGACAAAACAGAACTACTAAAACACAACACATCGAGTCTTCAATAAACATTGCGAGAACTATAAGAGTCATGGGCCGACCCACGAAAAAGATGGATTAATATAATATTAGACACACTAGGAAACATAACAGCCGCAGAGACGAACATCAAAGCTAAAGACTGCAAACTATATTTCCCCCTCGACGCTGAAATGTAAATGAGGAAGACACGATGAAGAAGTAGAAGAAGTAGAAGAAGTAGAAGAAGTAGAAGAAGTAGAAGAAGTAGAAGAAGTAGAAGAAGAATATACGATTTTTAAATATCAAGAAATGGATCAGACTCACTGGACTAGCCTGAGCAGCAGTCACTTCTATAACACCGAACAAAATCAGCATCAAGAGAAAAACTCGAATCGTCATGTCACTTGTTTGTATTTGGGACCAGACTATGTGTTTGTTCACAAATACAAACAATCTGTAGAGGAAAAAATCGAAATAAAACAAATACGAATAATCCAAAAATAACAGTTAAAATACACGTATAAAGATTTTGTAAAGGTAAATGCAGCCTGCACCATCAAAGCAAGAAACAGAGTAGAATGGCGATCCATGGTAGCCAACCTTCGTTGCGGAGAAGGCACTCGATGATGATGAAAGGTAAAAGTAAAATACGAGACTTGAAACGGTGTCTTAGCACGCGAGTTTACACCCAAATGTGCTTGGCCGTCTATCCAGAAGTGTTCGGAGACTTCTTGATAGTGTCGCTTCAAGCATCGAAACTCACGATGCGAGGCTGCAATCCTTACCTTCTCAGAGTACTTACTACACTGGTACCCATTTCTGCTAGCGACTGGGTCGACCGCGGGTTTTTTTTCTTCAAACAGCGGGTACAATTCACACTGCTTCCGGCGGGATGCAAACACGAGTTGTCTGAACTTCGATAGCTCTGTCGGGTTGTGTTCCCAACTAGGCTACCGAGGCATCCCAAGATTTTGTGTATTGCTTTAATGTATTATCACTCTCTCTCTCTCTCTCTCTCTCTCTCTCTCTCTCTCTCTCTCTCTCCCTGCGATCAAGACTCAATCAGAGTAGGATTCCACACTCTCTCATGAAGTCAGCTGTCTGTTTAAGTGATTCGATTGCCCCGTATAGTTTCTCTTCCAGGTAGGTGGGCGTGGACCACATTGCTCTTCTCAGGTCTGTGTACTGGGGGCAATCCTGTAGAACATGTTTTGTTGTCATGTTGTCCAGTGTACAGTGGCATAGGCTGGTTGTACGTATTTTGAATTTGGTGAACATGTGATTTCTCATTCTATTGTGGCCAGTGCGTAGGCGAAGTATGATGACTTGATCCCTCCTTGATAGTTGGTGGTATCCGTCACTCTCGTTATGCTTTGGGTGTTCTCGTTTTCATTTTTCATGGAACTGACCTTTGAGGATGGATTTGGCTTCATCATAACTCAGCGGATGATTCTCTTGCGGTAATCTCCCTCCCTCTTTAGCTAATTTGTCTGCACATTCGTTCCTGTGTATATTACAGTGTGATGGTATCCACTGAATGACTACTCTCTAGAAGTTATTGCATAGTTGGTCCAGGGTTGTTCTCAAGTCATCTAGTTCATTGTTCTTGGGGCTTTTAGAGCTGATAGTACTGACAGTGCATCAGTCAGAATCTGACTGTTGTTAGTAAACTTAATGTCTTAGTAAAACTTAATGTCTTCCTAAATGTAATGTCTTCATAAACTTAATGTCTTCCTAAATGTAATGTCTTCATAAACTTAATGTCTTCCTAAATGTAATGTCTTAGTAAACTTAATGTCTTCCTAAATGTAATGTCTTCATAAACTTAATGTCTTCCTAAATGTAATGTCTTCATAAACTTAATGTCTTCCTAAATGTAATGTCTTCATAAACTTAATGTCTTCCTAAACTTAATGTCTTCCTAAACTTAATGTCTTCATAAACTTAATGTCTTCCTAAATGTAATGTCTTCATAAACTTAATGTCTTCCTAAACTTAATGTCTTCCTAAACTTAATGTCTTCCTAAATTGAATGTCTTCCTAAACTTAATGTCTTCCTAAACTTAATGTCTTCATAAACTTAATGTCTTCCTAAACTTAATGTCTTCCTAAACTTAATGTCTTCCTAAACTTAATGTCTTCATAAACTTAATGTCTTCATAAACTTAATGTCTTCCTAAATGTAATGTCTTCATAAACTTAATGTCTTCCTAAAATTAATGTCTTCATAAACTTAATGTCTTCATAAACTTAATGTCTTCCTAAAATTAATGTCTTCCTAAAATTAATGTCTTCCTAAAATTAATGTCTTCATAACTTAATGTCTTCCTAAAATTAATGTCTTCCTAAAATTAATGTCTTCCTAAAATTAATGTCTTCCTAAAATTAATGTCTTCCTAAAATTAATGTCTTCATAAACTTAATGTCTTCCTAAAATTAATGTCTTCCTAAAATTAATGTCTTCCTAAAATTAATGTCTTCCTAAACTTAATGTCTTCCTAAAATTAATGTCTTCCTAAAATTAATGTCTTCCTAAAATTAATGTCTTCCTAAACTTAATGTCTTCCTAAAATTAATGTCTTCCTAAAATTAATGTCTTCCTAAAATTAATGTCTTCCTAAACTTAATGTCTTCCTAAAATTAATGTCTTCCTAAAATTAATGTCTTCCTAAACTTAATGTCTTCCTAAAATTAATGTCTTCCTAAAATTAATGTCTTCCTAAAATTAATGTCTTCATAAACTTAATGTCTTCCTAAAATTAATGTCTTCCTAAAATTAATGTCTCCTAAAATTAATGTCTTCATAAACTTAATGTCTTCCTAAACTTAATGTCTTCCTAAAATTAATGTCTTCCTAAACTTAATGTCTTCCTAAAATTAATGTCTTCATAAACTTAATGTCTTCATAAACTTAATGTCTTCCTAAACTTAATGTCTTCCTAAATTAATGTCTTCATAAACTTAATGTCTTCATAAACTTAATGTCTTCCTAAAATTAATGTCTTCATAAACTTAATGTCTTCCTAAAATTAATGTCTTCATAAACTTAATGTCTTCCTAAAATTAATGTCTTCATAAACTTAATGTCTTCCTAAATTGAATGTCTTCCTAAAATTAATGTCTTCATAAACTTAATGTCTTCCTAAATGAATGTTTTACTAAACTTAATGTCTTCCTAAATTAATGCCTTACTAAACTTAATGTCTTCCTAAAATTAATGTCTTCCTAAACTTAATGTCTTGCGAGACCATTGTGACGTGCAGGATCGTAGAATTGACCTGCAAGTAGAAAGAACCAGGAACAGAGTGTGTCTTCTCCAACATCCCTTATCATTACCAAAGAGTCGGACAGGTATACTCACCTAAAACACGTGATACCTAGCTCAAACACCTTTGACTTAAATATGATTTCTACAGCCCACATTTAAAGCCATTATCTCAAACTTAATGTTTGGTACTTAAATATGTATATCGTAAATGTGTTGCTTTTAGTAACCCTTATATTTATCAATTCTTATTGGTCTATGAACAACCAATCGAATTTAACGATCATATAAGACCACTTATTACATGTTTAGATCATCAATGTTTTGATTTTCTAATGATCCTTGACTTAATCAATTCTAATTGGTCAATAAACGACCAATCAAAGTTAATGATCGTATCAGACTACACAATTAATCGTTCAGATCGTAAATAGAGGAGCTGGTCATGTCAGGGCATACACGTTGCACATAGCTCTTTGAAAATGGACAGGTCACACAAAGAAACTCTCTCTGAATGCACAGGTCACACAAAGAATGTACAGGTCACACAAAGAAACTCTCTGAGAGTGTACAAGTCACACAAAGAAACTCTCTGAGAGTGTACAAGTCACACAAAGAAACTCTCTGACATTGTACAGGCCACACAAAGAATGTACACGTCACACAAAGAAACACTCTGAGAGTGTACAGGTCACACAAAGAATGTACACGTCACACAAAGAAACTCTCTGAGAGTGTACAGGTCACACAAAGAATGCACAGGTCACACAAAGAATGTACAGGTCACACAAAGAATGTACAGATCATACAAAGAATGTACAGGTCATACAAAGAATGTACAGGTCATATAAAGAATGTACAGGTCATACAAAGGATGTACAGGTCACATAAAGAATGTACAGGTCATACAAAGAATGTACAGGTCACATAAAGAATGTACAGGTCATACAAAGAATGTACAGGTCACACAAAGAATGTACAGGTCATACAAAGAATGTACAGGTCGCACAAATAATGTACAGGTCACACAAATATGTACAGGTCACACAAAGAATGCACAGGTTACACAAAGAATTTACAGATCATAAAAAGAATGTACAGGTCATACAAAGAATGTACAAGTCACTCAAAGAATGCACAGGTCACACATAGAATGTACAGGTCACACAACGAATGTATAGGTCACACAAAGAATGTACAGGTCACACAAAGAATGTGCATGCCACACAAAGAATGTACAGGTCATACAAATAATGTATAGACCACACAAAGAAACTCTGAGAGAATGTACAGGTTACACATTACACAAAGAATGTAAAGACCACACTAAGAAACTCTGTGACAATGGACAGGTTACACATTACACAAAGAATGTAAAGACCACACAAAGAAACTCTGTGAGAATGTACAGGTTACACATTACACAAAGAATGTATAGACCACACAAAGAAACTCTGTGAAAATGGACAGGTTACACATTACACAAAGAATGTATAGACCACACAAAGAAAATCTGTGAGAATGTACAGGTTACACATTACACAAAGAATGTAAAGACCACAGTAAGAAACTCTGTGATAATGGACAGGTTACACATTACACAAAGAATGTAAAGACCACACTAAGAAACTCTGTGAGAATGTACAGGTTACACATTACACAAAGAATGTATAGACCACACTAAGACACTCTGTGAGAATGGACAGGTTACACGTTACACAAAGAATTTTTAGACCACACCTAGAAACTCTGTGAGAATGTACAGGTTACACGTTACACAAAGAATGTATAGACCACACTAAGAAACTCTGTGAGAATGGACAGGTTACACGTACACAAGGAATGTATAGACCACATCAAGAAACTCTGTGAGAATGGACAGGTTACACCTTACACAAAGAAACTCTGTGAGAATGGGAGGAAAAATTGAAAAAAAAGAAAAAATGGTATGTTAGAGTTACACCTTACACAAAGAAACTCTGTGAGAATGGACAGGTTACACGTTACACAAAGAAACTCTGTGAGAATGGACAGGTTACACCTTACACAAAGAAACTGTGAGAATGGACAGGTTGCACCTTACACAAAGAAACCCTGTGAGAATGAACAGGTTACACCTTACACAAAGAAACTCTGTGAGAATGGACAGGTTACACCTTACACAAAGAAACCCTGTGAGAATGAACAGGTTACACCTTACACAAAGAAACCCTGTGAGAATGGACAGGTTACACCTTACACAAAGAAACCCTGTGACAATGGACAGGTTACACCGTACACAAAGAAACCCTGTGAGAATGAACAGGTTACACCTTACACAAAGAAACCCTGTGACAATGGACAGGTTACACCTTACACAAAGAAACCCTGTGAGAATGAACAGGTTACACCTTACACAAAGAAACTCTGTGAGAATGGACAGGTTACACCTTACACAAAGAAACCCTGTGAGAATGAACAGGTTACACCTTACACAAAGAAACCCTGTGACAATGGACAGGTTACACCTTACACAAAGAAACCCTGTGAGAATAAACAGGTTACACCTTACACAAAGAAACCCTGTGACAATGGACAGGTTACACCTTACACAAAGAAACCCTGTGAGAATGAACAGGTTACACCTTACACAAAGAAACCCTGTGACAATGGACAGGTTACACCTTACACAAAGAAACCCTGTGAGAATGAACAGGTTACACCTTACACAAAGAAACCCTGTGACAATGGACAGGTTACACCTTACACAAAGAAACCCTGTGAGAATGAACAGGTTACACCTTACACAAAGAAAACCCTGTGACAATGACAGGTTACACCGTACACAAAGAAACCCTGTGAGAATGAACAGGTTACACCTTACACAAAGAAACCCTGTGACAATGGACAGGTTACACCTTACACAAAGAAACCCTGTGAGAATGAACAGGTTACACCTTACACAAAGAAACTCTGTGAGAATGGACAGGTTACACCTTACACAAAGAAACCCTGTGAGAATGAACAGGTTACACCTTACACAAAGAAACCCTGTGAGAATGGACAGGTTACACCTTACACAAAGAAACCCTGTGACAATGGACAGGTTACACCGTACACAAAGAAACCTGTGAGAATGAACAGGTTACACCTTACACAAAGAAACCCTGTGACAATGGACAGGTTACACCTTACACAAAGAAACCCTGTGAGAATGAACAGGTTACACCTTACACAAAGAAACTCTGTGAGAATGGACAGGTTACACCTTACACAAAGAAACCCTGTGAGAATGAACAGGTTACACCTTACACAAAGAAACCCTGTGAGAATGGACAGGTTACACCTTACACAAAGAAAACTCATAATAATCGATTGTGTTCCTTTTTTTTTTAATTTTCAGAGTTCCTACATTGTATTAATTTATTTTTCTTTCTGCTCTCATATTTGATTGTAATTGTATTCTCTTGTCTCCTGTCTTCAGAGTCGGTTGTGCTTTTTTTTTTTTTTTTTTTTTTTTTTTTTTTGTGTGTTTTCAGAGTCGACAGTCTTGTTTCTTCATTCTTCAAAATTGATAATTTTTTTTGCCTTGAGAATTTGTTGGGAGTTATTCATGTCTTCAGCTTTCTGAATCGATTGTCCAGTTGGTTGTATTTTCTTTTATGTTATTCAGTCTTGTCTTTTATGTATTCAGTCTTGTCTTTTATGTATTCAGTCTTGTCTTTTATGTATTAAATCTTGTCTCTTATGTATTCAGTCTTCAGAGTCTCGTCTTTTATGTCTTCACTCTTCAGTTTTTTCTTTTATGTCTTCAAATTTTTGTCTTTTATGTCCTGAGAATTGTGTCCTTTATGTCCTGAGAGTTTTGTTTGTTATGTTATGTCTTCAAAATCTAGTCGTTTATATCTTCATAGTCTTGTCTTTTATGTCTTTAGTTTTCAGCGTTTTGTCTTTTATGTCTTCAGAGTCTTATCTTTTATGTCTTCAATCTTCGGTGACTTGTTATCTTCAGAGCCGACTGCGTGGCTTTGTTGTACCATGACTCGACTGTTGTTGCGTATTTTTGTGTTACTTCACAATCGGTTCTGCTGTTTTATTTCTTCAAGTGTTCACTTTTTCAGTTGGGCTTTGGTTTGTTCCTTCTTACTTGATGGTCATAGTTCTGAAGAAGGTCATGCCCACAAAGATGAATATGTAGTCTAGTAGATGGTGTTTATTCTTAACTTTAATGCTTCGGTTCCTGATATTACATTTTAGGAGCAGGTTGAAATGTGACCTATTTTTTCTTCCTGTTGATGGCAAGACCAGCTCTGTTTTAAGCTAGGAGGTAACACATTCATTCTAGTGTGCTTGTTTATTTTACGACCGGCTGGATGGTACGGGCGGTTACGAGTTCAAGAAGGCTCCTGTAAAGTAACACAATATAAGGAATCCATGAAATGATACAACTGACATAAATGCATTTCTTGGTCATCGTTTTATTGAAAGGCTCATGTCAAAACAACGAAAGTTTTTTGTAAGTAAAGTAAAGTAAAGTAAAGTAAAGTAAAGGTAAAGGTAAAGGTAAAGGTAAAGTAAAGTAAAGTAAAGTAAAAGTAAAGTAAAGTAAAGTAAAGTAAAGTAAAGTTAAGTAAAAGTAAAGTAAAGTAAAGTAAAGTAAAGTAAAGTAAAGTAAAGTAAAGTAAAAGTAAAGTAAAGTAAAGTAAAGTAAAGTAAAGTAAGTAAAGTAAAGTAAAGTAAAGTAAAGTAAAGTAAAGGTAAAGTAAAGTAAAGTAAAGTAAAGTAAAGTAAAAGTAAAGTAAAGTAAAGTAAAGTAAAAGTAAAGTAAAGTAAAAGTAAAGTAAAGTAAAGTAAAGTAAAAGTAAAGTAAAGTAAAGTAAAGTAAAGTAAAGTAAAGGTAAAGTAAAGTAAAGTAAAGTAAAGTAAAGTAAAAATAAAGTAAAGTAAAGTAAAGTAAAGTAAAGTAAAGTAAAGTAAAGAGCTCCTGTCACGCCAAGTGGCGTATAGGGAATATGGTGTTAGTGACCATAAATTTTACAGAACTTCGGCACATGATTTTTGGGGTAATGTGGTCGGTATTACGCCCGTGCTGCTTTACTTTCTCATAAAAAAATCATGTAGCCATTTAAGGGTGGGTGAACCGGAAGCCGTCGGTTCGGATCGAACTCCACCTCTTGTCCTTTGTAGTCCAGTTCACTAACCACTGAGCTATCGCGGCTCCCGAAAGTGTTTTGTGGTAAATATAAAAGAGAAGATAATGTTAGGATCATCATTGAACTGGGGCCTCAGTGGCCAAGTTGGGAACACTGTCCGACAGAGCTACCGACGTTCGGACAACCCGTGTTCGATTCCCGCTGGAGGTAGTGTGAGTTGTACTCGTGGTTGGTAAAAATGCATCCACGGTCGACCCAGCTGCTGTGGGAAATGAGTACCAGGGTAATACTCTGGTAAGGTGAGGAATGCCGCCTCGCGTGAGTTTCGTTGCTTGAAGCGACACTATCCAGAAGTCTCCGAACACTTCTGGATAGGCGACCGAGCACAAATGGCTGAAAACTCACTTGATAAGTCACCGATTCAAGTCTCGTACTTTACCTTGACCTTTATCATTGCAGATCGAACGAACCTATTTGGTGCTCGATACCCGTCGAGATAATCGAGACATTGATTTGCAGAAGATATATGTCATGTATATGTTTGGAGGCGAAGGCGCGCCTCCCAGCACCAGAGCTGGAAGTTGTCAGCGACCCACAGCTGATGGCTTGCGCCAGGATCGGTGAACCAAAACCATCCAGACCCTGCTCCACCTCTCCGTGGTACCTCCAGTAACAGACTAACCTGTCTAGTCTGGCCAAGCGAGCAGGGATCGAAGAGGGAAGACAACCCGGTACTCAAAAATGTCGTGCTGAAGTCGGATGTGTTGGACCGAAAAGGCGCAAATATAACAGTTATACTGCAAACTACAACACAACGCAGACACGCCCACTTAACGTCCTTTTAAGGGCAGATGATGAAGAGGAATTCTACAGTCTAAGAGTACTCTAGAACACTTTAGTCATCGGGCGAACGTAAGCAAGCAAGCAATATATATGTTTTATGGCGGGGGTTATTCCTTGCTTTTTTCCCTCAGTTCTTTATTTCTGACCTTATTTCTCAAGCTGTTTCCTGCCATTCGCCTAACATATTGAATCTCGGTAGTGGTTATTTTTTCTTTTTGTTCTTGAATCTAAAGTCGAGGTCTGGCTCAGTGTTGCGATGAAGATTGTAATTTGGCACACGATGATGATGATAAAATGTAAAAAAAAAGTACGAAACATGGAAATGACAAACTAAAAGTGGAACACAATGAAACTCGCAGATTTTTGTTATTATTTATTTATTTTAATAAAATAGTCGAACTTTATTATGGACGACGTAAAGTTAGTTGTCATGGCAACAAACGAAATCCAAGTTATAATGAAAATCGATGGCCAAAATTGTTCTTTGGAAATTTGAAGGGAGTGAAAGAAGGTGACATGAGGAGAGAAAGAGAGGGTAGCGTGTGGAGTGTGTGAAAGAGGTTGATATGGAGTGAGAGACTGTGAATGAGTGGAGGATGTTGCTATGTAGTGAGAGTAGAAAGATATGGTGTAAATGGAATAGGTTGATATGTAGTGAGAGTAGAGAATATGAAGTGAATAGAAGAGGCTTGTATCTAGTGAGATAGAAAATATGAAGTGAATGGAATAGGTTGATATTTAGTGAGAGGTGAGAATATGAAGTGAATGGAAGAGGCTTGTATCTAGTGAGATGAGAGAATATGAAGTGAATGGAATAGGTTGATATTAGTGAGAGGAGAGAATATGAAGTGAATGGAAGAGGTTGATATGTAGTGAGAGGAGAGAATATGAAGTGAATGGAATAGGTTGATATTTAGTGAGAGGAGAGAATATGAAGTGAATGGAAGAAGTTGATATGTAGTGAGAGGAGAGAATATGAAGTGAATTGAAGAGGTTGATATGTAGTGAGAGGAGATAATATGAAGTGAATGGAAGAGGTTGATATGTAGTGAGAGGAGATAATATGAAGTGAATGGAAGAGGTTGATATGTAGTGAGAGGTGAGAATATGAAGCGAATGGAAGAAGTTAATATGTATAATTATCACCTATTATTGGTTTCTGATCCACTCCTTCCCGCCGAATGGCGTCACTCCAAACTAGCTTGTACGCGGGTCTATATAAAAGGACGCTGCAATCACAAACTGTTTTGGACTGCTGCCACCACAAAAAGGACGACATTAACTCTTTCCGTACGGACTTTTTTTTTTACCGATACAACGTAAGAGATTTCAGAGACAAAATTTTTCATGGTTTTAAGAATCAATCTATTTATTCATATATAATTATTATATTATTTATATTTATCTTACATATAACATTATACATTAATGTTTAGATAATTGAATAAGGTATTATATTTCACCAATACCAAGATGATACAAAACATGTAATAAGAATATAGTTTGATGGCGTTCACACTAATCAAATTGGGAGTGACGCACTGTGCGGCGAAACGTACGAAAGAGATAATGTGCTAGGTTGAAGCTAAGACAAGTAAGTATACCAGGCTGGTAGAGAGGACATCAATGTGCTAGGTTAAAGCTAAGACAAGTAAGTATACCAGGCTGGTAGAGAGGACATCAATGTGCTAGGTTAAAGCTAAGACAAGTAAGTATACCAGGCTGGTAGAGGGACATCAATGTGCTGGGTTAAAGCTAAGACAAGTAAGTATACCACGCTGGTAGTGGGGACATCAATGTGCTGGGTTAAAGCTAAGACAAGTAAGTATACCAGGCTGGTAGAGAGGACATCAATGTGCTGGGTTAAAGCTAAGACAAGTAAGTATACCAGGCTGGTAGAGAGGACATCAATGTGCTGGGTTAAAGCTAAGATAAGTAAGTATACCAGGCTGGTAGAGAGGACATCAATGTGCTGGGTTAAAGCTAAGACAAGTAAGTATACCAGGCTGGTAGAGAGGACATCAATGTGCTAGGTTAAATCTAAGACAAGTAAGTATACCAGGCTGGTAGAGAGGACATCAATGTGCTAGGTTAAATCTAAGACAAGTAAGTATACCAGGCTGGTAGAGAGGACATCAATGTGCTAGGTTAAAGCTAAGACAAGTAAGTATACCAGGCTGGTAGAGAGGACATCAATGTGCTAGGTTAAAGCTAAGACAAGTAAGTATACCAGGCTGATAGAGAGGACATCAATGTGCTAGGTTAAAGCTAAGACAAGTAAGTATACCAGGCTGGTAGAGAGGACATCAATGTGCTAGGTTAAATCTAAGACAAGTAAGTATACCAGGCTGGTAGAGAGGACATCAATGTGCTAGGCTAAAGCTAAGACAAGTATACCAGGCTGGTAGAGAGGACATCAATGTGCTAGGTTAAAGCTAAGACAAGTAAGTATACCAGGCTGGTAGAGAGGACATCAATGTGCTAGGTTAAAGCTAAGACAAGTAAGTATACCAGGCTGATAGAGAGGACATCAATGTGCTAGGTTAAAGCTAAGACAAGTAAGTATACCAGGTTTGTAGAGAGGACATCAATGTGCTAGGTTAAATCTAAGACAAGTAAGTATACCAGGCTGGTAGAGAGGACATCAATGTGCTAGGCTAAAGCTAAGACAAGTATACCAGGCTGGTAGAGAGGACATCAATGTGCTGGGTTAAAGCTAAGACAAGTATACCAGGCTGGTAGAGAGGACATCAATGTGCTGGGTTAAAGCTAAGACAAGTAAGTATACCAGGCTGGTAGAGAGGACATCAATGTGCTAGGTTAAATCTAAGACAAGTAAGTATACCAGGCTGGTAGAGAGGACATCAATGTGCTAGGTTAAAGCTAAGACAAGTAAGTATACCAGGCTGGTAGAGAGGACATCAATGTGCTGGGTTAAAGCTAAGACAAGTAAGTATACCAGGCTGGTAGAGAGGACATCAATGTGCTAGGTTAAAGCTAAGACAAGTAAGTATATCATGCTGGTAGAGAGGACATCAATGTGCTAGGTTAAAGCTAAGACAAGTAAGTATATCATGCTGGTAGAGAGGACATCAATGTGCTGGGTTAAAGCTAAGACAAGTAAGTATACCAGGCTGGTAGAGAGGACATCAATGTGCTAGGTTAAAGCTAAGACAAGTAAGTATATCATGCTGGTAGAGAGGACATCAATGTGCTAGGTTAAAGCTAAGACAAGTAAGTATACCAGGCTGGTAGAGAGGACATCAATGTGCTAGGTTAAAGCTAAGACAAGTAAGTATATCATGCTGGTAGAGAGGACATCAATGTGCTAGGTTAAAGCTAAGACAAGTAAGTATACGACCAGTGAGAGACCGTAGATTCAACCAGAAGTGTTGTGTAGAGTGAGTGTAGTTATTTTGTGTATAATATAGTGTCAGCTTTAGAGTCAATGCAGCAGGAGACGACGCCTGGGAGTCATGAACCAGTTGGGCACAACTTCCTAAGGGTGTCAAGAGGCTAAAGAGCACAAACACCTGCACGACGGGAGCCCCCACACTTCTGATGATCAGATTGTCTCCTGCTCCGAAGCTCTGAATAAAAACTTTCCTATTATGCATGTGTTGAGAGGAGAGACTATAAGACAAAATAAATTTGTCTGTCTAAACCACTTATATAGTTTTTTATGTGGATGTGAATCATGGACAATAGGACAACAGACAAGAAAATCACTGGAGTCTGTAGAAATGTGGCTTTACAGAAGAATGTTGAGAATACCATGGACAGCTAAGAAGAGTAATGAAAACGTTCTGAAAGAGGCCAAAGCAAAAAGAGAGTTAATTTCCAATATTAGGAAGAAATAATCATCATTTTTTTTTTGCCCTGTAATGAGAAGAGAACAACTGGAATATATTGTAACAACTGGGAAAATTGAGGGACGAAGAGATAGAGGGAAGCAAAGAGAAAAGATACCAGACAGCTTAAGAGAATTGCTTGGCAGAAGGTCAACAACAGAAATGATAAATAACTGTCGAGATCGAAAGTTGTGGAGAGACATGATCACCTACGCCAGCAGGCCCTGTACTTGATGATGATGATACAATTTTTTATTTTAAATTGAAGGAAAATCGAATATAACATAAAGAAATATTATCATCAGTCAAGGGCTGCCTATCTTCTAGACTTGGTACTCGAATGTCACTGTTTGAGTTCAAACATATATTTTATACGTTAGCGCTCATAGCACTGTGGCATTGATTGGTTGCACAGATACCCATACAGCTAAGTGTGTGCACAGACAACCGTCTTTGGAGAACCATACAACATCGTCTGTGTGCATACTGATGCAATAACAGACGTTAATATCCGTACAGAGCGAAGTACACACGTTGCAGCAAGTATCAACGTGTACATACTGAAATAGCAACCAGGGTTTATATGTTAACCCATGCAAGTTGATGTGTATACATTGCAACTACAACCAGGGTTTATATGTTGACCCATGCAAGTTGATGTGTATACACTGCAACTACAACCAGTTTATATGTTGACCCATGCAAGGTGATGTGTATACACTGCAACTACAACCAGGGTTTACATGTTGATCCATGCAACTTGATGTGTATACACTGCAACTACAACCAGTTTATATGTTGACCCATGCAAGGTGATGTGTATACACTGCAACTACAACCAGCGTTTATATGTTGACCCATGCAAGTTGATGTGTATACACTGCAACTACAACCAGCGTTTATATGTTGACCCATGCAAGGTGATGTGTATACACTGCAACTACAACCAGCGTTTACATGTTGACCCATGCAAGGTGATGTGTATACACTGCAACTACAACCAGCGTTTACATGTTGACCCATGCAAGGTGATGTGTATACACTGCAACTACAACCAGCGTTTACATGTTGACCCATGCAAGTTGATGTGTATACACTGCAACTACAACCAGGGTTTATATGTTGACCCACTCAACATGGCATTTGTACCGATCCAATCAACATGGCATTTGTACCGATCCAATCAACATGGCATTTGTACACACAACTCCAACAACAAGCGTTTATATGTTGACCCACTCAACATGGCATTTGTACCGATCCACTCAACATGGCATTTGTACATACAAGGCCAACAACAGGCGTCTATAGGGCGATCCATACAATTCTGAGAGTACACAGTGACGAACACACATTAGCATGTGCTGTTTGTGTTCTTGTCCTGGTTTGTAGCATGACATGCCGACGGGCCTACACTGATGTTCATAAGCAGGCACACACACATATAAAGCATAGAAACTGACGCTTTCAAAATAGTGCACGATAACCTACACACAGAACTGACTCAAACAAACTGACGCTTTCAAAATGGCGCACAAAAACATACACACATAACTGACTCAAACAAACGGACGCTTTCAAAATAGAGCACGATAACCTACACACAGAACTGACTCAAACAAACTGACGCTTTCAAAATATAGCACGATAACCTACACACAGAACTGACTCAAACAAACTGACGCTTTCAAAATGGCGCACAAAAACATACACACATAACTGACTCAAACAAACGGACGCTTTCAAAATAGAGCACGATAACCTACACACAGAACTGACTCAAACAAACTGACGCTTTCAAAATATAGCACGATAACCTACACACAGAACTGACTCAAACAAACGGACGCTTTCAAAATATAGCACGATAACCTACACACATAACTGACTCAAACAAACGATGCTTTCAAAATAGAGCACGATAACCTACACACAGAGCTGACTCAAACAAATTGACGCTTTCAAAATAGAGCACGATAACCTACACACAGAACTGACGCTTTCAAAATAGCACACAAATACCTGTACACAGAACTGACGCTTTCAAAATAGCACACAAATACCTGTACACGGAACTGACTCAAACAAACTGACGCTTTCAAAATAGCACACACATAACTACACACAGAACTGACGCTTTCAAAATAGCACACAAATACCTATACACAGAACTGACTCAAACAAATTGACGCTTTTAAAATAGCACACAAAAACCTGTACACAGAACTGACTCAAACAAATTGACGCTTTCAAAATAGCACACAAAAACCTGTACACAGAACTGACTCAAACAAATTGACGCTTTCAAAATATCACACAAATACCTACACACAGAACTGACTCAAACAAACTGACGCTTTCAAAATATCACACAAATACCTACACACAGAACTGACTCAAACAAACTGACGCTTTCAAAATATCACACAAATACCTACACACAGAACTGACTCAAACAAACTGACGCTTTCAAAATAGCGGACGATATCCTACACAGAGACCTGACTCAAACAAACTGACGCACACAAACTGTGTCATGAAGACGTGTCTTTTTGCTCTTCCACGCATTTTACAACCAGGGCTGAATACCATTGGTTGAGCAAGACCTTGAACTTTAACCCCTGACAGCAGGCACGTGGTATAAAATCAGGATCCTGATTGGACGACCTCACTTCCGCTCCAGTTTGATAACACAACGTCTGGACACTTTTGTGTGGCTACAAGACAAATACAGAAAGTATTTATTAATGCCAGGACATTGTTGTGTAAATTAAAACAATTATCATCAAGTACCGGGCCTGCTGGCGTAGGTGATCATGTCTCTCCACAACTTTCGATCTCGACAGTTCTTTATCATTTCTGTTGTTGAACTTCTGCCAAGCCATTCTCTTAAGCTGTCTGGTATTTTTTACTCTTTGCTTCCCTCTCGTCCCTCAATTTACCCAGTTGTTACAATATTGAATATATTCCAGTTATTCTCTTCTCATTACATGGCCAAAAAATGATGATTGTTTCTTCCTAATATTGGAAATTAGCTCTCTTTTTGCTTTGGCCTCTTGCAGAACATTTTCATTACTCTTCTTAGCTGTCCAAGGTATTCTCAACATTCTTCTGTAAAACCACATTTCTACAGACTCCAGTGATTTTCTTGTCTATTGTCCATGATTCACATCCATATGTTAAGACTGGCTCTACATAATATTTAAGAACTCTTTTTCTTGTTTCTATTGTCAAAAATAAGACAATTATATAAAGTGTTTTAAAAAAGAATGGGGCAGTTGAATGTAGTGATGTAAGAACAATGAGCCATGTTAGAAAAATCTTGCTAAAAGTTTTACAAGGAATGATTCAGAATAAAATCATTATGGAATTAGAAGAACATTTTGGATGTAGGAGAAACGATGGGATAAATGAAGATGTATTCTGCATGAGGACATTCATCGAAACGTACACAGAAGTAAACAAACCAATATATGTCTGCTTCATAGACTACACCAAAGCTTTCGATATATTGTTATTAGAAGGCCCCGGTATCACTGCAAACGAATGAACATCCAAATTGCTCAGCCGCCCGTGTCAGTGGAATCATCCAAATTGCTCAACCGCCCGTGTCAGTAGAATCATCCAAATTGCTCAACCGCCCGTGTCAGTGGAATCATCCAAATTGCTCAACCGCCTGTGTCAGTGGAATCATCCAAATTGCTCAACCGCCCGTGTCAGTGGAATCATCCAAATTGCTCAACCGCCCGTGTCAGTGGAATCATCCAAATTGCTCAACCGCCGTGTCAGTGGAATCATCCAAATTACTCAACCGCCTGTGTCAGTGAAATCATCCGAATTAACATCTCATGGAATATCTAAACAAAGAAAGGTAGCTGCTGTCCCCATCATAGCCGACACAGCACAAGTATTTTCATAGAATACACCACAAACAACTTATAGAATGCCTAAAAGAGATACATCTAGAAGACATGGATATACGACTAATATGTAATCTATACTGGGAGCAAACAGCAATAATAAAATATAACAAAGAGAACTCTACACCCATTGATATAAAAAGAGGAGTAAGACAAGGATGCATCCTATCACCAAGCTTGTTCAATCTATACACTGAACAAATCTTTAAAAACATCACAGAGATACAAGGCCTACAAATTAATGGAAAGATAATCAATAACATAAGATATGCTGATCTGTCGTCTTCTTCTTCTTTCCTTCCTCATTTGCCTTTCAGCGTCGAGGGGAGATATAATTTGCGGTCTTTCCCTCTTCTTGGAAGTAATCTTGGAAGGGGAAAAAACGAGGTAAAAGAAGCAGACAACGACTAACATGCACAAGTAACATCAAAACTTGGACAAGTCAGCCTATGACAACCTGCAACATCAAAGCAAGAGACGGAGCAGAATGGCGCTCCATGGTAGCCAATCTTCGAGACGGAGCAGAATGGCGCTCCATGGTAGCCAATCTTCGATGCGGAGACGGCACTCAATGAATGAATAGAAAGTATCAATTAATGTGTGGACATTGTTGTGTCAAATATGACAATTAGCAATTATATTAAAATGACAATTAACAATTATATTAAAATGGCAATTAACAATTATATTAAAATGACAATTATCAATTATATTAAAATGACAATTATCAATTATATTAAAATGACAATTATCAATTATATTAAAATGTCAATTAGCAATTATATTAAAATGTCAATTAGCAATTATATTAAAATGTCAATTAGCAATTATATTAAAATGACAATTAGCAATTATATTAAAATGTCAATTAGCAATTATATTAAAATGTCAATTAGCAATTATATTAAAATGACAATTAGCAATTATATTAAAATGTCAATTAAAGATATCTTTTGGAAGAACATTCATAGAAAATGGAAGGATAGATTAAAGAGATCGATGTCAGACATGATGACCACCGATGTACCTTCACTTTAGACGGGTAATCGACTCAGGTCAAGCAGGCAGCACTGGCTGTCCTAATAGTGACTCCTTCAATGGGCGTGTGAGCACAAAGTAGATTGATCACGGCTTGAGAAAAGTTAACATTTTAAAATGTAAAAAAAATATAACATTCTATTTGTTAACGCTTTTGAGAGGTGACTTATGAAGTAAGCCTGTTAACATACTGTACAGGTTTGACTAACTCGATTATGATGCCCTTTCATGACAAAAAGAGTTCTTAAATGCTATGTAGAGCCAGTTTTAACATATGGATGCGAATCACGGACAATAGGACGACAGACAAGAAAATCACTGGAGGTTGGAGAAATGTGGTTTTACAAAAGAATGTTGAGAATACCATGGACAGCTAAGAAGAGTAATGAAAACGTTCTGAAAGAGGTCATAGTAAAAAGAGAGCTAATTTCCAATATTAGGAAGAAACAATCATCATTTTTGGCCATGTAATGAGAAGAGAACAGCTGGAATATATTGTAACAACTGGGAAAATTGAGGGATGAAGAGATAGAAGGAAGCAAAGAGAAAAGATACCAGACAGCTTAAGAGAATGGCTTGGCAGAAGGTCAACAACAGAAATGATAAATAACCGTCGTGATCGAAAGTTGTGGAGAGACATGATCACCTACGCCAGCAGGCCCGGTACTTGATGATGATCATAACATAGCTTGTACTTACTTCCTGTGATGTTACTGGTTGCTATAGAAACCTTCTTATTCGACATAATTCGCTAAAGATACACGTATAGAATACATTGTAATGGTTGCCATGACAACACACCCGTCCTATAAAGGGACGTAACTTACCATACACTGAAACATGAATCCAAGAGCGTAGTCTATGGGCATCACTGTAACTACGTGGGTACTATTACAACAGGGCTGGTGCTGGCACGGGTAGGCCAGGGACAAGTTATCAGACGCGTATCCCAGCACGCCGCTGCAGCATACCTCCTCTTCTGGTGGATGCTTCGATGGCCTCTCTGAGTTCTGAAATGAGAAAATGCACTATTTTGTGCTTTATTTGTGTCTTCCGGCCCAACACATCCGACTTTACCACAGATTTGAGTACCAGGGTGCCTTCTCTCTTCAATTGTTTCATCCGTTTTAATCGCGTTTCAATATTCCGATTGTTGACGATGAATTATGACATCGTATGACATGGAACAGACGGTTGTGTTCACTTTCTGTGCGGTTTCGCCTTATGTCATTTTGCGTGTGCTGAGACGGCTATGATGGGAACTACAGCTACCTTTCTTTGTTTGGGAGATGAGATAGTAATTCGGATGATTCCACTGGCACGGGCGATTGAGCAATTATGGATTTTAATTCGATTGCAGTGATACCAGGGCCTTCCATAACCATAACCATAGCCAACAGCTAAAAGGACAAACGGGAATATTCTCACAGCGCTTAATGCAAAATAGAGAGCTCCGACAAAACTTCTGAAATAAATAATCACAATTTTTCGGGCACAGCATGAAAAGAGGAAATTTAAATATTTGGTTACAACTGGCAAAATACAGCGAAGGAGAGATCACGGACGACAAAGAGAGAAGATACTGGACAACTTGGTGTCATGGCATGGAAAACGGTCAATAACAGAATTTATACGATGTACAATGGGGCATGTTAAAAGACTCAACAGCCTAATAAAAGTAATATTGGAAGGGAAAATACAAGGTAGAAGAGGCAGAGGCAGACCAAGACTAACATGGACGAGTAACATCAAAAGATGGACAAGTCAACCTATGACAATCTGCATTATCAAAGCAAGAGACAGAGGCAGACCAAGACAAACATGGACGAGTAACATTAAACGATGGACAAGTCAACCTATGATAATCTGCACCATCAAAGCAAGAGACAGAGTGGAATGGGGCTCCAGGGTAGCCAACCTTCGATGCGGAGACGGCACTCAATGATGATGATGATACGATGTACCGTGTATAGAAGATTGTGGAACGACATGATCAGTTACGCTAACCGATATGACACATGATGATGATGAACACCATAATCCCTGGGGGCCTCGGCATCCTAGCTGGGAAAACCCCCTGGCTGGGCTACCGAAGTTCGGACAACCCGTGTTTGATTCTCGCTGGAAGCAGTGTGAATTTTACTGATGGTTAGTAGAAAACCCCGCGGTCGACCCAGCCACTGACAGAAATGATTACCAGGGTAGTACTCTGGGAATGTAGGGAGCTGCGATAGCTCAGTGGTTAGTGAACTGGAATACGAAGGATAAGGGGTAGGGTTCGATCCCAACCGACGGCTTCTGGGTTCACCCAGCCTTAAATGGGTACACGATTTTGTTCTGGGAAAGTAAAACAGCACGGGCGTAATACCGACCACATTACCCCAAAAATCACGTGCTGAAGGTCTGTAAAATATAGGGTCACTAACACCATATTTCCCTATATGCCACTTGGCGTGACGGGGGTACTTTACTTTTTTTTACTTTACATTGGGAATGTGAGGAATACCGCCTCGCATCGTGAGTTTCGATGCTTGAAGCGACACAATCCAGAAGTCTCCAAACACATCTGGATAGGCGGCCGAGTACATATGGGTGATAAAATCGCGGACTAAGACGCCTATTCAAGTCTCGTACTTGACCTTGTCCTTAATCCCCAAATGTTACTTGGTCTAATCGAGCTCTTACGTAACCCTTTCACTTCTGGTAGGAAATCACAGCAGCTCTGATGTGGAACTTTGTGACGGAATATCAAATCTACTTTCTCCTCTTGACTGCAGTATATTTACATCTCGTTCTGTTGTGAATAATACAATTCCAACCGAATCAACGAGATCTAACGACCATATCTTCCCAAATCCGTTACGATCTTGACATTCATCATTACTGCCAGGAATATGATAGTAATCTCATCAAAAACTATCTCTATAAACGATGGTTATCTTAATTTGACGTCACTTACATCTTCCCGCTGTAATCAGACTGACTTCCTGTACAAAGCATTCCCCAGTCACTTTGATATATCTAATTCTCTCCCTTTGATCCGGTAAGGGGCGATCAATCGCAATGAATTCACTCAATAATTGGACAAGCAATTCCATTTATTACAGCTCAACGTTTCTTGTGAATTATGGCCCAAACCGTCTACCGTAGATTGGTTTTGTCCCGTTTGTGTGGGTGTGTCGATGATTCGGGGTTTCTCAAACATGCACCCCCTGGGGGGCTGCGAGTGCAGATGGCGTAATTAGGGGCGACGGTACGAGACTTGGGTCCAACGTATGGGAATTATGATGTTTGTAGAATACAACACACTGATGTTTGTAGAATACAACACACTGATGTTTGTAGAATAAAACACACTGATGTTTGTAGAATAAAACACACTGATGTTTGTAGAATAAAACACACTGATGTTTGTAGAATAAAACACACTGATGTTTGTAGAATAAAACACACTGATGTTTGTAGAATAAAACACACTGATGTTTGTAGAATAAAACACACTGATGTTTGTAGAATAAAACACACTGATGTATATAGAATAAAACACACTGATGGTTGTAGAATAAAACACACTGATGTTTGTAGAATAAACACACTGATGTTTGTAGAATAAAACACACTGATGTTTGTAGAATAAAACACACTGATGGT
The DNA here is from genome assembly GCA_032433765.1 of Megaustenia siamemsis. Classification (NCBI taxonomy): domain Eukaryota; kingdom Metazoa; phylum Mollusca; class Gastropoda; order Stylommatophora; family Ariophantidae; genus Megaustenia; species Megaustenia siamemsis. The sequence goes on along the minus strand of JAVIAB010000107.1, from coordinate 51,735,254 downwards.
TGTAGAATAAAACACACTGATGGTTGTAGAATAAAACACACTGATGGTTGTAGAATAAAACACACTGATGGTTGTAGAATACAACACACTGATGGTTGTAGAATAAAACACACTGATGGTTGTAGAATGAAACACACTGATGGTTGTAGAATAAAACACACTGATGGTTGTAGAATAAAACACACTGATGGTTGTAGAATAAAACACACTGATGTTTGTAGAATAAAACACACTGATGTTTGTAGAATAAAACACACTGATGGTTGTAGAATAAAACACACTGATGTTTGTAGAATAAAACACACTGATGTATATAGAATACAACACACTGATGGTTGTAGAATAAAACACACTGATGGTTGTAGAATAAAACACACTGATGTTTGTAGAATAAAACATACTGATGTTTGTAGAATAAAACATGCTCATGTTTGTAGAATAAAACATACTCATGTTTGTAGAATAAAACACACTGATGGTTGTAGAATAAAACACACTGATGTTTGTAGAATAAAACACACTGATGTATATAGAATACAACACACTGATGGTTGTAGAATAAAACACACTGATGGTTGTAGAATACAACACACTGATGTTTGTAGAATAAAACACACTGATGGTTGTAGAATACAACACACTGATGGTTGTAGAATAAAACACACTGATGGTTGTAGAATACAACACACTGATGTTTGTAGAATAAAACACACTGATGGTTGTAGAATACAACACACTGATGTTTGTAGAATAAAACACACTGATGGTTGTAGAATAAAACACACTGATGGTTGTAGAATAAAACACACTGATGTTTGTAGAATAAAACATGCTCATGTTTGTAGAATAAAACATACTCATGTTTGTAGAATAAAACACACTGATGGTTGTAGAATACAACACACTGATGTTTGTAGAATAAAACACACTGATGGTTGTAGAATACAACACACTGATGGTTGTAGAATACAACACACTGATGGTGTAGAATACAACACACTGATGTTTGTAGAATAAAACACACTGATGTATATAGAATACAACACACTGATGGTTGTAGAATAAAACACACTGATGTTTGTAGAATACAACACACTGAAGTTTGTAGAATAAAACACACTGATGTTTGTAGAATAAAACACACTGATGTTTGTAGAATAAAACACACTGATGTTTGTAGAATACAACACACTGAAGTTTGTAGAATAAAACACACTGATGTATATAGAATAAAACACACTGATGTTTGTAGAATAAAACACACTGATGGTTGTAGAATAAAACACACTGTTGTATGTAGAATAAAACACACTGATGGTTGTAGAATAAAACACACTGATGGTTGTAGAATAAAACACACTGATGGTTGTAGAATAAAACACACTGATGGTTGTAGAATAAAACACACTGATGGTTGTAGAATAAAACACACTGATGTTTGTAGAATAAAACACACTGATGGTTGTAGAATAAAACACACTGATGTTTGTAGAATAAAACACACTGATGTTTGTAGAATAAAACACACTGATGTTTGTAGAATAAAACACACTGATGGTTGTAGAATAAAACACACTGATGGTTGTAGAATAAAACACACTGATGTTTGTAGAATAAAACACACTGATGTATATAGAATAAAACACACTGATGGTTGTAGAATAAAACACACTGATGGTTGTAGAATAAAACACACTGATGGTTGTAGAATAAAACACACTGATGGTTGTAGAATAAAACACACTGATGGTTGTAGAATAAAACACACTGATGGTTGTAGAATAAAGCACACTGATGGTTGTAGAATAAAATACACTGATGGTTGTAGAATAAAACACACTGATGGTTGTAGAATAAAATACACTGATGGTTGTAGAATAAAACACACTGATGGTTGTAGAATAAAACACACTGATGGTTGTAGAATAAAACACACTGATGGTTGTAGAATAAAACACACTGATGGTTGTAGAATAAAACACACTGATGGTTGTAGAATAAAATACACTGATGTTTGTAGAATAAAATACACTGATGGTTGTAGAATAAAACACACTGATGGTTGTAGAATAAAACACACTGATGGTTGTAGAATAAAACACACTGATGGTTGTAGAATAAAACACACTGATGTTTGTAGAATAAAACACACTGATGTTTGTAGAATAAAACACACTGATGGTTGTAGAATAAAACACACTGATGTTTGTAGAATAAAACACACTGATGTATATAGAATACAACACACTGATGGTTGTAGAATAAAACACACTGATGGTTGTAGAATAAAACACACTGATGTTTGTAGAATAAAACATACTGATGTTTGTAGAATAAAACATGCTCATGTTTGTAGAATAAAACATACTCATGTTTGTAGAATAAAACATACTGATGTTTGTAGAATAAAACACACTGATGGTTGTAGAATAAAACACACTGATGTTTGTAGAATAAAACATGCTCATGTTTGTAGAATAAAACATACTCATGTTTGTAGAATAAAACACTTTGATGTTTGTAGAATAAAACACACTGATGGTTGTAGAATAAAACACTTTGATGTTTGTAGAATAAAACACACCGATGGTTGTAGAATAAAACACTTTGATGTTTGTAGAATACAACACACTGATGTTTGTAGAATAAAACACTTTGATGTTTGTAGAATAAAACACTTTGATGTTTGTAGAATAAAACACACTGATGTTTGTAGGATTAAATCACTGATGTTTGTAGAATTAAATCACTGATGTTTGTAGAATAAAACACACTTATGTTTGTAGAATAAAACACACTGATGTTTGTAGGATAAAACACTCTGCTGTGTGTAGAATAAAAGTTTTCATTACTCTTCTTAGCTGTCCATGGTACTCTCAACATTCTTCTGTAAAACCACATTTCTACAGACTCCAGTGATTTGCTTGTCTGTTGTCCTATTGTCCATGATTCACATCCATATATTAAGACTCTTTCTGAAACAGTCAGTCTTTTTTATGTATTTTATGTTTAAAACATGATCATAAACCAGTACATGATACTTGAAATGTCACTGCAAACTGAGTGCCTCACTGATTCATGTATGAACAAGACAATGTTTGGATAATACAATTCACTTTATTCAGCTGATAAACACTACATTCTGTGCCCGACGGGACCCAGTGCTGTCCTTCTCACAACCTTAGCATGTTACCACACCACCCTTGCATCTGAGTTATTAAAATACATTAGTAAGCTCTTGCTTGCCCATTACGATGATCATTTCATGCCATCCAACGGTTGTGCTCAGCATGTCATTAGCCTGCTCTCCTTTCTTATGAAGATTCTATTGTTTATCTCACTCACTGTTGAGGTGTCGGTCTCTCCTTATGCACACTTAAATGATACAACCCAAAATCTTACAAATACAAAGGTTACACAATGTCTCATGTGCAGGCCTCTCGTCTGCTCTCACCTCGTAGGGCGACTCTGCTGTTCATCTCACTCATTGTTGACAGAAATTAAAATTTTAGTGTTTATCTCACTCATTGTTGACAGAAATTAAAATTCTAGTGTTTATCTCACTCATTGTTGACAGAAATTAAAATTCTAGTGTTTATCTCACTCATTGTTGACAGAAATTAAAATTCTAGTGTTTATCTCACTCATTGTTGGCAGAAATTAAAATTCTAGTGTTTATCTCACTCATTGTTGGCAGAAATTAAATTCTAGTGTTTATCTCACTCACAGTTAACATAACGATGACGACTTACAACTCAGTATTACTCCGCCTACGCACTTAGCGTTATTCCTATCAGGACTTTTGAAATAACTGCCTCCTCGCCTCTTGCATGAATAATTTGTAAGCCCACTGCTCCTGCACAGGAACTCACATGTTCCATGTTCCTGTCCCTTCAGTTCTTGCTGAGTTACACGGCCTTCCCAGAACTATTTTGTGACGGTTTCACTAAAGATTTGCTTCACAACCTTGAGCACACTGCTCGTTCACTATATCCAATTGAAATTACTGCACCATCAGAAGAATATACGTCACCTACCTAATGAGCTTGCCTCTCTCCACCGTTGCACGGTCCATCATTCTCTGATTGCCTGTTGCTAACTGCCCTTCTTGACCACGTCATCCTCTTGCTACGTCACTTTTCTCTCCGCGCACTGTATTGCACTACTTATCGTGGCCTGCCAACAGTTTATCAATTCCATCCTCCATTTTAGTGCGCAATTTCGCGTCTGCATTTCTAAATAACATTTAAGAACTAAGCTTTAGGATAAAGCAACATTTTTTTTTTCATTTGCGAACAAAAAGTTCAAATATTTATCGTTTACACGAAATAGATGAGAGGCCACACCCGAAGGATACAGGATCGGAAGGGAACCAATGGGGAAAACAGTTTGAGAATCACTGGACTCTAAAGTGGGGATTTAAGATACTATATATGACTGAGTAAACAGAGAACCAATGTGGGAAATATACATACGAGATAAACCAACAGCTAACAGAGAACAACTGTGGGAGACACTAACAACATACGGAGTAAGCCAATATATAACCAACCTAATTAAAAATCTCTACATCAACAGCAGCTGCACAGTCAGAACAGCAGCAGGTTACACAGATCACTTTGAATTTATAACAGGGGTAAGACAGGGGTGCGTACTATCCCCCTCTACTGTTTATTACATACATGGACCATATATGCAAGCTAGCCAACCCATCAGAGACAGGGAGATCAACGAGCTTCTATTTGCAGACGATCAGGCACTAATACATGAAACAATAGAAGACCTACAAGAACACTTAAATAAACTCAACATCTCAGGCACAAAATACAACATGAAAATCAACATCAACAAAAGAGAAGTCAAAATACCGCAAAAGAGAAACACGACATCAACATAACTATAGACGGAAAACAATTAAAACAAGCAGGGGAATAAATGCCTAGAAAGTCTAGTGACAAACTGCAATTCACAAACAGCAGAGATAGACGTAAGAAGCAACAAAGCTTGTCAAATCATTGGACAGTTATCACCACTATTGTCCAACAAGGAAATAACTCTAGAGGTAAAGCGGGCACTCTACAATACAATCTTCATCCTAACGTCCAGACCTGGACCCTAGATGCCAGAACAATAAGAAAAATAACCTCTACTGAGAAGAAATGTGTTAGACGAATGACAGGAACCAGCCTGAGAGATAAGATCAGAAACGAAGAACTACAGCGCATAGTGATCAAAACACAACACAACAAGCCTTCAATAAACGTTGTGAGAACACCAGATCCAAGGGTCGACCACGAAAAAGATGGATGGACGGAATATTAGAAGCTCTAGGAAACATAACAGCAGCAGAAGCGAACAGAAGAGCAAAAGATCGCGAATTATATCTTCCCTCGACGCTGAAAGGCAAATGAGGATGGAGAGAAGAAGAAGATGAAGAAGATGAATATATATTCAGAGAGATGGATGCGGACGACATTGTCCTCCTCCGGTCTGTGTACTGGGGGCAATCCTGTAGAACATGTTTTGTTGTCATGTTGTCCAGAGTACAGTGGCATTGGTTGATAATTCGTATTTTGAGTTTGGTGAACACGTGGTTTCTCATTCTGATGTCATTCCGAAATAATGAATGTAGATAGAGAGATGAATTGAGAACAATGACGAAACATGTCATTAGTACCGCAACGGCACTCCGGGTTTCAGGGATCAGGAAGTATAGAAGTATTCATCATCATTGAGTGCCTTCTCCGTATCAAAGGTTGACTACCATGGAGCGCCATTCTGCTCTGTCTCTTGCTTTGATGGTGCAGGTTGCCATAGGGTGACATGCCCATCTTTTGATGTTACTCGTCCATGTTAGTCTTTGTCTGCCTCTTTTACCTTGTATTTTCCCTTCCAATATTACTTTTATTAGACTATTGTGTCTTTTAACATGCCCCAAAAATTTCATTTGTCTTGTTCTAATTGTGTTTAGTCGTTTTCATTTCATTTTTTGTTGTTTTAAAACTATAATGGTAAAACTATAAATGGACTATTACTTACTAATGCTATAAATGGACTATTACTTACTAATACTATAAATGGACTATTACTTACTAATACTATAAAGGGACTATTACTTACTAATACTATAAATGGACTATTACTTACTAATACTATAAAGAGGCTATTACTTACTAATACTATAAATGGACTATTACTTACTAATAGTATAAAGGGACTATTACTTACTAATACTATAAAGGGACTATTACTTACTAATACTATAAAGGGACTATTACTTACTAATACTATAAAGGGACTATTACTTACTAAAACTATAAAGGTACTATTACTTACTAATACTATAAAGGGACTATTACTTACTGAAACTATAAAGGTACTATTACAAATACTTAAAACTATAAAGGTATTGATAGAATATTTTTTTTAAATGGCTGTATATCTTAGAAATAATATAATTGTTTAATTCCAATGTAGGTTTGTCTTCCTGCAATTCGCTGTATCGAATGTATTTTATTGCTGATATATTATGGCTCTTATTTTCCCTCTTCATATCGATGTTCCTATGCATGTTTATTTAATGTCAAAACTCCACGTTTTTCATTATTTATTTACTATTTCCGTTAAATTGTTGTATATAAAGTAAAATTGATTCGTTTATTTCTCCCTTGTCGCTGTTCATTATTCCCACAAGGCAAATTCCTTGTTTTTTAATTTCCCACGGAATCACAAAACGAGTTGCCGGGTAAGCCAAACTAGAAACTAAGCCCTGTATTTGGCCAGATGAGCAGCCAAAAATCGATTAGATGTTTTTTGGCCATTGACATACATGACGGATTCAATCAACAAAAAAACTGGATAGCTTATATTCGCAATATAGTTCATTATTTGTCCTATTTGATCATCAATATCTCACCGTGGGTCGCAAATCTAGCTCAGCGGTTCTAAAGCTGGCGCGATTGGCCCCTCTTAATGTTCAATTTGCGCATTTATATTGACGCACTGCCTTTAACTCTTTCCATACGTTTCAAAGCTCTGTGCACCATGCCGATTTCGACAGACTGCATTTCGCCGTAAACTGCATCCTCTCATTTTGATTAGTGTTAGCGGTCATCAAACCGTATTCTTATTACGTGTTGTATCATCTTTGTATAAACATTGGTGAAATAAAAAAACCTAGTTTACTTATCTAAAAATGCATAAATAATATGTTATATATTCTTCTTCTACCTCCTCTATAATTATCAAGCAGCATCTGCCACATTTATCGACAACTTGATGTCGCGCGGCATTATAGCTACATGGGGTTTATCATCAACTACAAATTTGATGTCATGCAGCAGTATAGCTACATGAGGTTTATCATCAACTACAAATTTGATGTCATGTATCAGTATAGCTACATGAGGTTTATCATCAACTACAATCTTGATGTCATGTATCAGTATAGCTACATGAGGTATATCATGAACTATAAACTTGATGTTGTGCAGCAGTATAGCTACATGGTGTCTATCATCAACTACAAACTTGATGTCGTGCAACAGTATAGCTACATGAGGTATATCATGAACTATAAACCTGATGTTGCGCAGCAGTATAGCTACATGAGGTTTATCATCAATTATAAACATGATGTCGTGCAGTAGTATAGCTACATGGGGTATATCATCAACTACAAACTTGATGTCATGCAGCAGTATAGCTACATGGGGTTTATCATCAACTACAAACTTGATGTCATGCAGCAGTATAGCTACATGGGGTTTATCATCAACTACAAACTTGATGTCATACAGCAGTATAGCTACCTGGTGTCTATCATTAACTACAAACTTGATGTCGTGCAACAGTATACCTACCTGGTGTCTGTCATCAACTACAAACTTGATGTCGTGCAGCAGTATAGCTACCTGGTGTCTATCATCAACTACAAACTTGATGCCATGCAGCAGGATAGCTACATGGGTCTATCATCAACTACAATCTTGATGTCATGCAGCAGTATACCTATCTGGGGTCTATCATCAACTACAAACTTGATGTCATGCAGCAGTATACCTATCTGGGGTCTATCATCAACTACAAACTTGATGTCATGCAGCAGTATACCTATCTGGGGTCTATCATCAACTACAAACTTGATGTCATGCAGCAGTATAGCTACCTGGTGTCTATCATTAACTACAAACTTGATGTCATGCAGCAGTATAGCTACATGGGGTCTATCATCAACTACAAACTTGATGTCATGCAGCAGTATAGCTTCATGGGGTTTATCATCAACTACAAATTTGATGTCATGCAGCAGTATAGCTACATGAGGTTTATCATCAACTACAATCTTGATGTCATGTATCAGTATAGCTACATGAGGTATATCATGAACTATAAACTTGATGTTGTGCAGCAGTATAGCTACCTGGTGTCTATCATCAACTACAAACTTGATGTCGTGCAACAGTATAGCTACATGAGGTATATCATGAACTATAAACCTGATGTTGCGCAGCAGTATAGCAACATGAGGTTTATCATCAATTATAAACATGATGTCGTGCAGTAGTATAGCTACATGGGTATATCATCAACTACAAACTTGATGTCATGCAGCAGTATAGCTACATGGGGTTTATCATCAACTACAAACTTGATGTCATGCAGCAGTATAGCTACATGGGGTCTATCATCAACTACAATCTTGATGTCATGTATCAGTATAGCTACATGAGGTATATCATGAACTATAAACTTGATGTTGTGCAGCAGTATAGCTACCTGGTGTCTATCATCAACTACAAACTTAATGTCGTGCAGCAGTATAGCTACCTGGTGCCTATCATCAACTACAAACTTGATGTCGTGCAAAGGTATAGCTACCTGGTGTCTATCATCAACTACAAACTTGATGTCATACAGCAGTATAGCTACATGAGGTATATCATGAACTATAAACTTGATGTTGTGCAGCAGTATAGCTACCTGGTGTCTATCATCAACTATAATCTTGATGTCATGCAGCAGTGTAGCTACCTGGGGTCTATCATCAATTATAAACATGATGTCGTGCAGCAGTATAGCTACCTGGTGCCTATCATCAACTACAAACTTGATGTCGTGCAGCAGTATAGCTACCTGGTGTCTATCATCAACTACAAACTTGATGTCGTGCAGCAGTATAGCTACCTGGGTTCTATCATCAACTACAAACTTGATGTCGTGCAGCAGTATAGCTACCTGGTGTCTATCATCAACAATAAACGTGATGCCATGCAGCAGTATAGCTATCTGGGGTCTATCATCAACTACAAACTTGATGTTGCGCAGCAGTATAGCAACCTGGAGTTTATCATCAACTACAAACTTGATGTTATGCAGCAGTATAGCTACCTGGGGTCTATCATTAACTACAAACTTGATGTCATGCAGCAGTAAAGATATCTGGCGTCTATCATCAACTACATACTTGATGTCATGCAGCAGTATAAATACCTGTGGTCTATCATCAACTACAAACTTGAGGTATGCAGCAGTATAGCTACATGGGATCTATCATCAACTACAAAGTTGATGTCATGCAGCAGTATAGCTACATGGGATCTATCATCAACTACAAAGTTGATGTCATGCAGCAGTATAGCTACATGGGATCTATTATCAACTACAAACTTGATGTCATGCAGCAGTATAGCTACATGGGATCTATCGTCAACTACAAACTTGATGTCATGCATCAGTATACCTACCTGGGGTCTATCATCAACTACAAACTTGATGTCATGCAGCAATATAGCTACATGGAATCTATCATCAACTAAAAACTTGATGTCATGCAGCAGTATAGCTACATGGAATCTATCATCAACTAAAATTGTGATGTCATGCAGCAGTATAGCTACATGGGATCTATCATCAACTAAAAACTTGATGTCATGCAGCAGTATACCTACCTGGTGTCTATCATCAACTACAAACTTGATGTCATGCAGCAGTATAGCTACATGTGATCTATCGTCAACTACAAACTTGATGTCATGCGGTAGTATAGCTACATGGGGTCTATCATCAACTACAAACTTGATGTCATGCAGCAGTATACCTATCTGGGGTCTATCATCAACTACAAACTTGATGTCATGCAGCAGTATACCTATCTGGGGTCTATCATCAACTACAAACTTGATGTCATGCAGCAGTATAGCTACCTGGTGTCTATCATTAACTACAAACTTGATGTCATGCAGCAGTATAGCTACATGGGGTCTATCATCAACTACAAACTTGATGTCATGCAGCAGTATAGCTTCATGGGGTTTATCATCAACTACAAATTTGATGTCATGCAGCAGTATAGCTACATGAGGTTTATCATCAACTACAATCTTGATGTCATGTATCAGTATAGCTACATGAGGTATATCATGAACTATAAACTTGATGTTGTGCAGCAGTATAGCTACCTGGTGTCTATCATCAACTACAAACTTGATGTCGTGCAACAGTATAGCTACATGAGGTATATCATGAACTATAAACCTGATGTTGCGCAGCAGTATAGCAACATGAGGTTTATCATCAATTATAAACATGATGTCGTGCAGTAGTATAGCTACATGGGGTATATCATCAACTACAAACTTGATGTCATGCAGCAGTATAGCTACATGGGGTTTATCATCAACTACAAACTTGATGTCATGCAGCAGTATAGCTACATGGGGTCTATCATCAACTACAATCTTGATGTCATGTATCAGTATAGCTACATGAGGTATATCATGAACTATAAACTTGATGTTGTGCAGCAGTATAGCTACCTGGTGTCTATCATCAACTACAAACTTAATGTCGTGCAGCAGTATAGCTACCTGGTGCCTATCATCAACTACAAACTTGATGTCGTGCAAAGGTATAGCTACCTGGTGTCTATCATCAACTACAAACTTGATGTCATACAGCAGTATAGCTACATGAGGTATATCATGAACTATAAACTTGATGTGTGCAGCAGTATAGCTACCTGGTGTCTATCATCAACTATAATCTTGATGTCATGCAGCAGTGTAGCTACCTGGGGTCTATCATCAATTATAAACATGATGTCGTGCAGCAGTATAGCTACCTGGTGCCTATCATCAACTACAAACTTGTTGTCGTGCAGCAGTATAGCTACCTGGGTTCTATCATCAACTACAAACTTGATGTCGTGCAGCAGTATAGGTACCTGGGTTCTATCATCAACTACAAACTTGATACCATGCAGCAGTATAGGTACCTGGGTTCTATCATCAACTACAAACTTGATGTCATGCAGCAGTATAGGTACCTGGGTTCTATCATCAACTACAAACTTGATGTCATGCAGCAGTATAGGTACCTGGGTTCTATCATCAACTACAAACTTGATACCATGCAGCAGTATAGGTACCTGGGTTCTATCATCAACTACAAACTTGATGTCATGCAGCAGTATAGGTACCTGGGTTCTATCATCAACTACAAACTTGATACCATGCAGCAGTATAGGTACCTGGGTTCTATCATCAACTACAAACTTGATGTCATGCAGCAGTATAGCTACCTGGGTCTATCATCAACTAGAAACTATCTTTAGACACATACATTGACACCTGTATTGGTAAAGATGTCACCACCTTCAGCTGCTTCTCTAAGCACATTTAGGAAACAGCAAACTGACAACTATAACGAAAGCTGCAGTTTAATTTTCTGTATCGTCAGTATCATTTTATATATCAGGGTATCATGGACAGCGTATGCAAAGCAAGAGATAAGGCTGAATACATTTCATATGTAATGCCAGTAGCGTATTCTTGATATCAAGGAATAATAGAACAAAGAAGTATGTGTTAGCACTCGGAAAAAAATGACAGACAAACAACAACAGAAAAAAACAAAGAACAATATATGGTCCGAGGCAGGATTCGAACCCGTACTCCATGGCACCGCGCCTTGCCACGAGAAGCCGAACGCTTGGTAGTGTACATTTTTTCCGAGTGCTAACACATACTTCTTTGTTCTATGATTCCCTGTTATCACCTCGGATGTTCCCTATATAATAATATTTATGTATTATTATTTGTATCCAGTATTCTTGATATTCTGTAGACCAAAAAGGAATTGAAGTCAACGGTCACAACATAAATAATTTGCGATATGCGGATGACACAGTCTTAATAGCAGAGACAGAGAACGAACTACAAGAAATGATAGACATAATAGTAGAAGAAAGCAACAAGAAAGGTCTCAGTCTGAATAGTAAGAAAACAGAAGTAATGGTTATATCGAAGAAACAATCATCACCATCATGCAGCATAAAAATAAACAGGATAAATCTAAAACAAGTGCAACGTTTGAAATACTTGGGCACAATAATTACATCAGATGGGAGATGCACCACAGAAATAAAAAGCAGAACAGCTCAGGCCAAAATAGCATTTAAGAAAATGAAAAATATCTTATGCAACAAATCTATGTCAATAAAAATGAGAAAGAGAGTTCATCAGTGCTATATAGAACCAATTCTGACCTATGGAAGCGAATCATGGACAGTAGACAAACAAATGAAAAGACGGTTAGAGGCCACAGAGATGGGATTTCTCAGAAGAATGTTGAAAGTTCCCTGGACAGCTAAAAAGACCAATGAGGAAGTTCTCAAAGAGGCCAACACAAAAAGGGAGCTCTTAAAAAAACATCAGAAAGAGGCAATCAACATTTTTTGGGCACATCATGAGAAGAGGAAAGTTGGAATACTTGGTTACAACTGGCAAAATAAAAGGAAAGAGAGATCGCGGACGACAAAGAGAGAAAATACTGGATAGCTTGGTGTCATGGCATGGAAAACAGTCAACAACAGAACTGATACGATGCACTGTAGATAGAAGATTGTGGAGGGACATGATCGCCTACGCCAACCGGCAGGGTACATGATGATGATGATTCTTGATATTACCTGGAAGGACATAGAGATAAATTTGGTCGTCCTCACTCACACAGGGCTGGCGAGCGTCTATTTACAGGTTGCACAAAATAGGTAACTTACACCTTGGCCACTTACACCGTATGAAAGATTTTCCGCATCCAAACGATATATTTATGGATAAGTAGCAGATGACAAAAAGGATAGGGGGCGCCCAAAACTTTGATTTATTGACGTGTGTAAACGTGACATGTAGACACTGAACATAAACCCTGCAGCTTGGGATCACATAGCTGCAGAACGTAATCTTTGGAAACACACTCTAAAGCTGCAACTCAAACAAGAAGCAGACAGATTCATAGAAAAAGGGAATACATGGAGAAAGTAAAGGGAAAATAACATTTCTAGGGGAGCTGGAAAATCTATAGTCAACTGTAGCTGACGGGGGCTACTATAGTCAACTATGGCTGACGGGGGCTACTATAGTCAACTATGGCTGACGGAGGCTACTATAGTCAACTGTGGCTGACGGGGGCTACTATAGTCAACTGTGGCTGACGGGGGCTACTATAGTCAACTATGGCTGACGGGGGCTACTATAGTCAACTATGGCTGACGGAGGCTACTATAGTCAACTGTGGCTGACTGGGGCTACTATAGTCAACTGTGGCTGACGGGGGCTACTATAGTCAACTATGGCTGACGGGGGCTACTATAGTCAACTATGGCTGCGGGGGCTACTATAGTCAACTATGGCTGACGGGGGCTACTATAGTCAACTGTGGCTGACGGGGGCTACTATAGTCAACTGTGGCTGACGGGGACTGCTATGGTCAACTATGGCTGACGGGGGCTAATACAGTCAACTATGGCTGACGGGGGCTACTACAGTCAACTATGACTGACGGGGCTACTATAGTCAACTGTGGCTGACGGGGGCTACTATAGTCAACTGTGGCTGACGGGGGCTACTATTGTCAACTATGGCTGACGGGGGCTAATACAGTCAACTATGACTGACGGGGGCTACTACAGTCAACTATGACTGACGGAGGCTACTATAGCCAACTATGACTGACGGGGGCTACTATAGTCAACTATGACTGACGGGGCCTACTATGGTCAACTATGGCTGACGGGGGCTAATACAGTCAACTATGGCTGACGGGGGCTACTATAGTCAACTATGGCTGACGGGGGCTACTATAGTCAACTATGGCTGACGGGGGCTACTATAGTCAACTATGACTGACGGGGGCTACTACAGTCACCTATGACTGACGGGGGCTACTACAGTCAACTATGACTGACGGGGGCTACTACAGTCAACTATGACTGACGGGGGCTACTACAGTCAACTATGACTGACGGGGGCTACTACAGTCAACTATGACTGACGGGGCTACTACAGTCAACTGTGACTGACGGGGGCTACTACAGTCAACTATTGCTGACGGGGGCTACTACAGTCAACTATGACTGACGGGGGCTAATACAGTCAACTATGACTGAAGGGGGCTACTACAGTCAACTATGACTGACGGGGGCTACTGCAGTCAACTATGGCTGACGGGGGCTACTACAGTCAACTATGGCTGACGGGGGCTACTACAGACAACTATGACTGACGGGGGCTACTACAGTCAACTATGGCTGACGGGGGCTACTACAGTCAACTATGACTGACGGGGGCTACTACAGTCAACTATGACTGACGGGGGATACTATAGTCAACTATGGCTGACGGGGGCTAACACAGTCAACTATGGCTGACGGGGGCTACTACAGTCAACTATGGCTGACGGGGGCTACTACAGTCAACTATGGCTGACGGGGGCTACTACAGTCAACTATGGCTGACGGGGGCTACTACAGTCAACTATGACTGACGGGGGCTACTATAGTCAATTATGGCTGACGGGGACTACTATAGTCAACTATGACTGACGGGGCTACTATAGTCAACTATGGCTGACGGGGGCTACTACAGTCAACTATGGCTGACGGGGGCTACTACAGTCAACTATGGCTGACGGGGGCTACTATAGTCAACTATGACTGACGGGGGCTACTATAGTCAACTATGACTGACGGGGGCTACTACGGTCAACTAAGACTGACGGAGACTACTATGGTCAACTATGACTGACGGAGAGTACTACAGTCAACTAAGACTGACGGAGACTACTACAGTCAACTATGACTGACGGATACTACTATATTCAACTATGACTGATGGAGACTACTACAGTCAACTATGACTGACGGAGACTACTATAGTCAACTATGACTGATGGAGGCTACTACAGTCAACTATGACTGACGGATACTACTATATTCAACTATGACTGATGGAGACTACTACAGTCAACTATGACTGACGGAGACTACTACAGTCAACTATGACTGACGGAGGCTACTATAGTCAACTATGACTGTCGGAGGCTACTATAGTCAACTATGACTGACGGAGGCTACTATAGTCAACTATGGCTGACGGGGGCTACTATAGTCAACTGTGGCTGACGGGGCTACTACAGTCAACTATGACTGACGGAGGCTACTATAGTCAACTATGGCTGACGGGGGCTAACACAGTCAACTATGGCTGACGGGGGCTACTACAGTCAACTATGGCTGACGGGGGCTACTACAGTCAACTATGACTGACGGAGGCTATTATTATCAGTAGGAGTAATAATATCGGTCTATATTTATAGTTAGTTTAGCTAAAGAATAAAAATGGGATGACTATTCAGAGTAAACAATTTTCGATATGCGGATGACACAGTCTTAATAGCAGAGACGGAGAATGAACTATAAGAAATGATAGACATAATAGTAGAAGAAAGCAACAAGAAAGGTCTCAGTCTGAATGGTAAAAACACAGAAGTAATGGTCATATCGAAGAAGCAATCATCACCATCATGCAGCATAAAAATAAACAGGACAAATCTGAAACAAGTGCAACGTGTCAAATACTTGGGCACAATAATATCAGATGGGAGATGCACCACAGAAATAAAAAGCAGAATAGCTCATATCAAAATCGCATTTCAGAAAATGAAAAATATCTTGTAAAACAAATCTATGTCAATAAAAGTGTGTGATAGAGAGAGAGAGAGAGAGAGAGAGAGAGAGAGAGAGAGAGAGAGAACTCATCGGTGCTGTATAGAACTAATTCTGATATATGGATGCGAATCATGGACAGTAGACAAACAAATGAAAATACGATTAGAGGCCACAGAGATGGGATTTCTCAGAAGAATGTTGAAAGTTCCCTGGACAGCTAAAAAGACCAATGAGGAAGTTCTCAAAGAGGCCAACACAAAAAGGGAGCTCTTAAAAAAACATCAGAAAGAAGCAATCAACATTTTTCGGGCACATCATGAGAAGAGGAAAGTTGGAATACTTGGTTACAACTGACAAAATAAAAGGAAAGAGAGATCGCGGACGACAAAGAGAGAAGATACTAGATAGCTTGGTGTCATGGCATGAAAACAGTCAACAACAGAACTGATACGATGCACTGTAGATAGAAGATTGTGGAGGGACATGATCGCCTACGGCAACCGGTGTGGCACATGACAATGATTCAGGTTAATGATTTCAGCAGAGATAGCTTGGTTAGTTGTAAGAATTATAATAGAATATTCTGAGAATAGAATGAAGAAAGGCTTCCTCATTAGGCGTTACTGTGGAAACCACCTGGTAAAAGAAAACAAGGCAGACCAAGAGAATCGCTGAACAGAACAATTACTAGGGAAGGCTGAAAAATGGAACTAAGAAACAACGAAGAACTACATGAACTAGCAGCAAATCGTGAAATGTGAAGAACTATAACTTCCGCCCTATGTGCCGTCTTCGGCACAACAGAGAAATGAATGAAGGGAAAAGAATATTCATCTGAATAGATTATAATGTCTACGCCAGGCTTCCACATCATTCATTTGCTCTTTGTATAAATCTACATCAACCAAAGATCTACATAGCCGTCCACACGAATCCACAGCTTCCATCAGTGGCATACACATGTCTGTCGCTTTTTGTCTTCTGTCAAAAATATGTCACTTACTTACATCTGTCTGTCTCATATTTACATCAATCTGTCACATATTTACATCTGTCTGTCTAATATTTACATCTGTCTGTCACATATTTGCATCTGTCTGTCTCATATTTACATCAGTCTGTCTCTTACTTACATCTGTCTGTCTCATATTTATATCAATCTGTCACATATTTACATTTGTCTGTCACATATTTACATCTGTCTGTCTCATATTTACATCAGCCTGACTCTTAATTACATCTGTCTGTCTCATATTTATATCAGTCTGTCACATATTTACATTTGTCTGTCACATATTTACATCTGTCTGTCTCATATTTACATCAGCCTGACTCTTAATTACATCTGTCTGTCTCATATTTATATCAATCTGTCACATATTTACATTTGTCTGTCACATATTTACATTTGTCACCACTTATTTACATGGGAGCCGCGATAGCTCAGTGGTTAGAGAACTGGACAACAAAGGACAAGAGGTTATGGTTCGATCCCAACCAACGGCTTCCGGGTTCACCCATTCTTTAATGGGTACCGGATTTTTTTCTTGGAATGTAAAGCGGCACGAGCGTAATACCGACCACATTATCCCAAAAATCATGTGCCGAAGGTCTGTAAAAGTTATAGTCACTAACACCATATTCCCTATACACCACTTGGCGTGACGGGTGCACTTTAGTTTTTTTTTTTTACTGCTTACTTACATCTGTATGTCACTTACTTACATCTGTCTGTCACTTACTTACATCTGTATGTCACTTACTTACATCTGTATGTCACTTACTTACATCTGTCTGTCACTTACTTACATCTGTATGTCACTTACTTACATCTGTCTGTCACTTACTTACATCTGTCTGTCTCCAATTTACATGTGTCTGTCAATTACACATTAATTCCCTAACAACAACCCCCCCCCCCATTTCCACCACACACACCCCCTCCTCCCCTCCCCCCGTCCTAGTATGTGTCCTTACTATCGGGTGAGTAGATTTACTTTCGCTGCCCTCAACTTTTAGTTGTCCTTACTATCAAGTGAGCAGATTTACTTTCGCTGCCCTCAACTTTTAGTTGTCCTTACTATCGGGTGAGTAGATTTACTTTCGCTGCCCTCAACTTTTAGTTGTCCTTACTATCGGGTGAGTAGATTTATTTTCGCTGCCCTCAACTTTTAGTTGTCCTTACTATCGGGTGAGTAGATTTACTTTCGCTGCCCTCAACTTTTAGTTGTCCTTACTATCGGGTGAGTAGATTTACTTTCGCTGCCCTCAACTTTTAGTTGTCCTTACTATCGGGTGAGCAGATTTACTTTCGCTGCCCTCAACTTTTAGTTATCTTCACTATCGGGTGAGCAGATTTACTTTCGCTGCCCTCAACTTTTAGTTTCCATTTTTCTTGTCTCTTAACTCATGATCATTCTCCATCCCACACTCATACAGTGAGGACCTTCTACTCCAATCCCAGCTCACGTTTTTCTAGATTATATTTTCCGCCTTATTTTCACCGTTTCAGCTACTGCCTATGGTGTAGTTAAATTATATTATTCTTCTCTTGTGTGTCCGTCCCTTTGTTTTTTTATCCTTTTTCCCGAGAAAGACCGTGCCTAGACTAAACGTTACAGTTTTGCAATGTTCTCCTGTGTAAAGCTGTTACAATACACTACATCTACATCATTCCCTACCAATCAGCTTTACAGCAGCCACGTAATCACTTTCCTATTTCTGTTTCCACATAAAACTGTTACGTAAGTAGTATAGTATAGTAAAGAGCCCTCAAAGTAAGTAGTATAGTATAGTAAAGAGCCCTCTATGTAAGTAGTATAGTATAGTAAAGAGCCCTCTACGTAAGTTGTATAGTAAAGAGCCCTCTACGTAAGTAGTATAGTACAGTAAAGAGCCTTCTACGTAAGTAGTATAGTATAGTAAAGAGCCCTCTACGTAAGTAGTATAGTATAGTAAAGAGCCCTCTACGTAAGTAGTATAGTATAGTAAAGAGCCCTCTATGTAAGTAGTATAGTAAAGAGCCCTTTACGTAAGTTGTATAGTAAAGAGCCCTCTACGTAAGTAGTATTGTATAGTAAAGAGCCCTCTACGTAAGTAGTATAGTATCGTAAAGAGCTCTTTACGTAAGTAGTATAGTATAGTAAAGAGCCCTCTATGTAAGTAGTATAGTATAGTAAAGAGCCCTCTATGTAAGTAGTATAGAATAGTAAAGAGCCCTCTACGTAAGTAGTATAGTAAAGTGCCCTCTACATAAGTAGTATAGTAAAGAGCCCTCTACGTAAGTATTATAGTAAAGAGCCCTCTACGTAAGTAGTATAGTGAAGAGCCCTCTACATAAGTAGTATAGTAAAGAGCACTCTACGTAAGTAGAATAGTAAAGAGCCCTCTACGTAAGTAGTATAGTAAAGAGCCCTCTACGTAAGTAGTATAGTGTAGTAAAGAGCCTTCTACTTAAGTAGTATAGTAAAGAGCCATCTATATATATATATATATAGTAAAGAGCCCTCTACTTCCGTAGTATAGTAAAGCGCCCTCTACGTAAGTATATATATAGTAAAGAGCCCTCTACAAAAATTACATAGTAAAGAGCCCTCTACGTAAGTAGTATAGTAAAGAGCCCTCTACATAAGTAGTATAGTAAAGAGCCCTCTACTTCCGTAGTATAGTAAAGAGCCCTCTACTTCCGTAGTATAGTAAAGAGCCCTCTATGTACGTAGTATTGTAATGAGCCCTCTACTTAAATAGTAAAGTAAAGAGCCCTCTTCGCAAGTAGTATAGTAAAGAATCCTCTACGTTAGTATTATAGTAAAGAGCCCTCTACGTACCTAGTATTGTAAAGAGCCCTCTACGTAAATAGTAAAGTAAAGAGCCCTCTACGCAAGTAGTATAGTAAAGAATCCTCTACGTTAGTAGTATAGTAAAGAGCCCTCTACGTACATAGTATTGTAAAGAGCCCTCTACGTAAATAGTAAAGTAAAGAGCCCTCTACGCAAGTAGCATAGTAAAGAATCCTCTACGTTAGTAGTATAGTAAAGAGCCCTCTACGTACGTAGTATACTAAAGAGCCCTCTACATAAGTAGTAAAGTAAAGAGCCCTGTAAGTAAGTAGTGTAGTAAAGAATCCTCTACGTAAGTAGTATAGTAAAGATCCCTGTCACACTACGTGGCGAAAAGGGAGTCTGATGTTAGTGGCCATCACTGTTACAAACCTTCAGCACATGATTTTTGGGGTAATGTGCCCAGTATTACGCACGAGCCTCTTTACTTTCCCAGAAAAAAAAAAAATCAGGTACCCATTTTAAGGCTGTGTGACCGCGGAAGCTGTCGATCAGGATCGAACACGACTTCTTGTACTTTGTAGTACAAGACACGAACCACTGAGCTACCGCGTCTCCTACGTGCATCTACAACAGTCCATCGTCATAATTTACAAATTGACAAGAATTCTTTGACTTTTCCAGTATGTGATTAAGACCCATGTTATATGAGATTATTTTTCTATCTTTCTGTTTTTTCGTTCGCCAGCTTTTACCTCTGACGAAGTCCCTAGAGACTAGGAACTGAATTTTGCGTGTTAATCCATTTTTCCCTGGCAGCCGTGTGCACAGGGGTCCCTCGCCACAGAGGCAAATAACTCAGACTTCGGAGGTACTCATATTTTTTTCCGTCCATGAGTAATTGACGTTTCAAGCCGGGCCTCCCTGCTGAGACCAGGGCTGGTTGCCGCAGGGAGAAATCATAAATAAAAATCCCAACCGGTGTAGCCGGGATATGAACCACTCTCTGTCTCGAGGCCGGCGTCTTGCCTCGAGACCAACCAGTCCCCCCACACACATGAGATTATGAGAACCCCTCTCTGTGTACGGATTGTCTATTCCCACGTCGTAATCTTCTTTTTTTTTTTTCAAAATAAGAAGGATATTTATGATTTCTTGTTTCATGTCATTTCTTTCATTTTAAATCTCATTTTTACAGCTTCTCGGATATTTGTCCCCCCTCGTACAACCCTCGGTGGAAATCAATAAATGTGTTCGAGACAAATCCTCGTGGATGAAGATCTGTTTGGTCAACAATGTGAGAAGACACCGTGCCGCGCGTGTCATTAGCGGGACACAGATCTTCTGTTACGATTTTCTCATCATTATCAAGTTCCGTTGCACCCGTGAACGTGCCCTTCCTCTTATGGTTATTGTTAGTCGAAGGCACCGGTATCACTGCAAACGAATTAAAATCCATAATTGCTCAACCGATCGTGCCAGTGGAATCATCCGAATTAATATCTCATCTCACCTCATTATATATATGGCCCTTTTCGTCTTGTCAGACGGTCTAGTGGAGGCTATTGCGTATTTTTTTGAGGTATTGTTTTTGCCGAACAGCTTCTCTCGTGGCTAATTCTACCAATGTTTGACAAACACACGCGGTCACATAATGAACAGGTCAGGCTCGCTGATCCACAGGGTTTACCATCCTTTTTCATGAGTCTCTTCTCTTCTAAGTCCTGTCTTAGCACAGTCTCAAATGTTGTTATACCGTTCCTTATACATGTTCTCCATGATGTGCGATCACTTGCCAGATGTTGCCAGTCGTTTTCACAGATGGAGAAGTCTTTCAGAGATGATTTGCAGATATCTCTATATCGTAGTTTAGGTCTGCAGATTTGTCTTTTTCACTCATTGAAGGAGCTAAAGAAAGAGCTTTTCCCAGCTAAACCATCGAGGCTCTTGTGCAATGGGTAACTATATCTTATATGTGAATGGAGGAGACGGCGCGCCTCCCAGAACCGGAGCTGAAAGTTGTCAGCGACCCACAGCTGATGGCTTGCGCCAGGATCGGTGAACCAGAACCATCCAGACCATGCTCCACCTCTCCGCGGTGCCTCCAGTAACAGACTAACCTGTCTAGTCTGGGAAAACGAGTAGGGGTCGAAGAGGGAAGACAACCCGGTACTCAAAAATGTCGTGCTGAAGTCGGATGTGTTGGGCCGAAAGGCGCAAATATCACAGTTATACTATAAACTACAACACAACGCAGACACGCCCACTTACCGTCCTTTTAAGGGCGGATGATGAAGAGGAATATTCTAATCTACCAAAATACTCTAGAATACTTCAGTCATCGGGCGGACGCAAGCAAGCATATGTGAAAGGTTATTTTTCCATGCCTATTTTTTTTCCTTTTATATTTCTTGCTATTGCAACTTTCCTTCTTCAATGATAAGTTTCTGCATTTAGACGTCTAGACCAGCTTGGGTCACAAATAGGATTCTGTAAATGAGGTCTTCACCGGTTCCCCATTACATGTCATGTAAGGTTGTTTTTGATGGCCATTTTTGTGTTCTTAAGGTGTTGAGAGTGCTGCAGTCCTGTAGGATATGTTCTGGAGTTTGTCTGGATGCTCCTGTGTTGAGAGTGCTGCAGTCCTGTAGGATATGTTCTGGAGTTTGTCTGGATGCTCCTGTGTTGAGAGTGCTACAGTCCTGTAGGATATGTTCTGGAGTTTGTCTGGATGCTCCTGTGTTGAGAGTGCTACAGTCCTGTAGGATATGTTCTGGAGTTTGTTTGGATGCCCCTGTGTTGAGAATGCTGCAAGCCTGTAGGATATGTTCTGGAGTTTGTCTGGATGCTCCTGTGTTGAGAGTGCTACAGTCCTGTAGGATATGTTCTGGAGTTTGTCTGGATGCTCCTGTGTTGAGAGTGCTACAGTCCTGTAGGATATGTTCTGGAGTTTGTTTGGATGCCCCTGTGTTGAGAATGCTGCAAGCCTGTAGGATATGTTCTGGAGTTTGTCTGGATGCTCCTGTGTTGAGAGTGCTACAGTCCTGTAGGATATGCTCTGAAGTTTGTCTGGATATTCCTGTGTTGAGAGAGCTACATGCCTGTAGAATATGCTTTGGAGTTTGTCTGGATATTCCTGTGTTGAGAGAGCTACATGCCTGTAGAATATGCTCTGGAGTTTATCTGGATGCTCCTGTGTTGAGAGTGTTACAGGCCTGTAGGATATGTTCTGTAGTTTGTCTAGATACTTCACAGTCGCACGTTACAAAGTCACATCTTGTGTAGGTGTGATCTGAGGCCACGGTGATCCGTTCTGAGTCTGAATATCTTGGACTGCTCATATCTGCGAGTCTGTCATGTTCTGGCTCATATTTCCCATATAACTCTCTCCATTCTGTTTTCCTAGCTTGTTTAATTTGTCATGTTTTGACTTATATTTTCAACAGAACTCTCTCATTTCTGTTTTGCTGTTCCGATAATTTCAAGCGTTCCTCTTTTGGCTCAAACAAGATGCTATCATTTCATCTTTTAGCTGTTTATTTTCCTGTGAGACAACTCTGACAGAAGCCTCCGTGGCTGAGTGGTTGGTGCGTTCCCTTCCTGATCCGACGAGTCCGTGTTCATTTCTAAGAAGTGGCGGATTTCGTTTGGATAACATGGCTTCTGGGTCATCCAATCCTTAAAAATAGGTACCATATATTTTTTTGAGAAGTAAAGGCAGCCTGGCGTGATATCAATATCACCCAAAAAGTGCAGTTGGTCTAATATGGCCTCACATAAAATATTTCCCATGCTGCTAATTATTTAACTGAAATAAACATCTCACCAACTAGGACATTCTAAAAGAGGCCAACACAAAAAGGTAGCTCCTAAAAAAACATCAGAAAGAAACAATCAACATTTTTAGAGCACATCATGAGAAGAATGCCCTCCGAGATGTGGGAAGAGCACAGGACTTCGACAAACACAGATCCACGTCACTTCTTCTGATGAAAGAGATGGGAGTTAAGATGGGCACAGCCAGAAATGAGAAACTTAGTGGCCGTGTAAGAAGACTTATCAACCAACACAGAACTGGAGTCGTCAGTCGCTGGACACTGAGGGAATTGCTGAGGAGGGGATCTGAGCACCTATGGACATGTTCGGAGTGCAATGATGATGACCCGCAAATAACCCAATAACCCAATCATGAGAAGAGGAAAGTTGGAATACTTGGTTACAACTGGCAAAATACATGGAGAGAGAGATCGCGGGCGACGTAGAGAAAAGATACTAATCAGCTTGGTATCATGGGAGCGGCGATAGCTCAGTGGTTAGTGGACTGGACTACGAAGGACAAGGGGTAGGGTTCGATCCTAACCGAGGGCTTCCGGGTTCACCCAGCCTTTAATGGGTACTTGATTTTTTTCTGGAAAGTGAAGCGGCACGGGCGTAATACCGACCACATTACCCCAAAAATCATGTGCTGAAGGTCTGTAAAAGTTATGGTCACTAACACCATATTCCCTATACACCACTTGGCGTGACGGGGGTACTTTACTTTACTT
Organism: Megaustenia siamemsis; assembly: GCA_032433765.1. Lineage (NCBI taxonomy): Eukaryota > Metazoa > Mollusca > Gastropoda > Stylommatophora > Ariophantidae > Megaustenia > Megaustenia siamemsis. The sequence continues at coordinate 51,710,919 of JAVIAB010000107.1, read as the reverse complement.
TCTTGTGTGTCATGGCATGAAAAACAGTCAACAACAGAATTGATACGATGTCCACACATTCTCCACACACTCTCCACACACCCACATACCCACACCTACACACTCACCACACATCCACACTCTCCACACACCCACACACTCTCCACACACCCACATACCCACACCTACACACTCACCATACATCCACACACTCTCCACACACTCTCCACACGCCCACACACTCACCAAACATCCACACACCCACACACTCACCACACATCCACACACTTTCCACACACCCACATACCCACACCTACACACTCACCACACATCCACACACTCACCAAACATCCACACACTCTCCACACACCCACACACCACACACTCTCCACACACCCACATACCCACACCTACACACTCACCACACACTCTCCACACACCCACATACCCACACCTACACACTCACCACACACCCACACACTCACCAAACATCCACACACTCTCAACACACCCACCCACTCTCCACACACCCACACACTCTCCACAAACTCACCAAACATCCACACACTCTCCACACACTCTCCACACACCCACACACTCACCACACACCCACACACTCTCCACACACCCACACACTCATCACACACCCACACACTCACCAAACATCCACACACTCTCCACACACCCACACACTCACCACACATCCACACACTCTCCATACACCCACACACTCACCACACATCCACACACTCTCCACACACTCACACACTCACCACACACCCACACACTCACCAAACATCCACACACTCTCCACACACTCTCCACACACCCACACACTCACCACACACTCTCCACACACCCACACCTACACACTCACAACTCGCCCACATGCCATGACATCAAACTCTCCCACCCTCCATATTTATTTAATTTCCTTTGTTTATTGACGATATTTCCTGAGCGCAGGTTATGGCCGCCGATATCTCGATTTTTCTGTCGAAACAAATTGCTGGCTATGATTAATATCAAGTTACAGGCGCTAGATGCCAACATCACATTAAACAAAAGCAACCTGCTGGAAACAATCGATAGAGGTAAATAAAAAAAATATATAAAAACTATTGTGCTGAATTATATATCATTATCATCATCATCATGTGCCATACCGGTTGCCGTTGGTGATCATGTCCCTCCACAATCTTCTATCTACAGTGCATCGTATCAGTTCTGTTGTTGACTGTTTTCCATGCCATGACACCAAGTTATCCAGTATTTTCTCTCTTTGTCGTCCGCGATCTCTCTTTCCTTTTATTTTGCCAGTTGTAACCAAGTATTCCAACTTTCCTCTTCTCATGATATGCCCGAAAAATGTTGATTGCTTCTTTCTGATGTTTTTTAAGAGCTCCCTTTTTGTGTTGGCCTCTTTGAGAACTTCCTCATTGGTCTTTTTAGCTGTCCAGGGAACTTTCAACATTCTTCTGAGAAATCCCATCTCTGTGGCCTCTAATTGTCTTTTTATTTGGAATTATATATAAAAGAAAAAAAAAACTGCCTCATTTGACAAATATTCAAACATTCTCTGCTTCATCATTATCAGCATCTCCTTCGCGTTGTTATCAATATTATCATCATCGACGGGGATAATTCGACGACTAACTGTGTTTCATATGTTCGGATTTGGAGTCAAAAACGATGTTCTAAAATCATCAAGCGTTATTCTTTATTTCTTTTCTCTTTCTTAATGATACCTAAAAAGTGTCGTGGTTTATATCATTTGTCGTTCTTGAGCAGCTCGAACTGTCTGAATTGGTGATTTTCCTTTGTTGTTACATGTCTCTATCACTGCATCTATCCATCTTTTTCTTTTCTCTTTCTCACTGATACCTAAAAGGTGCCGTTGTTTATATCATTTGTCGTTCTTGAGCTGCTCGAACTGTCTGAATTGGTGACTTTCCTTTGTTGTTACATGTTTCTGTCACTGCATCTATCCATCTTCTTCTGGGTCTTCCTCTTGATCTTTTTCCATGCATTCTCGAGAAGAACGCCCTTGATGGTGATTGGTGAGGATTCATTCTGACCAGGTGGCCCAACCATTTAAGTTGTTGCTGTTCTATATATTCTTGGCAGGGTTTGGTTCCTACCATTTTGCTTATGGTTTCATTTGGTATTCTATCTCTTCTTGTGTTATTTGTTACTTTTCTCAAGCATCGCATCTCACATGTATTGATCTTTCTTGAATGTGATTTAGAAAGGGTCCATGTTTGACAAAATATGACGATCAACATTTTCAGGAGGACGTGAACTTCCGGACTATGTGGTGGATAGGCGTTAGGAACCTTTGAAGGCTATGTCTGAAAAGTGTTCCTTGTTGCAATTTCCAAGTCCGGCTTGTTGCAGGAGCTACTGAGTTTAGTGTTCTATGCACATCGTGAGCTGTGTGTTTCATCCGTTGTGATCGTGTTTCGATATTCCGATTATTTGCGATGATATCGTATGACACGGAACAGTTGGGTGTGTTCATTTTCAGTACGGTTTCGCCTTATGCCTTTTTATCGTGTGCTGAGACTGCGATGATGGGGTCTACAGCTACTTTTCTTTGTTTGGGAGATGAGTCAGTAATCCGGATGATTCCACTGGCACGGGTCGTTGAGCAATTATGGTTTTTAATTCGTTTGCAGTGATACCGGGGCCTTCCATAACCATAACAATATCAATAACCATCATCTCTATTATCATTATAATTATGAACATCTTCATCATCATCATCATCTTCATCATCATCATCATCATCACCATCATCATCTCCGTCGTCGTCGTCGTCGTCATCAATAATACCATCATCTCCACTATCATTATAATCATAAACATCTTCATCATCATCTTCATCATCATCACCATCATCATCTCCGTCGTCGTCATCATCAGTAATACCATCATCTCCACTATCATTATAATCATAAACATCTTCATCATCATCTTCATCATCATCACCATCATCATCTCCGTCGTCGTCGTCATCAGTAATACCATCATCACCATTATCATTATAATCATAAACATCTACTATTACTTTCTCATCACCCTCGTCATTTTTGTTTTGTTTATTTTCCTCTTTCTTTGTTCCTTCTTCTTCTTCCATTCGTCCTACTCTACTTCGCTTCCTCTCATTTCGGGGGTAGGACGGAGATGGAAAGTTCTAATCCTTGATCTCCTGGTAACCTCGTCATGTGATGCTGCTGTAGAGTCATCTAGATCTTGTCATTCCATTTTACTTTTGATTTACCTCAGTCTCTTTCTTCTTCCTCTCTTCTCGTTATAGCCAGATCTCCCACAGAACGTTACATTGCTCACATCCCGTCTGAAAGAATCTCAGTCTCTAGCTAGATCTCCCACAGAACGTTACATTGCTCACATCCCGTCTGAAAGAATCTCAGTCTCTAGCTAGATCTCCCACAGAACGTTGCATTGCTCACATCCCGTCTGAAAGAATCTCAGTCTCTAGCTAGATCTCCCACAGAACGTTGCATTGCTCACATCCCGTCTGAAAGAATCTCAGTCTCTAGCTAGATCTCCCACAGAACGTTGCATTGCTCACATCCCGTCTGAAAGAATCTCAGTCTCTAGCTAGATCTCCCACAGAACGTTACATTGCTCACATCCCGTCTGAAAGAATCTCAGTCTCTAGCTAGATCTCCCACAGAACGTTACATTGCTCACATCCCGTCTGAAAGAATCTCAGTCTCTAGCTAGATCTCCCACAGAACGTTACATTGCTCACATCCCGTCTGAAAGAATCTCAGTCTCTAGCTAGATCTCCCACAGAACGTTACATTGCTCACATCCCGTCTGAAAGAATCTCAGTCTGTAGCTAGATCTCCCACAGAACGTTACATTGCTCACATCCCGTCTGAAAGAATCTCAGTCTCTAGCTAGATCTCCCACAGAACGTTACATTGCTCACATCCCGTCTGAAAGAATCTCAGTCTCTAGCTAGATCTCCCACAGAACGTTACATTGCTCACATCCCGTCTGAAAGAATCTCAGTCTCTAGCTAGATCTCCCACAGAACGTTACATTGCTCACATCCCGTCTGAAAGAATCTCAGTCTCTAGCTAGATCTCCCACAGAACGTTGCATTGCTCACATCCCGTCTGAAAGAATCTCAGTCTCTAGCTAGATCTCCCACAGAACGTAGCATTGCTCACATCCCGTCTGAAAGAATCTCTGTCTCTAGCCAGATCTCCCACAGAACGTTACATTGCACACATCCCGTCTGAAAGAATCTCAGTCTCTAGCCAGATCTCCCACAGAACGTTGCATTGCTCACATCCCGTCTGAAAGAATCTCTGTCTCTAGAGCCATATCCTCAGCTGTCATGTTCAAAGTCTCTTTGGTATCTTGAAACCACCTTCTTCTTTGTCCTTTGATTTTTTCCACCTGGTATGTTATTCAAGTGCGCAACCTATTTCATTTTATTTACAATATATGTTCTATACTTATTTGTTGTTATTTTGGATGTCCCACCTCATGCTTAAAGACTTCCTATTTAATGGCATCAATTTCATCATCTAGAACACGGATGGCCAATTAAGTGCCCGCGGGCCACAAGTGGCCCGCGACGTCCTTTTTGTGACCCGCGGCGGATAAAAAATAAAATCAGGTTGCAATGAGCAAAATGTCCTGGGGTAAATTGATTTAAAATGTGTTATTAACATTAACTTCTACCGTGGAGAAAGCTAACTCAAATATTTCCTAGTAGACCTATGTTTAAAACTCGGAACACTCTAGTAGTTAGTTTAACGTCAACTTCCCGCCATCCCCGGCCCATCTTTTTTTTCCTTTTGATCATCCTGCGACCGACTTAAACAAAGGAAGAAGCCAACGAATGGTTCTAGAGCCGACTCTCAGTTCGGCGAGTTCAAACAGTTTCCGTCAAGAAATACTGTCAGTTACCCACCTCCTCCACCCCAACACATTCACCTCACAATTATTTTACTTTCAGTTTCTTTCTCCCCAAACCTCTTTTCATCAGTCAAAATTATACATCCGATCTGATCATTCTGATTTTGTCGAGTTACAGTGAACAGTTCCATTTTCACAGGAAACAGTGCTATTGTTGTAATCTGTGTTTTCATTGTCTGTTGCTTCGGTCGTGGTATAATATGAACAATAAACGTCAATTAAATGGAAAAATCAGATTTTTTCATGAGAAATGGGAACATGATTTTTTTATTTATCAACAATAAGGATAGCAAACCGCAGTGCCTTGTGTTTGCAAGTGTTGTCTGTAAATAAAGAGCATAATCTTAAACGGCATTACACACAGCACCACGCCGCTAAATACAAGGACTACATTGGTACAATACGTTCTACACTTGTGTGCGATTTGAAGAAAAAGGTTAGTACTCAGAAATCTGTATTTACTACATTAACAACAAAACAAACAAGTTCCTTAATGGCATCGTTTGTTGTAAGCGCAGAGATAGCGAAATTTAAAAAATCATTATGTGACGGTGACTCCATTGCCCAGCATTACACTACATTATACACCAGGAGGCGCTGTGTGGCAAGATTCTAGACGTGGAGGGTGTTATGAAAACTGTAATAAAGTGTGTGAATTTAATAAAAGGCGGGAATCGGTCTTTGACAAACCGACAGTTTATAAATTTTCTATCAGAAGTTAAGGCGGAATATGGCGATTTGGTGCTCTACACACAAGTTATTGGGTTATTTGCGGGTCATCATCATTGCACTCCGAACATGTCCATAGGTGCTCAGATCCCCTCCTCAGCAATTCCCTCAGTGTCCAGCGACTGACGACTCCAGTTCTATGTTGGTTGATAAGTCTTCTTACACGGCCACTAAGTTTCTCATTTCTGGCTGTGCCCAACTTAACTCCCATTTCCATCATCCGAAGAAGCGACGTTGATCTATGTTTGTCGAAGTCCTGTGCTCTTCCCACATCTCGGAAGGCATTGTTGATGTCCGCCCGATCCATCGGTTGCCCGTCCTCAACGACAGCGCAGCTAGCCAACCTGTCCGCTCTCTCATTTCCCCGTACTCCCGCATGTCCAGGGACATAGACAAAGGTGACCTTACGTATTTTGGATTTCTGCAACGACTCTACACATTGCATGCGTACAGAGCCCGCCTCCACTTTTTTTTATCATGCTCATCGAATCACTCAGTATACATGCGTGGGTGTAGTCTTGTGACTAACCATTTGAATGCCTTGGTCACTGCCATCACCTCCATTGTCATGCTACTCGTGGTCATGACGTATGCACCACTGTCTTCCTTGACTATTCTACACACAAGTACGCTGGCTAAGCAGAGGGAATTGTTTGAGGCGGTTTTTTGCTTTGAGAAACGAGATAAAGCAGTTTTTAGAGAAACATGATACCAACAAAGAACTGATCAGAAAAATGTCTGATCCACACTTTAACAGCGTGTTGGCCTTTTTAACTGATATCACCCAGCACATGAATAAACTCAACGTGAAGCTACAGGGACGTTCCCAAACAGTCTCAGATTTGGTAGGACACCTAGATGGATTTATCAGTCAACTGAAAGTTTTTAGATTTACCCTGGTCAAAGAAAACTTCATTCATTTTCCTTCGTGCAAAGAATTGGTTGAGGAGCGCAGTGACACTGATTTCAAATTTTCTGTATTAATGTTAGACAAACTATTGGAGCAATTCAATGAACGATTTTCTGACTTCAGTGGTATACGACCAGAACTGGCATTGTTTAACAACCCTATGAAGTGTGACATTTTCCAACAACATGACACTTTTCAGTTGGAGTTATGTAACCTCCAAAGTGAACCCTTTTTCCAATCAAGGATGGAGATAAGAGTTGACTTTTGGAAACGTGTGCCACGGGAAAAATATCCCGCATTGAGTGATTTCAGTTTGAAAATTACTTCTATGTTCGGAAGCACATATATATGTGAATGCGCTTTTTCAACAATGAAGGAGATTAACTCGTCACAAAGAAACCGACTCACTGATGGCCACCTTCAGGATTTATTACGAATATCATCATCATCTTTACACATTGACTTTGATGAACTTGTTGCTGCACATGAACGTCCACATTGTTCTCTTTAAGGTTTGTTACATGTCAACTTTAAAATGACCTAACTAAAACATGTTTGTTAAACAATATAAATAGCAAGTTTTATTCATTTTTATAAATCAACTAGGCATTTTTAACTCTGTTGCAATAAAATGATTTATGTAAGCAAATAATGCCGATAAATAACAAAAATATTACCTTAAAACAAATGCCAAGTTTATTTGTATTGATGTTGTTATGTGTGTGGTCCGCCACACAAAAAAATAATTAAAAAGTGGCCCGCCATTTGAAAGAAATTGGCCATCCCTGCTCTAGAATATCGTTAGTTTTGTAAACTTATCAGATTGCAATAGCTAATCTCTATAGGTAACAGAGAACAAGAGTAGATGTGCAGCTAATCTCTATAGGTAACAGAGAACAAGAGTAGATGTGCAGCTAATCTCTATAGGTAACAGAGAACAAGAGTAGATGTGCAGCTAATCTCTATAGGTAACAGAGAACAAGAATAGATGTGCTACTAATCTCTATAGATCCCTAATAAATCTAAAGAATAGACAATGATGAGATTTGTTCACAACATAATAAAATAGCCTCGTTGTCGCAACTTATTCTTGTTTTCGTCATGGACATCTATGGTTAATAACACAACAGAGATGAGGTCAAACCACGGAATGCAAGAATAAGGGACACAATCTGCAAAGAGCACATGAACAATGGGAGTATTAGCTTATCAGGCGGGTTGAGAATATGTTGAAAGCTGAACACTTACCATCTCTGAATAAATATCATGAACCATCCTTGCATCCACAGCTCCGTTCGTCAACCATGTTGCCATGGTAACCAGATATGTTAGAATTACCTCTGTCAAATTACTCTTCATGACGTCACTGTCATGTGATAATTCCAACCAATCAAAAGACGTGGAATTGTAACTTTCATAAAATTGTCAACGATTTACAAGACACCCTTGCTTCTATCCAATACTCCTGTTGTCTTGTTCCTGACGCATATCAAGAAAAACACATTTTTTTCACGGTTTTTGCATAACAAATTCATAATCCATTGTGAAAGTTAATACTGAATTATTTTGACACGTTCCTTGGCATATTTTGTTAAGCCCTTAAGAGAAAATGCTGCTAAATATTTCTCTAGCAGTGCATCCAATTTTGCATAGAAGTTAGTGCTGTTTTATACCGATACTTTAGCTGTCTTGTTTCATCGCTCACCTTGGGTGCAATAAAGATATGTAATTTAATAACGGTGCTTCCAATTTCTAGTGGAGAATTTATTGTCTTGTTATTCTGGCATTTTCATTGCGTTATTTTATAATTTTCTTCCAAAATTATAACGATGTGTGAGTCTTGAATTGAGCCAACCAGTTCCAGGGATACGTCAGAGTTTTGAGTTTTATGCTAATGATGCTGTATTACTAGGAGACAATTCCTAGATCTCTAAATCAATTATTTAATGAAATAAACAGGACGAGTTAAAAAAAATATGGATTAGATATGAATATCAAAAAGACTAAAATTATGATTATAAACAAAGATAACACTCAAAACCTACAAGTGGATATCAAAGTTGATGGAATAGACCTGGAGACAGTTCAGAACTACAACACGCTTCAGTATTTGAGAATAGAGCGATGTCATCTAAAACTATAGAACGATGTCATCTAAAACTATAGAGCGATGTCATCTAAAACTATAGAGCGATGTCATCTAAAACTATAGAACGATGTCATCTAAAACTATAGAGCGATGTCATCTAAAACTATAGAACGATGCCATCTAAAACTATAGAGCGATGTAATCTAAAACTATAGAACGATGTCATCTAAAACTATAGAGCGATGTAATCTAAAACTATAGAACGATGCCATCTAAAACTATAGAGCGATGTAATCTAAAACTATAGAGCGATGTAATCTAAAACTATAGAACGATGTAATCTAAAACTATAGAACGATGTAATCTAAAACTATAGAGCGATGTAATCTAAAACTATAGAACGATGTAATCTAAAACTATAGAACGATGTAATCTAAAACTAGAGTACGACGAAATCTAAACCTAGAGAACGAAGTAATTTAAAACTATAGAACGATGTAATCTAAAACTATAGAACGATGTAATCTAAAACTATAGAACGATGTAATCTAAAACTATAGAACGATGCCATCTAAAACTATAGAACGATGTCATCTAAAACTATAGAACGATGTCAGCTAAAACTATAGAACGATGTCAGCTAAAACTATAGAACGATGTCATCTAAAACTATAGAACGACGTAATTTAAAACTATAGAACGATGTCATCTAAAACTATAGAACGATGTAATCTAAAAATATAGAACGATGTAATCTAAAACTATAGAGCGATATCAGCTAAACCTATAGAACGATGTCATCTAAAACTATAGAACGATGTCATCTAAAACTATAAAACGATGTAATCTAAAACTATAGAACGATGTAATCTAAAACTATAGAACGATGTAATCTAAAACTATAGAACGATGTAATCTAAAACTATAGAACGATGTAATCTAAAACTATAGAACGATGTAATCTAAAACTATAGAACGATGTAATCTAAAAATATAGAACGATGTAATCTAAAACTATAGAACGACGTAATCTAAAACTATAGAACGATGTCATCTAAAACTATAGAACGATGTAATCTAAAACTATAGAACGATGTAATCTAAAATTATAGAACGACGTAATCTAAAACTATAGAGTGGCGTAATCTAAAACTATAGAGCGACGTAATATAAAACTATAGAGCGACGTGATCTAAAACTATTGAGCGACGTAATCTAAAACTATAGAGTGACGTAATCTAAAACTATAGAGTGACGTAATCTAAAACTATAGAGCGACGTAATCTAAAACTATAGAACGGCGTAATCTAAAACTATAGAACGATGTAACATAAAACTATAGAGCGACGTAATCTAAAACTATACAACGACGTAATCTAAAACTATAGAACGACGTAATCTAAAATTATAGAACGACGTAATCTAAAACTATAGAGCGACGTAATCTAAAACTATAGAGCGACGTAATCTAAAACTATAGAACGACGTAATCTAAAACTATAGAACGATGTAATCTAAAACTATAGAGCGACGTAACCTTAAACTATAGAACGACGTAATCTAAAACTATAGAGCGACGTAATCTAAAACTATAGAACGACGTAATCTCAAACTATAGAACGATGTAATCTAAAAACTATAGAACGACGTAATCTAAAACTATAGAAAGACGTAATCTAAAACTATAGAACGATGTAATCTAAAACTATAGAGCGACGTAATCTAAAACTATAGAACTATGTAACTGGCTTATTCTACAGTTCTAGACATATAAAGTTCTTGTTTGTCTGTAGATTCTGGTTATCCTACAGTTCTAGACATATAAAGTTCTTGTTTGTCTGTAGTTCTGGTTATTCTACAGTTCTAGACTTATAAAGTTCTTGTTTGTCTGTAGATTCTGGTTATCCTACAGTTCTAGACATATAAAGTTCTTGTTTGTCTGTAGTTCTGGTTATTCTACAGTTCTAGACATATAAAGTTCTTGTTTGTCTGTAGTTCTGGTTATTCTACAGTTCTAGACATATAAAGTTCTTGTTTGTCTGTAGATTCTGGTTATCCTACAGTTCTAGACATATAAAGTTCTTGTTTGTCTGTAGATTCTGGTTATCCTACAGTTCTAGACATATAAAGTTCTTGTTTGTCTGTAGTTCTGGTTATTCTACAGTTCTAGACATATAAAGTTCTTGTTTGTCTGTAGATTCTGGTTATCCTACAGTTCTAGACATATGAAGTTCTTGTTTGTCTGTAGTTCTGGTTATCCTACAGTTCTAGACATATGAAGTTCTTGTTTGTCTGTAGTTCTGGTTATTCTACAGTTCTAGACATATAAAGTTCTTGTTTGTTTGTAGTTCTGTTTATCCTACAGTTCTAGACATATAAAGTTCTTGTTTGTCTGTAGTTCTGGTTATTCTACAGTTCTAGACATATAAAGTTCTTGTTTATTTGTAGTTCTGGTTATCCTAATGTTCTAGACATATGAAGTTCTTGTTTGTCTGTAGTTCTGGTTATTCTACAGTTCTAGACATATAAAGTTCTTGTTTGTCTGTAGATTCTGGTTATCCTACAGTTCTAGACATATAAAGTTCTTGTTTGTCTGTAGTTCTGGTTATTCTACAGTTCTAGACATATAAAGTTCTTGTTTGTCTGTAGATTCTGGTTATCCTACAGTTCTAGACATTTGAAGTTCTTGTTTGTCTGTAGTTCTGGTTATCCTACAGTTCTAGACATATGAAGTTCTTGTTTGTCTGTAGTTCTGGTTATTCTACAGTTCTAGACATATAACGTTCTTGTTTGTTTGTAGTTCTGGTTATCCTACAGTTCTAGACATATAAAGTTCTTGTTTGTCTGTAGTTCTGGTTATTCTACAGTTCTAGACATATAAAGTTCTTGTTTGTTTGTAGTTCTGGTTATCCTACAGTTCTAGACATATGAAGTTCTTGTTTTTCTGTAGTTCTGGTTATTCTACAGTTCTAGACATATAAAGTTCTTGTTTGTTTGTAGTTCTGGTTATCCTACAGTTCTAGACATATAAAGTTCTTGTTTGTCTGTAGTTCTGGTTATTCTACAGTTCTAGACATATAAAGTTCTTGTTTGTTTGTAGATTCTGGTTATCCTAATGTTCTAGACATATGAAGTTCTTGTTTGTCTGTAGTTCTGGTTATCCTACAGTTCTAGACATATAAAGTTCTTGTTTGTTTGTAGTTCTGGTTATTCTAATGTTCTAGACATATGAAGTTCTTGTTTAACTGTAGTTCTGGTTATTCTACAGTTCTAGACATATGAAGTTCTTGTTTGTCTGTAGTTCTGGTTATCCTAAAGTTCTAGACATATGAAGTTCTTGTTTGTCTGTAGTTCTGGTTATCCTACAGTTCTAGACATATAAAGTTCTTGTTTGTCTGTAGTTCTGGTTATTCTACAGTTCTAGACATATAAAGTTCTTGTTTGTCTGTAGTTCTGGTTTTTCTACAGTTCTAGACATATAAAGTTCTTGTTTGTCTGTAGATTCTGGTTATCCTACAGTTCTAGACATATAAAGTTCTTGTTTGTCTGTAGATTCTGGTTATTCTACAGTTCTAGACATATGAAGTTCTTGTTCGTCTGTAGTTCTGGTTATTCTACAGTTCTAGACATATAAAGTTCTTGTTTGTTTGTAGATTCTGGTTATTCTACAGTTCTAGACATATAAAGTTCTTATTTGTCTGTAGTTCTGGTTATCCTAATGTTCTAGACATATAAAGTTCTTGTTTGTCTGTAGTTTTGGTTATCCTAATGTTCTAGACATATAAAGTTCTTGTTTGTCTGTAGTTCTGGTTATCCTACAGTTCTAGACATATGAAGTTCTTGTTTGTCTGTAGTTCTGGTCATTCTACAGTTCTAGACATATGAAGTTCTTGTTTGTCTGTGGTTCTGGTTATCCTACAGTTCTAGACATATAAAGTTCTTGTTTGTCTGTAGTTCTGGTTATCCTACAGTTCTAGACATATAAAGTTCTTGTTTGTCTGTAGTTCTGGTTATCCTAATGTTCTAGACATATAAAGTTCTTGTTTGTTTGTAGTTCTGGTTATCCTACAGTTCTAGACATATGAAGTTCTTGTTTGTCTGTAGTTCTGGTTATCCTAATGTTCTAGACATATAAAGTTCTTGTTTGTTTGTAGTTCTGGTTATCCTACAGTTCTAGACATATAAAGTTCTTGTTTGTTTGTAGTTCTGGTTATCCTACAGTTCTAGACATATAAAGTTCTTGTTTGTCTGTAGTTCTGGTTATCCTACAGTTCTAGACATATAAAGTTCTTGTTTGTCTGTAGTTCTGGTTATCCTACAGTTCTAAACATATAAAGTTCTTGTTTGTCTGTAGATTCTGGTTATCCTACAGTTCTAGACATATAAAGTTCTTGTTTGTCTGTAGATTCTGGTTATCCTACAGTTCTAAACATATAAAGTTCTTGTTTGTCTGTAGTTCTTGTTCTCAATCAGTATGACAGTCTAGACTATTAGAAACTATAAATGTCACCATGTGACATATGATGTCACTTTTATAAAGGAGTAAGTTGGTGTTTTTGCAATCTAAAGAAATAGGATTAACTTTTGTTCCTATTTTCATGCAGTTCAAGAAATATGTAGTTCTTGTTTGCCTGAGGTCTTATTTTCTTGAAGTTCTACATAAATCAAGTTCCTGGCTTATCTGTAGTTCTTATTATCATGCACCTTCTTGAAGGGAGTCTAACGAAGAGAATTAAACTGGAGACTAAACACGGTCCATCTGGAACATGAAGTCGGAGCGCTATCCACTGAGAAACTGGCTCTCTTCTGAAAAAGAAAATAGAAAAAAAAATCGTTATATATATTTTTTTAAAAGAGTGCGAAATACTAATTGGATGTCCATGTTGTGCACCTTTGAAGACAGGTTGTAACAAATATGGAGATAATGATGAAACAAAACACTTGAGAAGGGAATGAAGTTATGAAATAGACGTCCGGTAAGATAATGGCAGATAGCAGGTAGGAGAAATGAAAAAAATATAGAGAAAAACATAGAAATACGACACAATGAGAACAACGTTTCGACTCAGTAGGCCTTCAGCAGGTACAAATATATAACACAAACACACACACACAGATATGTGTTTAAAACTAAAAAATAATAAATAATAATAAAATAATAATTTAACTGTGTGTGTTATATATTTTTCCCCTGCTGAAGGCCTATTGAGCCGAAACGTTGTTCTAATTTGAGTCGTCCACATATTACCTAGATAAATTTAACCATACTGTTTTTTTTTATTTTATTTTATTTTTGTTCCCCAATATTGTGTTTCGTTTCTCCTTACAATTAGCTTGACTGCAGCTTCGCATTTTTAAGCATTTCTTTGCTAATACCCGGATGACAATTGTGTGTTATTATCAAAAGTGCTCACTGAATGTACATGTTGCCCTGCTTTAGCAGAGACTGGTGCAGTCGCTTACGTCGACTCGGTTGCATTATTTGTTTTCAATTGTTTTTTTTTCCGACGGAAATATAGTGAGTAATTAACACGTAACTGTAGACGCTCTTTAGATAGAAATATAGTAAGTAACACGAAACTGTAGACGCTCTTTCATAGAAGATATAGGTTGAAGACCTATGCTCTACAGGAACATGAGAGTGTTTGTTGAAGACCTATGCTCTACAGGAACTTGAGAGTGTTTTTTGAAGACCTATACTGTACAGGAACTTGAGAGTGTTTGTTGAAGACCTATGCTCTACAGGAATTTGACAGTGTTTGTTGAAGACCTATGCTCTACAGGAACTTGAGAGTGTTTGTTGAAGACCTATGCTCTACAGGAACTTGAGAGTGTTTGTTGAAGACCTATGCTCACAGGAACTTGAGAGTGTTTGTTGAAGACCTATGCTCTACAGGAAGTTGAGAGTGTTTGTAGAAGACCTATGCTGTACAGGAACTTGAGAGTGTTTGTTGAAGACCTATGCTGTACAGGAAGTTGAGAGTGTTTGTAGAAGACCTATGCTGTACAGGAACTTGAGAGTGTTTGTTGAAGACCTATGCTCTACAGGAAGTTGAGAGTGTTTGTAGAAGACCTATGCTCTACAGGAACTTGAGAGTGTTTGTTGAAGACCTATGCTCTACAGGAATTTGACAGTGTTTGTTGAAGACCTATGCTCTACAGGAACTTGAGAGTGTTTGTTGAAGACCTATGCTCTACAGGAAGTTGAGAGTGTTTGTAGAAGACCTATGCTGTACAGGAACTTGAGAGTGTTTGTTGAAGACCTATGCTCTACAGGAAGTTGAGAGTGTTTGTAGAAGACCTATGCTGTACAGGAACTTGAGAGTGTTTGTTGAAGACCTATGCTTTACAGGAACTTGAGAGTGTTTGTTGAAGACCTATGCTCTACAGGAACTTGAGAGTGTTTGTAGAAGACCTATGCTGTACAGGAACTTGAGAGTGTTTGTAGAAGACCTATGCTCTACAGGAACTTGAGAGTGTTTGTTGAAGACCTATGCTCTACAGGAACTTGAGAGTGTTTGTTGAAGACCTATGCTTTACAGGAACCTGAGAGTGTTTGTTGAAGACCTATGCTCTACAGGAACTTGAGAGTGTTTGTTGAAGACCTATGCTTTACAGGAACTTGAGAGTGTTTGTTGAAGACCTATGCTCTACAGGAACTTGAGAGTGTTTGTAGAAGACCTATGCTGTACAGGAACTTGAGAGTGTTTGTAGAAGACCTATGCTCTACAGGAACTTGAGAGTGTTTGTTGAAGACCTATGCTCTACAGGAACTTGAGAGTGTTTGTTGAAGACCTATGCTTTACAGGAACCTGAGAGTGTTTGTTGAAGACCTATGCTCTACAGGAACTTGAGAGTGTTTGTTGAAGACTTATGCTCTACAGGAACTTGAGAGTGTTTGTTGAAGACCTATGGTCTACAGGAAGTTGAGAGTGTTTGTTGAAGACCTATGCACTAAAGGAACGTGAGAGTGTTTATTGAAAACCTATGCTCTACAGGAAGTTGAGAGTGTTTGTTGAAGCCCTATGCTGTACAGGAAGTTGAGAGTGTTTGTTGAAGACCTATGCATTACAGGAAGTTGAGAGTGTTTGTTGAAGACCTATGTTCTACAGGAACGTGAGAGTGTTTATTGACGCCCTATGCTGTACAGGAAGTTGAGAGTGTTTGTTGAGGACCTATGCTCTACAGGAAGTTGGGAGTGTTTGTTGAAGACCTATGCTGTACAGGAACTTGAGAATGTTTGTTGAAGACCTATGCTCTACAGGAACTTGAGAGTGTTTGTTGAAGACCTATGCTCTACAGGAAGTTGAGAGTGTTTATTGAAGACCTATGCTCTATAGGAAGTTAAAAGATAGAAGAGGGGGCCATCTCTCTTTAGGGGAATCTATGAGATGAAATAGAGTGGGTATGGGGACCTCTCGACTGCGATGAAACTGACTCCATGGACAGAATAGAATGTCTGGATGTTCATTGTGTGGGACAATCCAGTCTATTTGCATATTTCAGAATCTAGATCTATGGTTTTTTTTCTGAGAGAACTTTCATGGTAACAGATTTCTGAAACTGGATGTCAGCTTGTGACCTAAGGCAGGACACTTAAGTAGCGTATCTGTAGATATATAAATATCTTCATCAAGTGCCATGCTTGTTGGCGTAGGAGTCATGTCTCTCCACAACTTTCGATCTCGACAGTTATTTATCATTTCTGTTGTTGACCTTCTGCCAAGCCATTCTCTTAAGCTGTCTGTTACTTTTTCTCTTTGCTTCCCTCTATCCCTTCGTCCCTCAATTTTTCCAGTTGTTACAATATATTCCAGCTGTTCTCTTCTCATTACATGGCCAAAAAATGATGATTGTTTCTTCCTAATATTGGAAATTAGCTCTATTTTTGCTTTGGCCTCCTTCAGAACGTTTTCATTTTCATCACTCTTCTTAGCTGTCCGTGGTATTCTCAACATTCTTCTGTACAACCACATTTCTACAGCCTCCAGTGATTTTCATTTTTGTTGTCCTATTGTCCATGATAGGGTGTCCGGTTAGCGCAATCGATAGGCGGTTGGCTTACCACGGCAACAGCCGGGGTTCGTAATCCTGGCGAGGACACCTGGGTTTTACTAATTCCCTAAAAATTAGTAGGAGCCGCGATAGCTCAGTGGTTAGTGAACTGGACTACTACGGACAAGGGGTAGGGTTCGATCCCAACCGACGGCTCCGGGTTCACCCAGCCTTAAATGGGTACCGGATTTTTTCTGGGAAAGTAAAAGCAGCACGGGCGTAATACCGACCACATTACCCCAAAAATCATGTGCTGAAGGTCTGTAAAATATAGGGTCACTAACACCATATTTCCCTATACGCCACTTGGCGTGACGGGGGGTACTTTTTTTTTTACTATTGTCCATGATTCGCATCCGTATGTTGAGACTGGCTCTACATAACATTTAAGAACTCTTTTTCTTGTTTCTATCGTCAAAAATGGATTACACAGTATCTTCCTAATTTTATGGAAAGCTTTATTTGCCATATATATATATATTGACCTTTCAAGCCGTAGCCGGTCCATAGGTTATATATATATATATATATATATATATATCTTCACCACAGATGCTGGATAAAGGTGGTAGATTCACCATCTAAAGTTATATTTCACCACAGACTCATACACAAAATTAGAGAACCACTTATGAGAATAGATCTTCGATTTCCTATAGTCAAGGTCAGGTATTCGGGACAACTCTAACTGAATTCGTTCTAGTCAAACACCAAGATTTATCTTTCCTTGATTGCCCCAGGAAATGAACTCTAGTTCCAGGAATTGTGTGTACTCACTGATTTCCAGGAAAACATGTTGACATTTTTCTCTCATGTGCTGGGAGGAAGTCGATTCTGGTTTCGCTTCTGAGAATGTTTTCTTAGGTTGTTTCCAGGAAATTACTGCACATTTTATTATGTTTGGGAATTGTAGATTCTTTCTCTCTCTCACTCTCTCTTTCTCTCTCCCTCTTTCTCTCTCTTTCTCCCTCTCTCTCTGAGGGTAGGAGAAGAAAAGGGGGAGGGGGGCTACATGTCATGGGTTGATAAGTTTGAGGACATCAACGCAAGTAGCTTTGACAAACAATTGCGTGTTGTATATCTCAGTATATGTTTGGTATATCTCAGTATATGTTTGGTATTTCTCAGTATATGTTTGGTATATCTCAGTATATGTTTTCTATATCTCAGTATATGTTTGCTATATCTCAGTATATGTTTGGTAGATCTCAGTATATGTTTGGTAGATCTCAGTATATGTTTAATATATCTCAGTATATGTTTAATATATCTCAGTATATGTTTGGTAGATCTCAGTATATGTTTGGTAGATCTCAGTATATGTTTAATATATCTCAATTTATGTTTCGTATATTTCAGTATATGTTTAATATATCTCACTATATGTTTGGTATATTTGGTATATCTCAGTATATGTTTGTTATATCTCAGTATATGTTTGGTATATCTCAGTATATGTCTGGTATATCTCAATATATGTTTGGTATATCTCAGTATATGTTTGGTATATCTCAGTATATGTTTGCTATATCTCAGTATATGTTTGCTATATCTCAGTATATGTTTTCTATATCTCAGTATATGTCTGGTATATCTCAGTATATGTTTGCTATATCTCAGAATATGTTTGCTATATCTCAGTATATGTTTTCTATATCTCAGTATGTGTTTGCTATATCTCAGTATATGTTTAGTACATCTCAGTATATGTTTGCTATATCTCAGTATATGTTTACTATATCTCAGTATATGTTTGCTATATCTCAGTATATGTTTAGTATATCTCAGTATATGTTTGGTATATCTCAGTATATGTTTGCTATATCTCAGTATATGTTTGCTATATCTCAGTATATGTTTGTTATATCTCAGTATATGTTTGCTATATCTCAGTATATGTTTGCTATATCTCAGTATATGTTAGTTATATCTCAGTATATGTTTGTTATATCTCAGTATATGTTTGTTATATCTCAGTATATGTTTGTTATATCTCAGTATATGTTTGTTATATCTCAGTATATGTTTGTTATATCTCAGTATATGTTTGCTATATCTCAGTATATGTTTGCTATATCTCAGTATATGTCTGGTATATCTCAGTATATGTTTGTTATATCTCAGTATATGTTTGGTATATCTCAGTATATGTTTGTTATATCTCAGTATATGTTTGTTATATCTCAGTATATGTTTGCTATATCTCAGTATATGTTTGCTATATCTCAGTATATGTTTGCTATATCTCAGTATATGTTTGCTATATCTCAGTATATGTTTGAGGATAGCCTGAGTTTCCTTTATTTAAATTCATCTACTTCTTCTTCAGCGATCACGACGTCATTCAGACTAGGACTCCGGACTCCATGATAAAAGGCTCATGTCTGTTTAAGTGATTCGGTTGCCCGGCATAGTTTCTCTTCCAGGGAGGTGGGTGTGGACCACGTTGTTCTCCTCAGGTCTGTGTAGTGGGGGCAATTCTGTAGAACATGTAGATTTGATTGGTTATGGAAGGTCCCGGTATCACTGCAAACGAATTAAAATCCATAATTGCTCAACCGCCCGTGCCAGCGTAATCATCCGAATTAATATCTCCCAAACAAAGAAAGGTAACTGTAGTCCCCATCGTAGCAGTCTCAGCACACGCCAAAAGACATACAGCGAAACCGCGCAGAAAGTGAACACAGCCAACTGTTCCCTGTCATACGATATCATCATTCAACGTAAACAACTGGAATATCGAAACATGATCAAAACGGATGAGACACACAGCTCACGGTGTGCACAGAGCACTTAACTCAGTAGCTCCTGCAACAAACCGGACTTGGAATATGAGGAAACTCCAACAAGGAACACTTTTCATACACAGCCTTCAATGGTTCCCGCCGCCTATCCTCAATATACCGGAAGTTCACTTCATCTTGAAAATGATGATTGTTGTATTTAACTAAACTGAAATAAACTGCACAGAACTACCTAAACTGAAATAAACTGCACTGAACTAGCTAAACTGAAATAAACTGCACAGAACTAGCTAAACTGAAATAAACTGCACAGAACTAGCTAAACTGAAATAAACTGCACAGAACTAGCTCAATTGAAATAAACTGCACAGAACTAGCTAAACTAAAATAAACTGCACAGAAATAGCTAAACTAAAATAAACTGCACAGAACTAGCTGAACTAAAATAAACTGCACATAACTAGCTGAACTAAAATAAACTGCACAGAACTAGCTAAACTAAAATAAACTGCACAGAACTAGCTAAACTGAAATAAACTGCGTAGAACTAGCTAAACTGAAATAAACTGCACAGAACTAGTTAAACTGAAATAAACTGCATAGAACTAGCTAAACTGAAATAAACTGCACAGAACTAGCTAAACTGAAATAAACTGCACAGAACTTGCTCAATTGAAATAAACTGCACAGAACTAGCTAAACTAAAATAAACTGCACAGAACTAGCTAAACTAAAATAAACTGCACAGAACTAGCTAAACTAAAATAAACTGCACAGAACTAGCTAAACTAAAATAAACTGCATAGAACTAGCTAAACTAAAATAAACTGCACAGAACTAGCTAAACTAAAATAAACTGCACAGAACTAGCTAAACTAAAATAAACTGCACAGAACTAGCTAAACTAAAATAAACTGCACAGAACTAGCTAAACTAAAATAAACTGCATAGAACTAGCTAAACTAAAATAAACTGCACTTAACTAGCTAAACTAAAATAAACTGCATAGAACTAGCTAAACTAAAATAAACTGCACAGAACTAGCTAAACTAAAATAAACTGCACAGAACTAGCTAAACTAAAATAAACTGCATAGAACTAGCTAAACTAAAATAAACTGCATAGAACTAGCTAAACTAAAATAAACTGCACAGAACTAGCTAAACTAAAATAAACTGCACAGAACTAGCTAAACTAAAATAAACTGCACAGAACTAGCTAAACTAAAATAAACTGCAGAGAACTAGCTAAACTAAAATAAACTGCATAGAACTAGCTAAACTAAAATAAACTGCACAGAACTAGCTAAACTAAAATAAACTGCACAGAACTAGCTAAACTAAAATAAACTGCATAGAACTAGCTAAACTAAAATAAACTGCATAGAACTAGCTAAACTAAAATAAACTGCACAGAACTAGCTAAACTAAAATAAACTGCACTATATTTAACAACACATTTTGGGGGGAAGGCATATATTTATACTCGGAAAAGTCCAAAAACAAATCAACAACAGAAAATACAAAGATGAAAAGACACGCCGAAGCAGGATAACCCTTTTTTATTGCCTTGGCCTATCGGATTCACATCTTAGTCACGTTGGCTCAGGACGTAAGGATCTCATTGTCTTATAAGTTTAAAAGTCTTGAGTCTGCAGCTATTTATGGTTCAACCGACGGCTTCCGGGTTCACCCAGCCCTAAACAGGTACCTAGATTTTTTCTAGGAAAGTAAAGCGGCACGGGCGTAATACCGACCATCATTACCCCAAAAATCATGTGCCGAGTTTCTGTAAAATGTATGGTCACTAACACCATATTCCGTATACGTCACTTGGCGTGACGGGGGCTCTTTACTTTTACTTTACGGTGGATAGAAGATTGTGGAAAGACATGATCACCTACGTCAACTGATATGGCACATGATGATGATATTTTAGTAGTTAATGCTCGTAACTGAAGGATCAACATTTCGCAAATCTGAGAGTTTCGGGAGATGCAATATTCAAGTTTTATCCACAAAAACGTATAACTTTAAAATACAGCTTCCTCTGCTGTCTTTGAATGTTTCATGAAAGTAAAATCGTCACTGAATGAAACACATGAGCACATCAACTAAGGTATCATTAACAAACAGCTGTGCTCAATATCATGAAATAACAAAGCACTATAATTAGAACAATAAGAATGTATCACAAAGTTACAAATAGCATCTCTCACTGATTCAGTCCATATTTTAATAATCCACTCGGTTCATGTGACACGTCAACGGGAGATGCAAAACGTAGGTTCTGCGAGTTTATCTCTCTTTTCTGCCGGTGCTGGTTTCTTGTGAGCGCTGGGATAGAGAGAGCGAAGCTTTCACGACACGTGACTGTTGGGTCCTTGACTGGGCAGACTCTCGTCCTATCTCCCCCCTACCTCTAATCTATCTTAAGGTAAATGAGAAGGTGCAAGATGTGACACGCTATGATGGAAGAGGCCGAATATAAATAATAGTAAAAAAAAGAAAGTAAAGAGCCCCCGTCACACCAAGTGGCGTGTAGGGAATATGGTGTTAGTGACCATCAATTTTACAGAACTTCGGCACATGGTTTTTGGGGAAATGTGGTCGGTACTACACACGTGCCGCTTTGTTTTCCCAGAAAAAAAATGGTATGCTGTTGTATCTTTTAACATGGCCCAAAAATCTCAATTGTCTTGTTTCAATCGTGTTTAGTAGTTCTCTTTTAATTTTTAATTGTTTTAAGACTTCATCGTTTTCTTTTCCTTCCATCCAATTCTACCTATTCTTCTATATATCCACATTTCAAAGGCTTCAATTCTCTGTTCTGTTTTCTTATCTAATGTCCATGTTTCTCCACCATACAGGAATATTGTGAAGATATAACATTTTGCTATTCTTAGTTTTAGCCCTGATGTTATTTGTTTTTATGTTAGCTATTTTTCAAGGCATTAACATTATTTTTTTTGCCATTCCTATTCTTTTGTTTATTTGAGTTGTACATTTTCTATAACCGGCTCTAGTATGTCCAAGGTAGTTGTAGCTCTGAACTGTCTCCAGGTCTATTCCTTCAACTTTAATGCAACATTCGGAAACAAAAGCACACATAATCAACAATAAAAAAATAAAAGAAAGAACAATAAACGATCGGAAGTAGGAACGAACTCGTACTCCTTGACACGCGAACCAAACGCTAGAGCACACTACCAACTCAGCAACCTAAAAAAAAAATACCTATCATTGGCGATGTCTTTCACGTATGTAAACTCCCAACTATAGCATAGGGTACGATCACAGTTCGGGAATAAATTGTATTTCTGTATGTTTCCTATTAAGACAAATATCTCCCGGAAAGGGCTGAATACCCACGTTGCAGACAAGAAACCTGAACTGAGATTATCAGATTAATTTAGCCCGTCATCATCATCATGTGCCACATCGTTGGGCGTAGGTGATCAAATCCCTCCACAAATCTCTATCCACTATGTATCGTATCAATTCTGTTGTTGACTGTTTTCCATGCTATGACACCAAGCTATCCAGTATTTTCTCTCTGTGTCGTCCACTACCTCTCTTTCCCTGTATTTTTCTGTTGTAACCAAGTATTCCAGCTTTCCTCTTCTCATGATGTGCCCGAAAAATGTTGTTTGTTTATTTCTGATGCTATTTATGAGCTCCCTTTTTATGTTGGCCTCTTTGAGAATTTATTTCTGCGTTGGTCTTTTAAGCTGTCCATGGAACATTCAACACTCTTCTGAGAAATCCTATCTCTGTGGCCTCTAATCGTCTTTTCATTTGTTTGTCTACTGTCTATGATTCGCTTCCATAGGTCAGAATTGGATCTATATAGCACTGATGAACTCTCTTTTTCGCTTCTATTGACATAGACTTGTTGCATGAAACTCTTTTCATTTACTGAAATGCTATGTTTAGGCCGTCAGATGACGTAGACAGACTCGTTGATTCCAAATCGGATCGATCGCAACGTATCACGATTGCCTGGCGTAGATCATTCTATAAGAAATTGTGAAAGGAGAAACAAAGAAAATTCTCAAGACCTACAATTAAATATCAAAGTTGAAGGAATACATCTGGAGACAGTTCAGAGTTACAACTACCTAGGACATACTATAACCAGTGATGGAAAATGTACAACTGAAATAAACAAAAGAATAGGTATGACAAGAAGTAATTTTAATGCCATGAAAAATATACTAACATCAAATCAAATAACACCAGGGCTAAAACTAAGAATAGCAAAATGCTACATCTTCTCAATATTCCTGTATGGTGCAGAAACATGGACATTAGATAAGAAAACCGAAGAGAAAATTGAAGCCTTTGAAATGTGGATATATAGAAGAATAGGTAGAATTGGATGGAAGGAAAAGAAACAAACGATGAAGTCTTAAAACAACTAAAAATGAAAAGAGAACTACTAAACACAATTCAAACAAGACAAATGAAATTTTTGGGGCATGTTAAAAGACACAACAGCCTACTAAAAGTAATCTTGGAGGCGAAAATACAAGGTAAAAGAGGTAGAGGCAGACCAAGACTAACATGGACGAGTAAGATCAAAAGGTGGACAAGTCAACCTATGACAATCTGCACCATCAAAGCAATCGACAGAGTGGAATGGCGCTCCATGGTAGCCGACCTTCGATGCGGAGACGGCACTCAATGATGATGAAAGGAGAAAGAAGGAAAGGTATGCAGAAAAGGAGATGGGAAGATAACATTAAAGCATGGACAGGTCTCGGTTAGGTGAGAGTAAAGCCAAGATTCAATGAAAAAATTGTCCTCCACTAGAGTCTGGATTTGAAACTGGGACCTTACCCTTCAAAGGCTGACGTCTTACCTTTAAACTGTCCAATCTTCCCATCATATACGATTAACGGAAAACATGGATACTTCGGCACAATAGTAATATCAGACAGAAGATGCACCACAGAAATAAAAAGCTGAGGAACTTTGGCAAAAATAGCATTTCAGAAAATGAAAAACGCCGGGTACAACAAATCTAAGTAGAGGGAAAGAGAGATCGCAGATGACAAAGAGAGATGTGGATAGACGTTTGTGGAAGGACATGATCGTCTGCGTCAATCGATATGACACATGATGATGATGATGTGTCATTCCTGTCTGTTTTTATTTATATTTGTTGTTTCATGCCTGATGAAGAGTTTTGCCAAAACGTTTTTCTCTCTACAGGTTTAGCTATTTAATACCGTTTTATGTTTATCGGTCATGTTCCATGCAACTGTACTCGTCGCCCGACATATTTCATATATTTTATATTTGTTCTTTGTAAACAAAAAGAGAGCTAATTTCCAATATTAGGAAGAAACAATCATCATTTTTTGGCCATGTAATGAGAAGAGAACAACTGGAATATATTGTAACAACTGGGAAAATTGAGGGACGAAGAGATAGAGGGAAGCAAAGAGAAAAAATACCAGACAGTTTAAGAGAATGGCTTGGCAGAAGGTCAACAACAGAAATGATAAATAACTGTCGAGATCGAAAGTTGTGGAGAGACATGATCACCTACGCCAGCAGGCATGGCACTTGATGATGATGATATTTGTTCTTAAAGAACAAGAGGTCGGGTTCGATCCTGAACGACGGCTTCCGGGTTCACCCAGCCTTAAATGGGTACCAGATTTTGTTGTCCTGGTAAAGTAAAGCGGCACGGGCGTAATACTGACCACATTACCCTAAAAATCATGTGTCGAAGGTCTGTAAAAAGTATGGTCACTAACACCGTATTCCCTATACGCCACTTGGCATGACAGAGGTACTTTTACTTTACTTTACTTTACTTTACTTTACTTTACTTTACTTTCTATCTCTATCTATCGTCCTTTCGAGCCGAAGACGGCACATAGGGCAGAACCACAATCTCAAAAACAGAAACCTTGCGTGCCAAAATGTCACATATTGCAGAGATCACTGCTTCTAAAACTTATGGCTCTGTTTCCATAACAATATTTTTTACAATGACAGCTTGTCAAGCCATCGATCTACCTCCTTAGTCGCCTAGTTTACTGTACATTATATTTGTTATTATCTTCGCGAGCTTACACGTTTTCACACACATCTTTAAGAGAACAACGGACATTGAATCATTGCAAGATAACACAACAATGTTATTGTTTTGACAAAGAAATCGATCCCACGAACTAATTGAATTACGATGTTTAAAAGCAACAGCAACGCGAGATTGTATGACAAGTGTTGAAATGTGAAAAATAGGAACACAAATCTTTTTCCGAGCCTGGCTGCGAGTGTATGAACCTCTCGCTTCGTTAGTTTCTCATTTTAACAGCCAATGTTAATGCATGCTCTCCCAGGTCTTGTCCAGACACGAAAAATATTGCAACCACTTTGGTGCGGGAAATGGAGAAAATATTTATTCATGAAATATGAATGTTGCGAATAAAGCATTTATTTCGGAGTTAACATTTCCGGTTTTCTGTTGACCGGAAGTTAAGCGGTGTCCATGAGCTTTTCTTCTTTCCTTCTTTCCTTCCTCATTTGCCTTGCAGCGTCCATGAGAGATATAATTTGCCTTGCAGCGTCGATGAGAGATATAATTTGCCCTCCAGCGTCGATGAGAGATATAATTTGCCTTTCAGTGTCAATGAGAGATATAATTTGCCTTTCAGTGTCGATGGGAGATATAATTTGCCTTTCAGTGTCAATGGAGATATAATTTGCCTTTCAGTGTAGATGAGAGATATAATTTGCCTTTCAGTGTAGATGAGAGATATAATTTGCCTTTCAGTGTAGATGAGAGATATAATTTGCCTTTCAGTGTAGATGAGAGATATAATTTGCCTTTCAGTGTAGATGGGAGATATAATTTGCCTTTCAGTGTCAATGGGAGATATAATTTGCCTTTCAGTGTAGATGAGAGATATAATTTGCCTTTCAGTGTCAATGGGAGATATAATTTGCCTTTCAGTGTCGATGAGAGATATAATTTGCCTTTCAGTGTAGATGGGAGATATAATTTGCCTTTCAGTGTCGATGAGAGATATAATTTGCCTTTCAGTGTCGATGGGAGATATAATTTGCCTTTCAGTGTCGATGGGAGATATAATTTACCCTGCAGCGTCGATGAGAGATATAATTTGCCTTTCAGTGTCAATGGGAGATATAATTTACCCTGCAGCGTCGATGAGAGATATAATTTGCCTTTCAGTGTAGATGAGAGATATAATTTGCCTTTCAGTGTCGATGGGAGATATAATTTACCCTGCAGCGTCGATGAGAGATATAATTTGCCTTTCAGTGTCAATGGAGATATAATTTACCCTGCAGCGTCGATGAGAGATATAATTTGCCTTTCAGTGTAGATGAGAGATATAATTTGCCTTTCAGTGTAGATGAGAGATATAATTTGCCTTTCAGTGTAGATGAGAGATATAATTTGCCTTTCAGTGTAGATGAGAGATATAATTTGCCTTTCAGTGTAGATGAGAGATATAATTTGCCTTTCAGTGTAGATGAGAGATATAATTTGCCTTTCAGTGTAGATGAGAGATATAATTTGCCTTTCAGTGTCAATGGGAGATATAATTTGCCTTTCAGTGTCGATGAGAGATATAATTTGCCTTTCAGCGTCGATGAGAGATATAATTTGCCTTTCAGTGTCGATGAGAGATATAATTTGCCTTTCAGTGTCAATGGAGATATAATTTACCTTTCAGTGTCAATGGAGATATAATTTACCTTTCAGTGTCAATGAGAGATATAATTTGCCTTTCAGTGTCAATGAGAGATATAATTTGCCTTTCAGTGTCAATGAGAGATATAATTTGCCTTTCAGTGTCAATGAGAGATATAATTTACCTTTCAGTGTCAATGAGAGATATAATTTGCCTTTCAGTGTCAATGAGAGATATAATTTGCCTTTCAGTGTCAATGAGAGATATAATTTGCCTTTCAGTGTCAATGGGAGATATAATTTGCCTTTCAGTGTCGATGGGAGATATAATTTGCCTTTCAGTGTCAATGAGAGATATAATTTGCCTTTCAGTGTAGATGAGAGATATAATTTGCCTTTCAGTGTAGATGGGAGATATAATTTGCCTTTCAGTGTAGATGAGAGATATAATTTGCCTTTCAGTGTCGATGGGAGATATAATTTACCCTGCAGCGTCGATGAGAGATATAATTTGCCTTTCAGTGTCGATGAGAGATATAATTTGCCTTTCAGTGTCGATGAGAGATATAATTTGCCTTTCAGTGTCGATGAGAGATATAATTTGCCTTTCAGTGTCGATGAGAGATATAATTTGCCTTTCAGTGTCGATGGGAGATATAATTTGCCTTTCAGTGTCGATGAGAGATATAATTTGCCTTTCAGTGTCGATGGGAGATATAATTTACCCTGCAGCGTCGATGAGAGATATAATTTGCCTTTCAGTGTAGATGAGAGATATAATTTGCCTTTCAGTGTAGATGAGAGATATAATTTGCCTTTCAGTGTAGATGAGAGATATAATTTGCCTTTCAGTGTAGATGAGAGATATAATTTGCCTTTCAGTGTCGATGAGAGATATAATTTGCCTTTCAGTGTCGATGAGAGATATAATTTGCCTTTCAGTGTCAATGAGAGATATAATTTGCCTTTCAGTGTCGATGGGAGATATAATTTGCCTTTCAGTGTCAATGAGAGATATAATTTGCCTTTCAGTGTCAATGAGAGATATAATTTGCCTTTCAGTGTCGATGGGAGATATAATTTACCCTGCAGCGTCGATGAGAGATATAATTTGCCTTTCAGTGTCAATGGGAGATATAATTTGCCTTTCAGTGTAGATGAGAGATATAATTTGCCTTTCAGTGTAGATGAGAGATATAATTTGCCTTTCAGTGTAGATGAGAGATATAATTTGCCTTTCAGTGTCAATGAGAGATATAATTTGCCTTTCAGTGTCAATGGGAGATATAATTTGCCTTTCAGTGTCAATGAGAGATATAATTTGCCTTTCAGTGTCAATGGGAGATATAATTTGCCTTTCAGTGTCAATGAGAGATATAATTTGCCTTTCAGTGTCGATGGGAGATATAATTTACCCTGCAGCGTCGATGAGAGATATAATTTGCCTTTCAGTGTCGATGGGAGATATAATTTACCCTGCAGCGTCGATGAGAGATATAATTTGCCTTTCAGTGTCGATGGGAGATATAATTTACCCTGCAGCGTCGATGAGAGATATAATTTGCCTTTCAGTGTCAATGAGAGATATAATTTGCCTTTCAGTGTCAATGAGAGATATAATTTGCCTTTCAGTGTCAATGAGAGATATAATTTGCCTTTCAGTGTCAATGAGAGATATAATTTGCCTTTCAGTGTCAATGAGAGATATAATTTGCCTTTCAGTGTCAATGAGAGATATAATTTGCCTTTCAGTGTCAATGAGAGATATAATTTGCCTTTCAGTGTCAATGGGAGATATAATTTGCCTTTCAGTGTCGATGGGAGATATAATTTGCCTTTCAGTGTCAATGAGAGATATAATTTGCCTTTCAGTGTCATGGGAGATATAATTTGCCTTTCAGTGTCAATGGGAGATATAATTTGCCTTTCAGTGTCAATGGGAGATATAATTTGCCTTTCAGTGTCAATGAGAGATATAATTTGCCTTTCAGTGTAGATGAGAGATATAATTTGCCTTTCAGTGTCAATGGGAGATATAATTTGCCTTTCAGTGTCAATGGGAGATATAATTTGCCTTTCAGTGTCAATGGGAGATATAATTTGCCTTTCAGTGTCAATGGGAGATATAATTTGCCTTTCAGTGTCGATGAGAGATATAATTTGCCTTTCAGTGTAGATGAGAGATATAATTTGCCTTTCAGTGTCAATGAGAGATATAATTTGCCTTTCAGTGTCGATGGGAGATATAATTTACCCTGCAGCGTCGATGAGAGATATAATTTGCCTTTCAGTGTCAATGGGAGATATAATTTGCCTTTCAGTGTAGATGAGAGATATAATTTGCCTTTCAGTGTAGATGAGAGATATAATTTGCCTTTCAGTGTCAATGAGAGATATAATTTGCCTTTCAGTGTCGATGGGAGATATAATTTACCCTGCAGCGTCGATGAGAGATATAATTTGCCTTTCAGTGTAGATGAGAGATATAATTTGCCTTTCAGTGTAGATGAGAGATATAATTTGCCTTTCAGTGTAGATGAGAGATATAATTTGCCTTTCAGTGTAGATGAGAGATATAATTTGCCTTTCAGTGTAGATGAGAGATATAATTTGCCTTTCAGTGTCAATGAGAGATATAATTTGCCTTTCAGTGTAGATGAGAGATATAATTTACCCTGCAGCGTCGATGAGAGATATAATTTGCCTTTCAGTGTAGATGAGAGATATAATTTGCCTTTCAGTGTCGATGGGAGATATAATTTACCCTGCAGCGTCGATGAGAGATATAATTTGCCTTTCAGTGTCGATGGGAGATATAATTTACCCTGCAGCGTCGATGAGAGATATAATTTGCCTTTCAGTGTCGATGGAGATATAATTTACCCTGCAGCGTCGATGAGAGATATAATTTGCCTTTCAGTGTCAATGAGAGATATAATTTGCCTTTCAGTGTCAATGAGAGATATAATTTGCCTTTCAGTGTCAATGAGAGATATAATTTGCCTTTCAGTGTCAATGAGAGATATAATTTGCCTTTCAGTGTCGATGGGAGATATAATTTGCCTTTCAGTGTCAATGGAGATATAATTTGCCTTTCAGTGTCAATGGGAGATATAATTTGCCTTTCAGTGTCAATGGGAGATATAATTTGCCTTTCAGTGTCAATGGGAGATATAATTGCCTTTCAGTGTAGATGAGATATAATTTGCCTTTCAGTGTCAATGAGAGATATAATTTGCCTTTCAGTGTAGATGAGAGATATAATTTGCCTTTCAGTGTAGATGAGAGATATAATTTGCCTTTCAGTGTCAATGAGAGATATAATTTGCCTTTCAGTGTCAATGAGAGATATAATTTGCCTTTCAGTGTAGATGAGAGATATAATTTGCCTTTCAGTGTCAATGGGAGATATAATTTGCCTTTCAGTGTCAATGAGAGATATAATTTGCCTTTCAGTGTAGATGAGAGATATAATTTGCCTTTCAGTGTCAATGAGAGATATAATTTGCCTTTCAGTGTCAATGAGAGATATAATTTGCCTTTCAGTGTCAATGAGAGATATAATTTGCCTTTCAGTGTCATGAGAGATATAATTTGCCTTTCAGTGTAGATGAGAGATATAATGTACCTTTAAGCGTCGATGAAAGATATAATTTGCTGTCTATTGTTGGCCTCTCCTACTGTTACAGTTCCTAGTGTTTCTAATATTTCGTCAATCCATTTTTTTGGTGGTCGACTATTGAGTATGATGTTCTTGCAACGATTATTGAAGGCAACATTTATTCTGCAACTAATCCACATTCATTGGCGGGGATTATTTATAATTTTCTTTCAAGTTTTTCATTTACGACCTTATCTCTCACGTTGTTTCCTGCCATGCGTCTAACACATTTCACTGCGTCAGAGGTTAAACTCTAGACATCATCATCATCAAGTACCAGGCCTGCTGGCGTAGGTGATCATGTCTCTCAACAATTTTCGAGATCGACAGTTATTTACCATTTCTGTTGTTGACCTTCTGCCAAGCCATTCTCTTAAGCTGTCTGGTATTTTTTCTCTTTGCTTCCCTCTATCTCTTCGTCCATCAATTTTCTTAGTTGTTACAATATATTTCATTTGTTCCCTTCTCATTTCATGGACAAAAAAATGATGATTGTTTCTTCCTAATATTTAACTCTAGACATCTATCTATCTATTGTCCTTTCGAGCCGAAGACGGCACATAGGGCAGAACCACAATCTCAAAAACAGAAACCTTGCGTGCCAAAATGGCCCATATTGCAGAGATCACTGCTCTAAAATATATGGCGCTGTTTCCATAACAATACTTTTTACAATGACAGCTTGTCAAGCCATCGATCAACCTCCTTAGTCGCCTCTTACGACATGCCTGGAAGGTCACAGTGTCACTATTCTTTACTTCCCTCATAATGAGGCCCCGGTAACACACGGGAATCTAGACGTAGATGACAAGAAAAATAAATGAACAAGTCATGTCATAGTTTACAAGAAACAGGAAACTCTTTATACAAGACTTCGCAGCAGGAGGTTATCTGATCATCAGAAGAGATTCCAACTAACTTACTTGTAGAGATTCCAACTAACTTACATGTAGAGTTCCAACTAACTTACATGTAGAGATTCCAACTAACTTACTTGTAGAGATTCCAACTAACTTACTTGAAGAGATTCCAACTAACTTACTTGTAGAGATTCCAACTAACTTACATGTAGAGATTCCAACTAACTTACTTGTAGAGATTCCAACTAACTTACATGTAGAGATTCCAACTAACTTACTTGTAGAGATTCCAACTAACTTAATTGTAGAGATTCCAACTAACTTACATGTAGAGATTCCAATTAACTTACTTGTAGAGATTCCAACTAACTTACTTGTAGAGATTCCAACTTACTTACTTGTAGAGATTCCAACTAACTTACTTGTAGAGATTCCAACTAACTTACTTGTAGAGATTCCAACTAACTTACATGTAGAGATTCCAACTAACTTACTTGTAGAGATTCCAACTAACTTACATGTAGAGATTCCAACTAACTTACATGTAGAGATTCCAACTAACTTACTTGTAGAGATTCCAACTAACTTACATGTAGAGATTCCAACTTACTTACTTGTAGAGATTCCAACTAACTTACTTGTAGAGATTCCAACTTACTTACTTGTAGAGATTCCAACTAACTTACTTGTAGAGATTCCAACTAACTTACATGTAGAGATTCCAACTAACTTACTTGTAGAGATTCCAACTAACTTACTTGTAGAGATTCCAACTGACTTACATGTAGAGATTCCAACTAACTTACTTGTAGAGATTCCAACTAACTTACTTGTAGAGATTCCAACTAACTTACATGTAGAGATTCCAACTAACTTACTTGTAGAGATTCCAACTAACTTACATGTAGAGATTCCAACTAACTTACTTGTAGAGATTCCAACTAACTTACATGTAGAGATTCCAACTAACTTACTTGAAGAGATTCCAATTAACTTACATGTAGAGATTCCAACTAACTTACTTGTAGAGATTCCAACTAACTTACTTGTAGAGATTCCAACTAACTTACATGTAGAGATTCCAACTAACTTACATGTAGAGATTCCAACTAACTTACATGTAGAGATTCCAACTAACTTACATGTAGAGATTCCAACTAACTTACTTGTAGAGATTCCAACTAACTTACTTGTAGAGATTCCAACTAACTTACTTGTAGAGATTCCAACTAACTTACATGTAGAGATTCCAACTAACTTACTTGTAGAGATTCCAACTTACTTACATGTAGAGATTCCAACTAACTTACTTGTAGAGATTACAACTAACTTACATGTAGAGATTCCAACTAACTTACATGTAGAGATTCCAACTAACTTACTTGTATAGATTCCAACTAACTTACTTGTAGAGATTCCAACTAACTTACATGTAGAGATTCCAACTAACTTACATGTAGAGATTCCAACTAACTTACTTGTAGAGATTCCAACTAACTTACATGTAGAGATTCCAACTAACTTACTTGTAGAGATTCCAACTAACTTACTTGTAGAGATTCCAACTTATAAAAAGAGAATCCAGACACGATTTAATGTGCCACAGTTTTCTGCCTCATTCTAAACTTCAACCAGGAAAAAAAAATAATTTAGCAATTTCAAAATTAGCGGGCACAGTCGCTTATTATTAATACTTTAGTTGCTTTGCTTATCTGTGTCTGTCCAGAAGATAAAATACACAGCCTTCTTCTATTTTACTTTCCTTGTTTGCAGTTGTAAACGACATAGAATAGTCTGTATGTTAAAGTTAAAAAAGATTTATTAAACACTAAATAGTCAGAGCTACAACTACCTTGGACATACTATAACCAGTGATGGGAAATGTAAAACTGAAATAAACAAAAGAATAGAAATGGAAAAAAGTAATTTTAATGCCATGAAAAATATACTAACATCAAAACAAATAACACCAGGGATAAAACTGAGAATAGCAAAATGTTACATCTTCTCAATATTCCTGTATGGTGCAGAAACATGGACATTGGACAAGAAAACAGAACAGAGAATTGAAGCCTTTGAAATGTGGATATATAGAAGAATAGGTAGAATTGGATGGAAGGAAAAGAAAACAAACGATGAAGTCTTAAAACAACTAAAAATGAAAAGAGAACTACTATTGGTCGTTTCAAATCTAAATGTTCACGATTAACATGAAATATCTCCTCTTTCATTGCACTTACAAACTTGATTTTTTGCATCTGGCCTTGTTTTTCCAAGGTCCCACCGATTTCACAAAATTTAATGATGTAGGAAGTATGCTTCATCATGAAGCAGCACTTTCCTTTGATCTCAGTGAATTTACGGATCTTTTTGCTCCTGGAGAAAATAATTTACCGTACATTAATGGAAATCAGCTTCTCGACATAGGCGTCTCTACACAACTTGAAAGTTGGAGGCGTTTATCAACTGTTTACTTTCTATTGTTTACTTTCTTTAAAATACTATGAGAATGTCAATGTTATAGCCTTTACAGACGGTCTAAAACAAATCAGCGTATAAACAGTTCCATTAATGAAAACTATTTAAACAATATACAACAAAGAATACATTAAAAAAAATTAATTATCCGTTGCGAGCGATAACGAGCATGACATATCAAGCAAAGTTATTGTTTATGGGTACGCATGTGACTAAAGAGTCCGATGTAAGCACGGGATCCTCTTCACTGTAAAGAGCTACATTGTTCGTTTTATGTCTTTCCATGTGACTTTCATTATTTTACGTAAACAAGACATATGAAAGTGATTTAGTTTCTTTGCATGCCTGCAGTACACATATCAAGAATCTTTACATTTTCAAAACGTTATCAACTTTAGCTAAAGATTGATCATGCGGACATATAAAAACGTCCATTATTATTTCATTTATTCTGAATCAGAGGAGTCTAACATATTGATTACTAATCTGGGCTGAACGAACGATAGTCCATCTTTTTTCCAATAGTCATTTTCTTCTTTTAAGACATGATCTTCACATTTGCACCAAAAATCTTTGTCAATCTGTGATAGAGCAGCATATGTCAGTCCTTTTATATCGCATAGTTTAAAACTTGTATTCTCAGCTGCCACCTGCCCTTTAATTTTTGCCCAAACGAGTTCAATGGGGTTTAATTGTGGATGATAAGGGGGCAGTCTCAAGCACGTATGACCATGCTGTTGAATGATTTTGTCTATTTGGAATACTTTGGTCTTTTGCGATTTCTTAACAAGTGACAGTAATTCAGGTTTCAAAAATCCCTCGTTAAATGGAATTCCTTCCTTTCTTAGCCAAATCTTTATAACATCTTTTGTACTGGTAGATGTAGGAATTTTGTCTTCTTCTGCCACAGCGTTGTGGTACGACGCGTTGTCCATTACCAGACAGGATGGTCTGTCTAGAATTGGAAGAAGAGTATTTTCAATCCACTCTCTAAATATATGGCCATTCATCTCGGTGTGATAGTCCCTGTTGTCAGTATAATTAGAGGTGAATATAAGTTCTGCATTTTTCACCAACCCTTCTTTTCGGCTGCCTGCATGTGCCATTATAATACGCTGTCCTTTTCCAGTGGGTACACATCTTTTAATACTTCCATCTGATAACTGCCATTCCTTTGCACTTGTGTGGTGAGAATTTATCCAAGATTCATCTAGAAATACAATATCATAACCTTGGTTACGCATTTCCCGTACTTCACGTAAATATTTACTCCTCATAGAAACTAAGTGCGGCTTCTCGCAGATGACATTTCTACCACTATTGTACTTTCTAAACGTAAAACCGATGCTTCTAACAGTTCTCCATAATGTTGTTTTCGACACAACAATGTCATTTTCTGCTCTCAGTCGAATTTTCAGTTTTCTTAAAGTCACAGTTTCTTTGGAATCGAACATTTTACAAATTGCTCTTCTAATCACTTCCTTGTCAAAACTATCTACTACTTTCTTTCTTCCTAGCGTCCTAGTCTTGATTGAACTGGACACTCCGTTAGTTTTAAGCACTTGTTTGAAAAAGCGTTTGCTTATACCCAATGCGTGAATAGTTCTCTTTTCTGGCTTTGAGATGCTTCGATACAGTTTTCCACGCTTAGCTTCTATGCAAAAATATTTATACACCTTTATTGCCACTGATTGCAATGTAAGGAACTTTACTTTTATACCCATTGACTAACAGATCACAAATTTAACGAAATTACCCAATAATTAGGATACGCCGTTGCACATAAATCACAACAAAACGACAGGAAATGGGATGCACCGGATATAAAATTATAACTATGACGCGTTTTATGTGTTTTTTAGTGCTTAAAACAGGGAAATTGGCGCGCATTACGTTCAAGATGACAAGTCCGTGGGTGCTCACTCATATGAAGCGGTAATTCCTCCAAATATATGGTTTGACCAAAATGCCTTAAATTTGTATACTTCAAATAAAGAATATTTAAAACTATACGTTTGTTGGTGAGGAAATGAATGTACTTCTTGGGACCAAAAAATCACAAGACCATATGCAAAATTTCAGCATTATCAATCAATTGGTTGCAGAGATATGGAATTTTAAACACCTTCAAAATATTTTGAAACGACCTATAAACACAATTCAAACAAGACAAATGCGATTTTTGGGCCATGTTAAAAGACACAACAGCCTACTAAAAGTAATCTTGGAGGGGAAAATACAAGGTAAAAGATGCAAACCAAGACTAAATTGGACGAGTAACATCAAAAGATGGACAAATCAGCCTATGACAACTTGCACCATCAAAGCGAGAGACAGAGCAGAATGGCGCTCCATGGTAGCCAACCTTCGACTCCCCGTGTCCTATCCCTTTATTTCCACGTGTCCTATCCCTTTATTTCCACGTGTCCTATCCCTTTATTTCCCCGTGTCCTATCCCTTTATTTCCCCGTGACCTATCTCTTTATTTTTCAGTGTACTATCCCTTTATTTCCCCGTGTCCTATCCCTTTATTTCCCCGTGTCCTATCCCTTTATTTCCCCGTGACCTATCTCTTTATTTTTCAGTGTACTATCCCTTTATTTCCCCGTGTCCTATCTCTTTATTTCCCCGTGTCCAATCCCTTTATTTCCGCGTGTCCTATCTCTTTATTTCCCCGTGTCCTATCTCTTTATTTCCGCGTGTCATATCCCTCTATTTCCCCGTATCCTATCTATTTTCCCCGTGTCCTATCTCTTTATTTCCCCGGGTCCTATCTCTTTATTTCCCCGTGCCCTATCCCTTTATTTCCGTGTGTCCTATCTCTTTATTTCCCCGTGTACTATCTCTTTTATCCCCGTGTCCTATCTCTTTAATTCCCCGTGTCCTATCCCTTTATTTCCCCCGTGTCCTATCCCTTTCTTTCCCCGTGCCCTATCTCTTTTATCCCCGTGTCCTATCCCTTTATTTCCCCGTGTCCTATCCCTTTATTTCCCCGTGTCCTATCCCTTTATTTCCCCGTGTCCTATCCCTTTATTTCCCCGTGTCCTATCCCTTTATTTCCCCGTGTCCTATCCCTTTATTTCCCCGTGTCCTATCCCTTTATTTCCCCGTGTCCTATCCCTTTATTTCCCCGAACCAAGTATTCCAACTTTCCTCTTCTCATGATATGCCCGAAAAGTGTTGATTGTTTCTTTCTGATGTTTTTTAGGGGCTGCCTTTTTGTGTTGGCCTCTTTGAGAACTTCCTCATTGGTCTTTTTATCTGTCCAGGGAACTTTCAACATTCTTCTGAGAAATCCCATCTCTGTGGCCTCTAACCGTATTTTCATTTGTTTGTCTACTGTCCATGATTCGCTTCCATAGTTCAAAATTGGTTCTATATTGCACCGAAGAACTCTCATTCTCATTTCTATTGACATAGATTTGTTACATAAGATATTTTTCATTTTCTGAAATGCTATTTTGGCCTGAGCTATTCTACTTTTGGATGATGGATGATAGTAGCTCGATAAACTCCTCTGTAGTCGATGGTTTGGCTGATACATGTAGTCCATGTAGGTAAACAAACGATAGTCGAGAGGTTACCCAGGCATGTCTTAATCATGATCTAACTTCGAAGTAATCTGTGTAACCTGCTGCTGTTCTGATTGTGCAGTTGCTTTGATGTAGAGACTTTTAATTAGGTTGGTTAGATGTTGGCTTACTCCGTATGGTGTCAGTATCTCCCACAGTTGTTCTCTGTTTAGTCTATTGGGACTACGTGAAAGTACCAATAAAATACAAGTGACACAGAGATAAGACGAAGGTGGTAGTGCTAGATAGGACACACACTGCAGAAGCAAAATGAGAGTATTAAAACACAGGTCTTTTTTTGGAATCCTCATGGTAGAAGACAAAGAGGACGACCAAAATATTCTTGGAGAAGACAGATGGAAGCAGAGATGAAGATGATGATGGGGAAGAGATTAACGATCTTAAAAGAATGGCAGAACGGCTTGGAAAGTGTTTGTTGAAGACTTATGCACCTTTTGGAGCTGAAAGATGGTAGAAGAAAAAGAGGAAGAAGATAGTTGTTTTCTGTCTGTTGCTATCGATGGATGTGATCAAATCAGTTACATCAGAGTCGTATCTGGGTTGTGGGATGTCGTAGATCATCAAGTGGCGCTGACACCGGTTTATGTTAATTTGGTTATTTGGTTATTTGGTTATGGAAGGCCCCAGTATCACTGCAAACGAATTAAAATCCATAATTGCTCAACCGCCCGTGCCAGTGGAATTATCCGAATTACTAACTCATCTCCCAAACAAAGAAAGGTAGCTGTAGTCCCCATCATAGCAGTCTCAGCACACGCCAAAAGACATAAGGTGAAACCGCACAGAAAGTGAACACGGCCAACTGTTCCCTGTCATATGATATCAGCATTCATCGTAAGCAATTGGAATATCGGAACATGATCAAAACGGATGAAACACACAGCTCACGGTGTGCACAGAGCACTTAACTCAGTAGCTCCTGCAACAAGCCGGACTTGGAATATTTTATTTTAATTGTGGTCATCAATGTAGAGCAGATGGCCGGCCTGAGATACGGTGGCAGTTACAGCAAAGACATTTATGATCTCAGGTAATTACTAGATCGATTGACCTGTTTCATGTATAAGGTCATGCCTGTACACTGCGTGGACACGTCAGCTAAATACCATTTGGGTGAGTGCACGCTTTCTTTGCCTCCATTGTTGCAAATGTTTGAACAAACTATGGTTTTGTTTAGCGATTCTCGTCTACACCAAATTATCTTTGCATTCCTTACCACCTTCAAATAAGTTTGTACTTGAGCAGGTCTATGTCTCACTTTAAAGCTACGGTATGTCAAGCAAGTACCACATTGGACCAACAAGTGTAGCTCTGGTACGTCCTAGAACTTCCCATAGGAAATCTCAACCATTTCCAACCTTACAATTCTGAGATGACGTGAGAGTGAGCAATCACAAACCATAATCCAGTACTGAGAGTAGCACAGTCTACATGAGAGAGTGAGCAATCACAAACCATAATCCACTTCTGAGAGCACCACAGCCTACATGAGAGAGTGAGCAATCACAAACCATAATCCAGTACTGAGCGTAGAACAGCCTACATGAGAGAGTGAGCAATCACAAACCATAATCCAGTACTGAGAGTAGCACAGCCTACATGAGAGAGTGAGCAATCACAAACCATAATCCACTTCTGAGCGTAGAACAGCTTACATGAGAGAGTGAGCAATCACAAACCATAATCCAGTACTGAGAGTAGCACAGCCTACATGAGAGAGTGAGCAATCACAAACCATAATCCAGTACTGAGCGTAGAACAGCCTACATGAGAGAGTGAGCAATCACAAACCATAATCCAGTACTGAGAGTACCACAGTCTACATGAGAGAGTGAGCAATCACAAACCATAATCCAGTACTGAGAGTACCACATCCTACATGAGAGAGTGAGCAATCACAAACCATAATCCAGTACTGAGAGTAGCACAGCCTACATGAGAGAGTGAGCAATCACAAACCATAATCCAGTACTGAGAGTAGCACAGCCTACATGAGAGAGTGAGCAATCACAAACCATAATCCAGTACTGAGAGTAGCACAGTCTACATGAGAGAGTGAGCAATCACAAACCATAATCCAGTACTGAGAGTAGCACAGCCTACATGAGAGAGTGAGCAATCACAAACCATAATCCAGTACTGAGAGTAGCACAGTCTACATGAGAGAGTGAGCAATCACAAACCATAATCCAGTACTGAGAGCATCACAGTCTACATGAGAGAGTGAGCAATCGCAAACAATAATCCAGTACTGAGAGCATCACAGCCTACATGAGAAAGTAAGCAATCACAAACCATAATCCAGTACTGAGAGTAGCACAGTTTTATTGAGAGAGTGAGCAATCACTAACCGTAATCCAGTACTGAGTGTAGCACAGTTTACATGGGAGAGTGAGCAATCACAAACCATAATCCAGTACTGAGAGTAGCACAGTTTACACGAGAGAGTGAGCAATCACTAACCGTAATCCAGTACTGAGAGTAGCACAGTTTACACGAGAGAGTGAGCAATCACAACCGTAATCCAGTACTGAGAGTAGCACAGTTTACACGAGAGAGTGAGCAATCACTAACCGTAATCCAGTACTGAGAGTAGCACAGTTTACACGAGAGAGTGAGCAATCACAACCGTAATCCAGTACTGAGAGTAGCACAGCCTACATGAGAGAGTGGGCAAGCATTATTAGTAATGACAGATTTTGTAATTGTAGTATTATTAGTAATGAAAGATGTTGTAATTGTAGCATTATTAGTAATGAAAGATGTTGTAATTGTAGCATTATTAGTAATGACAGATGTTGTAATTGTAGTATTATTAGTAATGAAAGATGTAATTGTAATATTATTAGTAATGACAGATGTTGTAATTGTAGTATTATTACTAATGACAGATGTTGTAATTGTAGTATTATTAGTAGTGGCAGATGTAATTGTAATATTATTAGTACTGACAGATGTTGTAATTGTAGTATTATTAGTAGTGACAGATGTAAATGTAGTATTATTAGTAATGACAGATGTTGTAATTGTAGCATTATTAGTAATGACATATGTTGTAATTGCAGTATTATTAGTAATGACTGATGTAATTGTAGTTTTATTAGTAGTGACAGTTGTAATTGTATCATTTTTAGTAATGACAAATGTTGTAATTGTAGTATTATTAGTAGTGACAGATGTAATAGCAGCATTATTAGTAATGACAGATGTTGTAATTGTAGCATTTTAGTAATTTTAGATGTCGTAATTGTAGCATTATTTGTAGTGACAGATGTTGTAATTGTAGCATTATTAGTAATTTTAGATGTCGTAATTGTAGCATTAATAGTAGTGATAGATGTTGTAATTGTAGCATTATTAGTAATTTTAGATGTCGTAATTGTAGCATTATTAGTGGTGACAGATGTTGTAATTGTAGTATTATTAGTAGTGGCAGATGTAATTGTATTATTATTAGTAATGACAGGTATTGTAATTGTAGCATTATTAGTAGTGACAGATGTAGTTGTAGTATTATTAGTAGTGGCAGATGTTGTATTTGTAGCATTATTAGTAATGACAGATGTTGTATTTGTAGCATTATTAGTAATGACAGATGTTGTAATTGTAATATTATTAGTAATGACAGATGTTGTAACTGTAGTATTATTAGTAGTGACAGATGTAATTGTAGTATTATTAGTAGTGGCAGATGTAATTGTAGTATTCTTAGTAATGACAACTGTTGTAATTGTAGTATTATTAGTAGTGGCAGATGTAATTGTATTATTATTAGTAATGACAGGTATTGTAATTGTAGAATTATTAGTAGTGACAGATGTAGTTGTAGTATTATTAGTAGTGGCAGATGTTGTATTTGTAGCATTATTAGTAATGACAGATGTTGTATTTGTAGCATTATTAGTAATGACAGATGTTGTAATTGTAATATTATTAGTAATGACAGATGTTGTAACTGTAGTATTATTAGTAGTGACAGATGTAATTGTAGTATTAGTAGTAGTGGCAGATGTTGTAATTGTAGTATTATTAGTAATGACAGATGTTGTAATTGTAGTATTATTAGTAATGACAGATGTTGTAATTGTAGTATTATTAGTAGTGGAAGATGTTGTAATTGTAGTATTATTAGTAATGACAGATGTTGTAATTGTAGTATTATTAGTAATGACAGATGTTGTATTTGTAGCATTATTAGTAATGACAGATGTTGTAATTGTAATATTATTAGTAATGACAGATGTTGTAACTGTAGTATTATTAGTAGTGACAGATGTAATTGTAGTATTATTAGTAGTGGCAGATGTTGTAATTGTAGTATTATTAGTAATGACAGATGTTGTAATTGTAGTATTATTAGTAATGACAGATGTTGTAATTGTAGTATTATTAGTAGTGGAAGATGTTGTAATTGTAGTATTATTAGTAATGACAGTTGTTGTAATTGTAGTATTATTAGTAATGACAGATGTTGTAATTGTAGTATTATTAGTAATGACAGATGTTGTAATTGTAGTATTATTAGTAATGACAGATGTTGTAATTGTAGTATTATTAGTAATGACATATGTTGTAATTGTAGTATTATTAGTAGTGGCAGATGTTGTAATTGTAGTATTATTAGTAATGACAGATGTTGTAATTGTAGTATTATTAATAATGACAGATGTTGTAATTGTTGTATATTATTATTAGTGACTGGTGTAATTGTGATATTATTAGTATGACAAATGTTGTAATTGTAGTACTAGTAGTGGTGACAGATGTTGTAATTGTAGTATTATTAGTAATGATAGATGTTGTAATTGTAGTACTACTAGTGGTGACAGATGTTGTAATTGTAGTACTACTAGTGGTGACAGATGTTGTAATTGTAGTATTTGAAGAACATGTAGTTGTAGTCTTTATATAATAAAATACTTATATCAACAAACACAGTAAAACTACTACTCTCCAGTGACATATTTCCCTCTCTCTATCCCGTACACGACACTCACAATATATCCTATAATGATCTTACAGACAACAATTTAAGTACAAAGACAATTAACAAAACAATTAGTTTATGTTTCAACTTTTCGTTTTATTTTTCTCAAACTTTTACTATTTTGAGTTGAGACATTTCTCTCAAAGCACATTTGATTTGTCCATCGATTGTACGAAGGTGATAGTAGATCACTTGTGCGCAATGTCAGTGTTAGCGTTCCTTGTTGTAATGGCTATACCATTCTATCGTTTGATACATTAGAAGAGAAGAAAAGTAACAATTATAGCAACATTCATTGTAACAATTATATTAACAATTATAGCAACAATTATAGCAACAATTATAGTAACAATTATAGCAACAATTATAGTAACAATTATAGCAACATTTATAGCAACAATCATTGCAACAATTATAGTAACAATTATAGCA
This sequence comes from Megaustenia siamemsis, assembly GCA_032433765.1. NCBI lineage: Eukaryota > Metazoa > Mollusca > Gastropoda > Stylommatophora > Ariophantidae > Megaustenia > Megaustenia siamemsis. The sequence goes on along the minus strand of JAVIAB010000107.1, from coordinate 51,667,763 downwards.
ACAATTATAGTAACAATTATAGCAACAATTATAGTAACAATTATAGCAACAATTAAAGTAACAATTATAACAACCAATATAGCAACAATTATAGCAACATTTATAGCAAAATATAGCAATAATTATAGCAAAAATGATAACAACAACTATAGTAGCATCTATATCAACATTTAAAGCAACAATTATAGTAGCAATTAATGAATTAATGTGGTTTTGTGTGTGTGTGTGTGTGTGTGTGTGTGTGTGTGTGTGTGTGTGTGTGTGTGTAAAGGCGTTTGTCGACCAAATGACCAATAGACTTAATGTCGATCTACCCACACAGACCACCTAACATGGAAAGATGAAATTTGGAGAGAATATTTCTTCTCTTACGAATACCCCAAATTAAGAAGACATTTTTTCTTCTCCTCCTTCTTCTTCTTCATCTTCTTCTCCTCCTTCTCATTATCCTTCTTCTTCCTATCCTTCTTCTTCCTATCCTTCTTCTTCCTTTTTCTTCTTCCTATCCTTCTTCTTCCTATCCTTCTTCTTCCTTTTTCTTCTTCCTATCCTTCTTCTTCCTCTCCTTCTTCTTCCTATCCTTCTTCTTCCTATCCTACTTCTTCCTTTTTCTTCTTCCTATCCTTCTTCTTCCTCTCCTTCTTCTTCCTATCCTTCTTCTTCCTTTTTCTTCTTCCTCTCCTTCTTCTTCCTATCCTTCTTCTTCCTCTCCTTCTTCTTCCTATCCTTCTTCTTCCTCTCCTTCTTCTTCCTTTTTCTTCTTCCTATCCTTCTTCTTCCTCTCCTCCTTCTTCCTATCCTTCTTCTTCCTCTCCTTCTTCTTCCTATCCTTCTTCTTCCTCTCCTTCTTCTTCCTCTCCTTCTTCTTCCTCTCCTTCTTCTTCCTCTCTTACTCCTTCTCCTTCTTCCTCTCATTGTTCTTCTTCCTCTCCTTATTCTCCTTATTCTTTTCCTTCTTCTTCCTCCTCTAATTCTTGCTCTCCTTCTTCTCCTTCTTCTTTCTCTTCCTCATCTTCTCCTTGTTCTTCCTCTTCTCCTTCTTCTTCCTTTTCTTCTTCTTCATCTCCCTCTTTTTTCTTCATCTTCTTCTCCTTCTTCGTCTTCTTTCTCCTCCTATTCTTTTCTTCTCCTCCTTCTTTGTCTTCTTCCTCCTCCTCTTCTTCTTCTCCCTCTCCTTCTCCTTCTTCTTCATCTCCTACTTCTTCCTCTTCCGCTTCTTCTTCCTCTTCTTCTTCCTCTCCTTCTTCCTCTTCCTCCTCTTTAGCGTTCAAGTCTTTTGATCATGCGAGCACAGCTCTTTGTCTTGTTCCGTGATGAAAGGGTAGGAACAACATCATGCAATAAGACAAACTGATCACATCGTCGGTACTCGTATGTGTTTGTGTGTATGTCTGTATGTTTGTATGTGTGAGTGTGTGTATGTATGTATGTGTATGTGTCGTGGCCCCCCCCCCCTCTTAAACAACCAACGATTTCCAAAATGAGAACTAAAATGCCACATCCAGACAAAAACCTACAACTGTGTCTAAGCCAAAACAATGAAGAAGATGATGTTTGACTTGCTGGATCTCAAACTGCGAAACACAGCTCAACGTAACTCGTTAAACTAAGACAAAAGAAAGAAAGAAAACTTACTGCTAGAAACACACTTGAATGGTACAGTTCTCTTTTCACACCTCAAAAACGTGCAGCAATCAGAATCACTGGTACAGGAGTAGGAATCGTCTTGACATGATGGAGTTGTGCTCTATAAATATGGATACGATTCAACCACAGCAATTATTTTACTAGAACTTGAGCATAGGTTTTTAATAAACACTTACAGCTCCTTATGGATCATAAATCTTCAACACTTTCAGCTCCATGAGGAGCATAGGTCTTCAACAAACACTTACAGCTCTCTGTGGAGTATAGGTCTTCAACAAACACTTACAGCTCTCTGTGGAGTATAGGTCTTCAACAAACACTTACAGCTCTCTGTGGAGTATAGGTCTTCAACAAACACTTACAGCTCTCTGTGGAGTATAGGTCTTCAACAAACACTTACAGCTCCTTATGGATCATAAATCTTCAACACTTTCAGTTCTATGTAGAGTAAAGGTCTTCAACAAACACTTTCAGCTCTATGTGGAGCATAGGTCTTCAACAAACATGTTCAGCTCACTGTGGAGCATATGTCTTCAACAAACACTTTCAGCTCTATGTAGAGCATAGGTCTTCAACAAACACTTTCAGCTCTATGTAGAGCATAGGTCTTCAACAAAAGCTTTCAGCTCTGTGTGGAGCATAGGTCTTCAACAAACACTTTCAGCTATATGTGGAGCATAGGTCTTCAACAAACACTTTCAGCTCTATGTAGAGCATAGGTCTTCAACAAACACTTTCAGTTCTATGTAGAGCATAGCACTTCAACAAACACTTTCAACTCCCTGTGGAGCATAGCTGTTCAACAAACACTTTCAACTCCCTGTGGAGCATAGGTCTTCAACAAACACTTTCAGCTCACTGTGGAGCATAGGTCTTCAACATCCCTGTGAAGCATAGGTCTTCAACAAACACTTTCAGCTCTATGTAGAGCATAGCTCTTCAACAAACACTTTCAGCTCACTGTGGAGCATAGGTCTTCAACAAATACTTTCAGCTCCATGTGGAACATAGGTCTTCAACAAACACTTTCTGCTCCCTGTGAAGCATAGGTCTTCAACAAACACTTTCAGCTATATGTAGAGCATAGCTCTTCAACAAACACTTTCAGCTCTCTGTGGAGCATAGCTCTTCAACAAACACTTTCTGCTCCCTGTGGAGCATAGGTCTTCAACAAACATTTTCAGCTCTTTGTGGAGCATAGCTCTTCAACAAACACTTTCAGCTCTCGGTGGAACATAGGTCTTCAACAAACACTTTCAGCTCTCTGTGGAGCATAGCTCTTCAACAAACACTTTCAGCTCTCGGTGGAACATAGGTCTTCAACAAAACACTTTCAACTCTCTGTGGAGCATAGGTCTTCAACAAACACTTTCAGCTCTCTGTGGAGCATATGTCTTCAACAAACACTTTCAGCTCTCTGTGAAACATAGGTCTTCAACAATCACTTTCAACTCCCTGTGGAGCATATGTCTTCAACAAACACTTTCAGCTCTCTGTGAAACATAGGTCTTCAACAAACACTTTCAACTCCCTGTGTAGGATAGCTCTTCAACAAACACTTTCTGCTCTATGTGGAGCAAAGGTCTTCAACAAACAATTTCAGCTCTCTGTGGAGCATAGGTCTTCAACAAACACTTTCGGCTCTCTGTGGAGCATATGTCTTCAACAAACATTTTCAGCTCTCTGTGGAGCATATGTCTTCAACAAACACTTACAGCTCACTGTGCAGCATAGGTCTTCAACAAACACTTTCAGCTCTTTGTGGAGCATAGGTCTTCAACAAACACTTTCAGCTCTCTGTGGAACATAGCTCTTCAAGAAACCTTCAAGAAACACTTTCTGCTCTCTGTGGAGCATAGGTCTTGAACAAACACTTTCAGCTCTCTTTGGATCATAAGTATGGATTGCTTAAGTAACAATTTAACTGGGTATGTTATTGAAGAAGTTAATGATGGTGACCAACAGATCAAAGATGACAAATTCAGGTGATGTAATATTCAATTTTTAACCAGAAATTAAGAAAATAATATGTCAAATCATCATCTTCTAATCTCATTGAATGTACAAAAGAAGTATGTGTTTGAATCTTCTATTAAAGACACCCATGAACAATTGAACTAATATGTTAATGACAGGCCTTGATGTAGTTGGAGACAAATAATAATAAATGAATATTATTATAGAGGGAATTAATTCAGAGGAGGAAGTATGTTTACAGCACTCGGAAAAAATGACAAATAATCAACAACAGACAAAAATATGGACTAAAGCAGGATCGAACCCGTACCAGTGGCACAGCGCCTTACCACGAAAAGCCAAACGCTAGGGAACACTGCCTGGGAAGTTTCCCTCTATAATAATATTCATTTATTATTATTTGTCTCCAGTCTAAATCACTGGTAACTACTATTTGTGCTGTTTCGTCCTAAATGTTTGTCTGCAACGCAAGTATTCAGCCCTACCCTATCCGGAAAATACTTGTCTTAATAGGAAAAATATTTCCGAGCTGTGATCGCAGCCTTATGCTATAGTCATGAGAACACCTTCGCGTAAAGACATTGTCCACGATAGCTAATTTGTTAGTTAGCTGAGTGGCAGTGTTCCCTAACGTTTGGCTTTTCGTGGCAAGGTTGAGTACGGGTTCGATCCTTCTTTGGTCCATATTTTTTTCTGTTGTTGATTATTTGTCATTTGTTCCGAGTGCTATAAACATACCTCTTCCTCTGAATTGATTCGCGTGATGTAGGCACTTTGTTGATAGCCTACAATACAACAAAATCAACCTATCGTTTCACCATATGTCTGACATCACAATCATTATCATTAATTGTTTTTATCATTATAATTAATTGTTTTTATCATCATCATTAATATTAATTGTTTTTATCATCATCATTATCATTAATTGTTTTTATCATCATCATTAATATTAATTGTTTTTATCATCATCATTATCATTAATTGTTTTTACCATCATCATTATCATTAATTGTTTTTATCATTATAATTAATTGTTTTTATCGTCATCATTAATATTAATTGTTTTTATCATCATCATTATCATTAATTGTTTTTATCATCATCATTATCATTAATTGTTTTATCATCATCATTATCATTAATTGTTTTATCATCATCATTATTATTAATTGTTTGTTATCATCATCATTACTCTCCTCAATGTCAGCGTCGGCATCATCATCATGTTCCAGCTGGAGTTTAGTTGCAGTGAGAACAGCTGTGTCCTAGCTCGACATGACCATATCTGTAAGAGACACTCGCTCCGCCACTGGCAACATTTCCAGAACCCAGTCCTCTAGACTATCATGTCGTTTTACATGATTTTCTTCTTATTGTTGTTAGCGTTCTTGTTGGTGTTCTTTATTTTCTTCTTCTTGTTGTTCGTGTTCTTGTTGGTGTTCTTTATGTTCTTCTTCTTGTTGTTAGCGTTCTTGTTGGTGTTCTTTATGTTCTTCTTCTAGTTGTTAGCGTTCTTGTTGGTGTTCTTTATGTTCTTCTTCTTGTTGTTCGTGTTCTTGTTGGTGTTCTTTATGTTCTTGTTGTTGTTGTTAGCGTTCTTGTTGGTGTTCTTTATTTTCTTCTTCTTGTTGTTCGTGTTCTTGTTGGTGTTCTTTATTTTCTTGTTGTTGTTGTTGGTGTTCTTTATGTTCTTGCTCTTGTTATTATCGGTCTTGTTGTTCTTTTGTTGCTTATATTCTTGTTGATCTTATTATTGTTGTTCATGTTCTTGTTGTTCTTGTCCCTGTTGTTCATGTTCTTGTTGTTCATGTTCTTGTTTTTCTTGTTCTTGTTGTTCATGTTCTTGTTGTTCATGTTCTTGTTGTTCATGTTCTTGTTGTTCATGTTCTTGTTGTTCATGTCCCTGTTGTTCATGTTCTTGTTGTTCATGTTCATGTTCTTGTTGTTCTTGTCCCTGTTGTTCATGTTCTTGTTGTTCTTGTTCTTATTGTTCATGTTCTTGTTGTTCATGTTCTTGTTGTTCATGTTCTTGTTGTTCATGTTCGTGTTCTTGTTGATCTTATTCTTATTGTTCATGTACTTGTTGTTCATGTTCTTGTTGTTCATGTTTTTGTTGTTCATATCATTGTTTTTCATGTTCTTGTTCTTCATGTTCTTGTTGTTCATGTCTGTTGTTCATGTCCCTGTTGTTCATGTTCTTGTTGTTCATGTTCCTGTTGTTCATGTTCTTGTTGTTCATGTCCCTGTTGTTCTTGTTTTTCTCATTCTGTTTTTTGTTGTTCCTGTCCCTGTTGTTCTTGTCCTTGTTGTTCATGTTCTTGTTGTCCATGTCCCTGTTGTTCTTATTGTACATGTCTTTGCTGTTCTTGTTTTTCTCATTCTGTTTCTTGTTGTTCATGTTCTTGTTGTTCTCGTTGTTCATGTTCTTGTTGTTCATGTTCTTGTTGTTCATGTCTTGTTGTTCATGTTCTTGTTGTTCATGTCCCTGTTGTTCATGTTCTTGTTGTTCATGTCCCTGTTGTTCATGTTCCCGTTGTTCATGTTCTTGTTGTTCATGTCCCTGTTGTTCTTGTTTTTCTCATTCTGTTTCTTGTTGTTCATGTCCCTGTTGTTCTTGTTTTTGTTGTTCATGTTCTTGTTGTTCATGTTCTTGTTTTCATGTCCCTGTAGTTCTTGTTCTTGTTGTTCATGTTCTTATTGTTCAAGTCCCTGTTGTTCATGTTCTTGTTGTTCATGTTCTTATTGTTCAAGTCCCTGTTGTTCAAGTTCTTGTTGTTCATGTTCTTGTTGTTGTCCCTGTTGTTCAAGTTCTTGTTGTTCATGTTCTTGTTGTTGTCCCTGTTGTTCATGTTCTTGTTGTTGTCCCTGTTGTTCATGTTCTTGTTGTTGTCCCTGTTGTTCAAGTTCTTGTTGTTGTCCCTGTTGTTCATGTTCTTGTTGTTGTCCCTATTGTTCAAGTTCTTGTTGTTGTCCCTGTTGTTCATGTTCTTGTTGTTGTCCCTATTGTTCATGTTCTTGTTGTTGTCCCTGTTGTTCATGTTCTTGTTGTTGTCCCTATTGTTCATGTTCTTGTTGTTGTCCCTGTTGTTCATGTTCTTGTTGTTGTCCCTATTGTTCATGTTCTTGTTGTTGTCCCTGTTGTTCATGTTCTTGTTGTTCATGTCCCTGTTGTTCATGTTCTTGTTGTTCATGTCCCTGCTGTTCTTGTTTTCCTCATTCTGCTTCTTGTTGTTCATGTTGTTCATGTTCTTCTTGGTGTCCCTGTTGTTCGTGTTCTTGTTGTTGTTCATGTTGTTCATGTTCTTGCTGTTGTCCCTGTTGTTCAAGTTCTTGTTGTTCTTGTCCCTGTTGTTCATGTTCTTGTTGTTGTCCCTGTTGTTTATGTTCTTGTTGTTGTCCCTGTTGTTCATGTTCTTGTTGTTGTCCCTTTTGTTCATGTTCTTGTTGTTGTCCCTGTTGTTCATGTTCTTGTTGTTGTCCCTGTTGTTCAAGTTCTTGTTGTTGTCCCTGTTGTTCATGTTCTTGTTGTTGTCCCTTTTGTTCATGTTCTTGTTGTTCATGTCCCTGCTGTTCAAGTTCTTGTTGTTGTCCCTGTTGTTCATGTTCTTGTTGTTGTCCCTGTTGTTCATGTTCTTGTTGTTGTCCCTGTTGTTCAAGTTCTTGTTGTTGTCCCTGTTGTTCAAGTTCTTGTTGTTGTCCCTGTTGTTCATGTTCTTGTTGTTGTCCCTGTTGTTCAAGTTCTTGTTGTTGTCCCTGTTGTTCATGTTCTTGTTGTTGTCCCTGTTGTTCAAGTTCTTGTTGTTGTCCCTGTTGTTCATGTTCTTGTTGTCCCTGTTGTTCAAGTTCTTGTTGTTGTCCCTTTTGTTCAAGTTCTTGTTGTTCATGTCCCTGTTTTTCATGTTCTTGTTGTTCATGTTTTTGTTGTTCATGTCCCTGTTGTTCAAGTTATTGTTGTTGTTCTTGTTGTTCATGTTCTTGTTGTTGTCCCTGTTGTTCATGTTCTTGTTGTTCATGTTCTTGTTGTTGTCCCTGTTGTTCATGTTCTTGTTGTTGTCCCTGCTGTTCAAGTTCTTGTTGTTGTCCCTGTTGTTCATGTTCTTGTTGTTGTCCCTGCTGTTCAAGTTCTTGTTGTTGTCCCTGTTGTTCATGTTCTTGTTGTTGTCCCTGCTGTTCAAGTTCTTGTTGTTCATGTCCCTGTTGTTCATGTTCTTGTTGTTGTCCCTGTTGTTCATGTTCTTGTTGTTGTCCCTGTTGTTCATGTTCTTGTTGTTCATGTTCTTGTTGTTCATGTCCCTGTTGTTCAAGTTCTTGTTGTTGTCCCTTTTGTTCATGTTCTTGTTGTTCATGTCCCTGTTGTTCATGTTCTTGTTGTTCATGTTCTTGTTGTTCATGTTCTTGTTGTTCATGTTCTTGTTGTTCATGTCCCTGCTGTTCAAGTTCTTGTTGTTGTCCCTTTTGTTCATGTTCTTGTTGTTCATGTCCCTGTTGTTCAAGTTCTTGTTGTTGTCCCTTTTGTTCATGTTCTTGTTGTTCATGTCCCTGTTGTTCTTGTTGTTCATGTCCCTGTTGTTCATGTTCTTGTTGTTCATGTTCTTGTTGTTCATGTTCTTGTTGTTGTCCCTGTTGTTCATGTTCTTGTTGTTGTCCCTGTTGTTCAAGTTCTTGTTGTTGTCCCTTTTGTTCATGTTCTTGTTGTTCATGTTCTTGTTGTTCATGTTCTTGTTGTTCATGTTCTTGTTGTTGTCCCTGTTGTTCATGTTCTTGTTGTTGTCCCTGTTGTTCATGTTCTTGTTGTTGTCCCTGTTGTTCAAGTTCTTGTTGTTGTCCCTTTTGTTCATGTTCTTGTTGTTGTCCCTGTTGTTCATGTTCTTGTTGTTGTCCCTGTTGTTCATGTTCTTGTTGTTGTCCCTGTTGTTCAAATTCTTGTTGTTGTCCCTGTTGTTCATGTTCTTGTTGTTCACGTCACTGTTGTTCATGTTCTTGTTCTTGTCCCTGTTGTTCATGTTCTTGTTGTTCATGTTCTTGTTGTTCATGTCCCTGTTGTTCAAGTTCTTGTTGTTCAAGTCACTGTTGTTCATGTTCTTGTTCTTGTCCCTGTTGTTCATGTTCTTGTTGTTCAAGTTCTTGTTGTTGTCCCTGTTGTTCATGTTCTTGTTGTTCACGTCACTGTTGTTCATGTTCTTGTTCTTGTCCCTGTTGTTCATGTTCTTGTTGTTCATGTTCTTGTTGTTCATGTCCCTGTTGTTCAAGTTCTTGTTGTTCACGTCCCTGTTGTTCAAGTTCTTGTTGTTCAAGTTCTTGTTGTTCACGTCCCTGTTGTTCAAGTTCTTGTTGTTCACGTCCCTGTTGTTCATGTTCTTGTTGTTCATGTTCTTGTTGTTCAAGTTCTTGTTGTTCACGTCCCTGTTGTTCATGTTCTTGTTGTTCAAGTTCTTGTTGTTGTCCCTATTGTTCATGTTCTTGTTGTTCATGTCCCTGTTGTTCAAGTTCTTGTTGTTCACGTCACTGTTGTTCAAGTTCTTGTTGTTCATGTTCTTGTTGTTCATGTCCCTGTTGTTCTTGTTGTTCTTGTCCCTGTTGTTCAAGTTCTTGTTGTTCATGTTCTTGTTGTTCATGTCCCTGTTGTTCTTGTTGTTCATGTCCCTGTTGTTTCAAGTTCTTGTTGTTCTTGTCCCTGTTGTTCATGTTCTTGTTGTTCTTGTCCCTGTTGTTCAAGTTCTTGTTGTTCTTGTCCCTGTTGTTCAAGTTCTTGTTGTTCATGTCCCTGTTGTTCTTGTTGTTCATGTCCCTGTTGTTCAAGTTCTTGTTGTTCTTGTCCCTGTTGTTCATGTTCTTGTTGTTCTTGTCCCTGTTGTTCAAGTTCTTGTTGTTCATGTCCCTGTTGTTCTTGTTGTTCATGTCCCTGTTGTTCAAGTTCTTGTTGTTCATGTCCCTGTTGTTCAAGTTCTTGTTGTTCTTGTCCCTGTTGTTCAAGTTCTTGTTGTTCATGTCCCTGTTGTTCAAGTTCTTGTTGTTCATGTCCCTGTTGTTCAAGTTCTTGTTGTTCATGTCCCTGTTGTTCTTGTTGTTCTTGTCCCTGTTGTTCATGTTCTTGTTGTTCTTGTCCCTGTTGTTCAAGTTCTTGTTGTTCATGTCCCTGTTGTTCTTGTTGTTCTTGTCCCTGTTGTTCAAGTTCTTGTTGTTCTTGTCCCTGTTGTTCATGTTCTTGTTGTTCATGTCCCTGTTGTTCTTGTTGTTCTTGTCCCTGGATTTCAAGTTCTTGTTGTTCATGTCCCTGTTGTTCAAGTTCTTGTTGTTCTTGTCCCTGTTGTTCAAGTTCTTGTTGTTCTTGTCCCTGTTGTTCATGTTCTTGTTGTTCATGTCCCTGTTGTTCTTGTTGTTCTTGTCCCTGTTGTTCAAGTTCTTGTTGTTCATGTCCCTGTTGTTCAAGTTCTTGTTGTTCTTGTCCCTGTTGTTCAAGTTCTTGTTGTTCATGTCCCTGTTGTTCAAGTTCTTGTTGTTCATGTCCCTGTTGTTCAAGTTCTTGTTGTTCATGTCCCTGTTGTTCAAGTTCTTGTTGTTCATGTCCCTGTTGTTCAAGTTCTTGTTGTTCATGTCCCTGTTGTTCAAGTTCTTGTTGTTCTTGTCCCTGTTGTTCAAGTTCTTGTTGTTCTTGTCCCTGTTGTTCAAGTTCTTGTTGTTCATGTCCCTGTTGTTCTTGTTGTTCTTGTCCCTGTTGTTCAAGTTCTTGTTGTTCATGTCCCTGTTGTTCTTGTTGTTCATGTCCCTGTTGTTCAAGTTCTTGTTGTTCATGTCCCTGTTATTCAAGTTCTTGTTGTTCATGTCCCTGTTGTTCAAGTTCTTGTTGTTCATGTCCCTGTTGTTCTTGTTGTTCATGTCCCTGTTGTTCTTGTTGTTCATGTCCCTGTTGTTCAAGTTCTTGTTGTTCATGTCCCTGTTGTTCTTGTTGTTCTTGTCCCTGTTGTTCAAGTTCTTGTTGTTCATGTCCCTGTTGTTCTTGTTGTTCATGTCCCTGTTGTTCAAGTTCTTGTTGTTCATGTCCCTGTTGTTCAAGTTCTTGTTGTTCATGTCCCTGTTGTTCTTGTTGTTCATGTCCCTGTTGTTCAAGTTCTTGTTGTTCATGTCCCTGTTGTTCAAGTTCTTGTTGTTCATGTCCCTGTTGTTCAAGTTCTTGTTGTTCATGTCCCTGTTGTTCAAGTTCTTGTTGTTCATGTCCCTGTTGTTCAAGTTCTTGTTGTTCTTGTCCCTGTTGTTCAAGTTCTTGTTGTTCATGTCCCTGTTGTTCTTGTTGTTCATGTCCCTGTTGTTCAAGTTCTTGTTGTTCTTGTCCCTGTTGTTCAAGTTCTTGTTGTTCATGTCCCTGTTGTTCTTGTTGTTCATGTCCCTGTTGTTCAAGTTCTTGTTGTTCTTGTCCCTGTTGTTCAAGTTCTTGTTGTTCTTGTCCCTGTTGTTCAAGTTCTTGTTGTTCATGTCCCTGTTGTTCTTGTTGTTCTTGTCCCTGTTGTTCAAGTTCTTGTTGTTCTTGTCCCTGTTGTTCATGTTCTTGTTGTTGTTCATGTTGTTCATGTTCTTGTTGTTCTTGTCCCTGTTGTTCAAGTTCTTGTTGTTCATGTTCTTGTTGTTCTTGTCCCTGTTGTTCAAGTTCTTGTTGTTGTTCATGTTGTTCATGTTCTTGTTGTTCTTGTCCCTGTTGTTCAAGTTCTTGTTGTTCATGTTCTTGTTGTTCTTGTCCCTGTTGTTCATGTTCTTGTTGTTGTTCATGTTGTTCAAGTTCTTGTTGTTTTTGTCCCTGTTGTTCATGTTCTTGTTGTTCTTGTCCCTGTTGTTCAAGTTCTTGTTGTTCTTGTCCCTGTTGTTCAAGTTCTTGTTGTTCATGTTCTTGTTGTTCTTGTCCCTGTTGTTCAAGTTCTTGTTGTTGTTCATGTTGTTCATGTTCTTGTTGTTCTTGTCCCTGTTGTTCAAGTTCTTGTTGTTCATGTTCTTGTTGTTCTTGTCCCTGTTGTTCAAGTTCTTGTTGTTGTTCATGTTGTTCATGTTCTTGTTGTTCTTGTCCCTGTTGTTCAAGTTCTTGTTGTTCATGTTCTTGTTGTTCTTGTCCCTGTTGTTCAAGTTCTTGTTGTTGTTCATGTTGTTCAAGTTCTTGTTGTTCTTGTCCCTGTTGTTCAAGTTCTTGTTGTTCTTGTCCCTGTTGTTCATGTTCTTGTTGTTCTTGTCCCTGTTGTTCTTGTTGTTCTTGTCCCTGTTGTTCAAGTTCTTGTTGTTCTTGTCCCTGTTGTTCAAGTTCTTGTTGTTCTTGTCCCTGTTGTTCAAGTTCTTGTTGTTCTTGTCCCTGTTGTTCAAGTTCTTGTTGTTCTTGTCCCTGTTGTTCAAGTTCTTGTTGTTCTTGTCCCTGTTGTTCAAGTTCTTGTTGTTCATGTCCCTGTTGTTCTTGTTTTTCATGTCCCTGTTGTTCTTGTTGTTCAAGTTCTTGTTGTTCTTGTCCCTGTTGTTCAAGTTCTTGTTGTTCATGTCCCTGTTGTTCAAGTTCTTGTTGTTCTTGTCCCTGTTGTTCATGTTCTTGTTGTTGTTCATGTTGTTCAAGTTCTTGTTGTTCTTGTCCCTGTTGTTCATGTTCTTGTTGTTCTTGTCCCTGTTGTTCAAGTTCTTGTTGTTCATGTTCTTGTTGTTCTTGTCCCTGTTGTTCATGTTCTTGTTGTTGTTCATGTTGTTCATGTTCTTGTTGTTCTTGTCCCTGTTGTTCATGTTCTTGTTGTTGTTCATGTTGTTCAAGTTCTTGTTGTTCTTGTCCCTGTTGTTCATGTTCTTGTTGTTGTTCATGTTGTTCATGTTCTTGTTGTTCTTGTCCCTGTTGTTCATGTTCTTGTTGTTGTTCATGTTGTTCAAGTTCTTGTTGTTCTTGTCCCTGTTGTTCAAGTTCTTGTTGTTCTTGTCCCTGTTGTTCAAGTTCTTGTTGTTCTTGTCCCTGTTGTTCAAGTTCTTGTTGTTCAAGTTTTTGTTGTTGTCCCTGTTGTTCAAGTTCTTGTTGTTCATGTTCTTGTTGTTGTTCATGTTGTTCATGTTCTTGTTGTTGTCCCTGTTGTTCATGTTCTTGTTGTTCATGTCCCTGTTGTTCATGTTCTTGTTGTTCATGTCCCTGTTGTTCAAGTTCTTGTTGTTCTTGTCCCTGTTGTTCAAGTTCTTGTTGTTCATGTTCTTGTTGTTGTTCATGTTGTTCATGTTCTTGTTGTTGTCCCTGTTGTTCATGTTCTTGTTGTTCATGTCCCTGTTGTTCAAGTTCTTGTTGTTGTCCCTGTTGTTCATGTTCTTGTTGTTCATGTCCCTGTTGTTCATGTTCTTGTTGTTCACGTCCCTGTTGTTCATGTTCTTGTTGTTCATGCCCCTGTTGTTCATGTTCTTGTTGTTCATGTTCTTGTTGTTGTCCCTGTTGTTCATGTTCTTGTTGTTCATGTCCCTGTTGTTCATGTTCTTGTTGTTCACGTCCCTGTTGTTCATGTTCTTGTTGTTCATGTTCTTGTTGTTCATGTTCTTGTTGTTCACGTCCCTGTTGTTCATGTTCTTGTTGTTCACGTCCCTGTTGTTCATGTTCTTGTTGTTCATGTTCTTGTTGTTCATATTCTTGTTGTTCACGTCCCTGTTGTTCATGTTCTTGTTGTTCACGTCCCTGTTGTTCATGTTCTTGTTGTTCATGTTCTTGTTGTTCATGTTCTTGTTGTTCACGTCCCTGTTGTTCATGTTCTTGTTGTTCATGTTCTTGTTGTTCATGTTCTTGTTGTTCATGTCCCTGTTGTTCATGTTCTTGTTGTTCATGTTCTTGTTGTTCACGTCCCTGTTGTTCATGTTCTTGTTGTTCATGTTCTTGTTGTTCATGTTCTTGTTGTTCATGTCCCTGTTGTTCATGTTCTTGTTGTTCATGTTCTTGTTGTTCATGTCCCTGTTGTTCATGTTCTTGTTGTTCATGTTCTTGTTGTTCACGTCCCTGTTGTTCACGTCCCTGTTGTTCATGTTCTTGTTGTTCACGTCCCTGTTGTTCATGTTCTTGTTGTTCATGTTCTTGTTGTTGTCCCTGTTGTTCAAGTTCTTGTTGTTCATGTCCCTGTTGTTCATGTTCTTGTTGTTCAAGTTCTTGTTGTTTGCCCTGTTGTTCAAGTTCTTGTTGTTCATGTTCTTGTTGTTCATGTTCTTGTTGTTCAAGTTCTTGTTGTTTGCCCTGTTGTTCAAGTTCTTGTTGTTCATGTTCTTGTTGTTCATGTTCTTGTTGTTCATGTCCCTGTTGTTCATGTTCTTGTTGTTCATGTTCTTGTTGTTCACGTCACTGTTGTTCATGTTCTTGTTCTTGTCCCTGTTGTTCATGTTCTTGTTGTTCATGTTCTTGTTGTTCATGTCCCTGTTGTTCAAGTTCTCGTTGTTGTCCCTTTTGTTCATGTCCCTGCTGTTCTTGTTTTCCTCATTCTGCTTCTTGTTGTTCACGTCACTGTTGTTCATGTTCTTGTTCTTGTCCCTGTTGTTCATGTTCTTGTTGTTCATGTTCTTGTTGTTCATGTCCCTGTTGTTCATGATCTTGTTGTTCATGTCCCTGTTGTTCTTGTTGTTCTTGTCCCTGTTGTTCATGTTCTTGTTGTTCATGTTCTTGTTGTTCATGTCCCTGCTGTTCATGTTCTTGTTGTTCTTGTTGTTCATGTCCCTGTTGTTCAAGTTCTTGTTGTTGTCCCTTTTGTTCATGTTCTTGTTGTTCATGTCCCTGTTGTTCTTGTTGTTCTTGTCCCTGTTGTTCATGTTCTTGTTGTTCATGTCCCTGTTGTTCTTGTTGTTCTTGTTGTTCTTGTTGTTCATGTCCCTGTTGTTCTTGTTGTTCTTGTTGTTCTTGTCCCTGTTGTTCTTGTTCTTGTTGTTCATGTTCTTGTTGTTCATGTCCCTGTTGTTCTTGTTGTTCTTGTCCCTGTTGTTCATGTTCTTGTTGTTCATGTCCCTGTTGTTCATGTTCTTGTTGTTGTCCCTGTTGTTCAAGTTCTTGTTGTTCATGTCCCTGTTGTTCATGTTCTTGTTGTTCATGTCCCTGCTGTTCTTGTTGTTCATGTCCCTGCTGTTCTTGTTGTTCTTGTCCCTTCTGTTCTTGTTTTTCCCATTCTGCTTCTTGTTGTTCTTATTCTCAATCCCATAACCCCTAGTGTAGTTTGACCACCACTGACACATTTCGTCTACCTTCTCCACTTCTCTCTATCTTTAGTCATCCTTCTGAGTCTCTACAATTCCGAGACCTGTCAATTGTTTAATGTTATCTTCCCATCTCTTTCTCTGCCTGCCTCTCCTCTTCTTTTCTAAACAGTCCCTCATAGAATATCTTTCCTCGACCAGACGATATGATGTCAAACCATTTCATTTTACGTGTCTTCACAATAGCCAAAAGACCATCTTATATTATGATTCCATGTTGTAGCATTTGAGATACCATCGAAATCAGAATTTGTCAGAATTTGCCAACATTTTACAATAACATTTCATCCCTCCATAAATATTACATTTATCTTTTCAAAATAAATATTAAAAATTAAAAATTAAAAAAACTTAAATGTGAATAAATGAACTTACTGGCTTAGATAAACAGGCATCAGTACTCGGGAGATAAGTCAAGAAAAACAAGCACAAAATGAATCCTGTTGTAGCCAGTCTCAACAGTTTGGGTTCCATGTTGATCAACTTTTCCATTTCTTCTTTCTTCTGTCCCGTCCAGTGGTGGTCGGAATATGAGCAGGTTCCTGTTCTCATTTTCATAAAACAAGAAAGTTGACCAAATATAATGTTTAATGTCTATGAAAGAAATGGACATGATATTTATGTTGTAGATATCTGTAGTCATTAGTATAATATTTTGCAGATATCTGTAGTCAATAGTATGACATGTTGCAGATACCTGTAGTCATTAGTGTATGTTGCAGTTATCTGTAGTCAATAGTATGATATGTTGCATTTATCTGTAGTCATTAGTATGATATGTTGTAGATATATGTAGTCATTAGTATAATATGTTGTAGATATATGTAGTCATTAGTATAATATGTTGTAGACATCTGTAGTCATTAGTATAATATGTTGCAGATATCTGTAGTCATTAGTATAATATGTTGCAGATACCTGTAGTCATTAGTATATGTTGCAGCTATCTGTAGTTATTAGTACAAACATGTTGCATTTATATGTAGTCATTAGTATGATATGCTGCATTTATATGTAGTCATTAGTATGATATGTTGTAGATTTCTGTAGTCATTAGTATAATATGTTGCATTTATATGTAGTCATTAGTATGATACGCTGCCGTTATCTGTAGTCATTTGTATGATACGCTGCCGTTATCTGTAGTCATTAGTATGACATGTTACAGTTATCTGTAGTCATTAGTATGACATGTTGCAGTCATCTGTAGTCATTAGTATGACATGTTGCATTTATCTGTAGTCATTTGTATGATACGCTGCCGTTATCTGTAGTCATTAGTATGACATGTTGTAGTTATCTGTAGTCATTAGTATGACATGTTGCAGTTATCTGTAGTCATTAGTATGACATGTTGCATTTATCTGTAGTCATTAGTATGATATGTTGTAGATATCTGTAGTCATTAGTATGATATGTTGTAGATATATATAGTCATTAGTATGGCATGTTGCAGATATCTGTAGTCATTAGTATGATACGTTGCAGTTATCTGTAGTCATTAATATGGCATGTTGCAGTTGCCTGTAGTCATTAGTATGATATGCTGTAGTTATCTGTAGGCATTAGTATGACATGTTGCAGATATATGTAGTCATTAGTATGACATGTTGCATTTATCTCTAGTCATTAGTATGACATGTTGCAGATATATGTAGTCATTAGTATGACATGTTGCATTTATCTGTAGTCATTAGTATGACATGTTGCAGATATCTGTAGTCATTAGTATGACATGTTGCAGATATCTGTAGTCATTAGTATGATACGTTGCAGTTATCTATAGTCATTAATATGGCATGTTGCAGTTGCCTGTAGTCATTAGTATGATATGCTGTAGTTATCTGTAGGCATATGTATGTTGCAGTTATCTGTAGTAATTAGTATGGCATGTTGCTGTTATCTGTAGTTAGTATGACATGTTGCAGATATAATTAATGATTAGTACAATGTGATTACAATATGTATATTCGCTAATGACACATTCTTTACACATCTGTAGCAACATTTGTGACATTGTTCAGATATATGTAGTCACTAGTAGGACTTTGTTTAGATATCTGTAGTCAATAGTTGGATCTGGTTCAGATATCTGTAGTCACTAATGGAACATTGTTCATGTTTTACTAGTCATATATAGAACATTGGAGCATGTATTACTAGTCATATATAGAACATTGGAACATGTATTACTATTCATATATAGAACATTGGAACATGTATTACTAGTCATATATAGAACACTGTTCATGTTTTACTAGTCATATATAGAACATTGGAACATGTATTACTATTCATATATAGAACATTGGAACATGTATTACTATTCATATATAGAACATTGGAACATGTATTACTATTCATATATAGAACATTGGAACATGTATTACTATTCATATATAGAACATTGGAACATGTTTAGATAAATAACGAAGACTACGGTAATTTATCTAAACACATGGAATAATGGAAAAAGAGAAACAATAATGAAAACCATAATATGTCTAAACACTTGGTATAATGGAAAAAGAGAAACAATAATCAAAACCATAATATGTCTAAACACTTGGTATAATGGAAAAAAGAGAAACAATAATCAAAACCATAATATGTCTAAACACTTGGAATAATGGTAAAAAGAGAAACAATAATCAAAGCAATGGAAAACAAAGCATGTACTCACTCTTGAGGTAACTTGCTAACGTGTCCACGCAGTGTTCAGACATGACTTTATACACGAGACAAGTCAATCGATCAAGCCATTACCTGAGATCATAAATGTTTTTGCTGTAACTGCCACCATATCTCAGGCCGGCCATCTGCTAACACAGACCCAGGTCCACATTGATGTCCACAATCAACATAAAACACTGTCAGCATCAATTGATGATCGCAATCAACATAAAACACTGTCAGCATCACTTGATGTCTACAATCAACATAAAACACTGTCAGCATCAATTAATGATCACAATCAACATAAAACACTGTCAGCATCAATTGATGTCCACAATCAACATAAAACACTGTCAGCATCACTTGATGTCTACAATCAACATTAAAAACTGTCAGCATCAATTGATGTCCACAATCAACATAAAACACTGTCAGCATCACTTGATGTCTACAATCAACATAAAACACTGTCAGCATCACTTGATGATCACAATCAACATAAAACACTGTCAGCATCAATTGATGTCCACAATCAACATAAAACACTGTCAGCATCACTTGATGTCTACAATCAACATAAAACACTGTCAGCATCAATTAATGATCACAATCAACATAAAACATTGTCAGCATCAATTGATGTCCACAATCAACATAAAACACTGTCAGCATCAATTAATGATCGCAATCAACATAAAACACTGTCAGAATCAATTAATGATCGCAATCAACATAAAACACTGTCAGCATCACTTGATGTCTACAATCAACATAAAACACTGTCAGCATCACTTGATGATCACAATCAACATAAAACACTGTCAGCATCAATTAATGATCGCAATCAACATAAAACACTGTCAGCATCAATTAATGATCGCAATCAACATAAAACACTGTCAGCATCACTTGATGTCTACAATCAACATAAAACACTGTCAGCATCACTTGATGATCACAATCAACATAAAACACTGTCAGCATCAATTGATGTCCACAATCAACATAAAACACTGTCAGCATCACTTGATGTCTACAATCAACATAAAACACTGTCAGCATCAATTAATGATCGCAATCAACATAAAACACTGTCAGCATCAATTGATGTCCACAATCAACATAAAACACTGTCAGCATCACTTGATGATCACAATCAACATAAAACACTGTCAGCATCACTTGATGATCACAATCAACATAAAACACTGTCAGCATCACTTGATGATCACAATCAACATAAAACACTGTCAGCATCACTTGATGATCACAATCAACATAAAACACTGTCAGCATCACTTGATGATCGCAATCAACATAAAACACTGTCAGCATCACTTGATGTCTACAATCAACATAAAACACTGTCAGCATCACTTGATGTCCACAATCAACATAAAACACTGTCAGCATCAATTGATGTCCACAATCAACATAAAACACTGTCAGCATCAATTAATGATTGCAATCAACATAAAACACTGTCAGCATCAATTAATGATCGCAATCAACATAAAACACTGTCAGCATCACTTGATGTCCACAATCAACATAAAACACTGTCAGCATCACTTGATGTCCACAATTAAATTAAAACACCATCAGTAGCGTCAACTCGATGCCTAACTTAAGCAGGATCTCTCACCCTATAACAACCACTATCACATATGTCAGGCGAGAGCCGCGATAGCTCAGTGGTTAGTGAACTGGACTATAAAGGACAAAGGGTAGGGTTCGATCCCAATCGACGGCTTCCAGGTTCACCCAGACTTAAATGGGTACCGGATTTGTTTATGGGAAAGTAAAGCGGCACGGGCGTAATACCGACCACATTACCCCAATCATGTGCCGAAGGTTTGTAAAATTTATGGTCACTAACATCATGTTCCCTATACGCCACCTGGCGTGACGGGGGCTCTTTACTTGACTTTTTAACACATTTGACTATCTATAATACTTTCATAACAATTTCTTCTATTATAAATTCAAGCTGGATATAACAAAATGGCCAGACAGCATTTGTAATAGATGACAAAGATAAAAAGATAAACTTGTTAGATTTTGTGATTTCTGATCGGTATATGCTTTTTTTTTTTTTTCAAAGGAAAAGTTTAACATAGAGCTAAGTAATTGTTATTCAGCACTTGGTGAAATAGACTTAGATATCAATGAAATGTGGGACTCACAGAGCAAAATACTAATGACAGCAGCAGAAGCAAGTGCTGGACTGAAGAAAATGGAAAAACGAGCTTGGATCTCAGACACCACATGGAAATACATCAAAGAAAGAAGAGAAGCGAAGAGAGCCATGACTAATGTAAAGACAGATCTTGGAAAGGTTCTGGCAAAAGCAACATACAAAGAATTAGACAACAAAGTGAAAAGTTCGGCAAGAAGAGATACAAGAGCTTATATAGACAACTTGGCAGAGAAAGCAGAGACAGCTGCAATTACAGGAGACAGCAGAACTCTTTATACTGTACAAAAGATGCTGACAAACACCTATACATCCAGTGGAACACCAATTCTAGACAAATCTGGATTAATGCTAACAACAAGCGCAGACATAAAAGCCCGTTGGGCGGAACACTTCAAAGAAATTCTTAACCGTCCACTACCTCACAGTTTAATAGATTTTGAAGCTGAAACACCAGCAGCAGAATTAGATGTAAATTTAGATGACTTCACCTTGAGTGAAATAGAAACCACCTTAAAGCTAATGACCAATAACAAGGCTGCTGGAGAGGATAAGTTAACAGCTGAGATCCTCAAGGCAATTGATAGCCATAATTTAATACATCTCCAAAAAATGTTCAACATCATTTGGAAAACAGAGAAGACGCCTCATAAATGGAAAAAAGGAATCATTGTTAAGATCCCAAAAAAGGGCAATCTTAGAGATTGTAACAATTGGAGAGGCGTGACACTTTTGTCAGTTGCCTCAAAATTATTCTGTAAAATCATCCTAAATAGAATAAAGGATTCAATAGATACAGTAATGCGTGAAGAACAGGCTGGGTTTAGAAAAGGGAGAAGCTGTCTTGACCACATTTTCACTCTACGACTTATATTGGAGGAACACATTGAAAAGCAAAAACCTTTTGTACTTAACTTCATCGACTTCAAAAAAGCATTTGATAGTATTCATAGAGATTCTTTGTGGAAAATTCTGAAGCAATATGGCTTACCATCAAAAATCATAAATATTATCAAAGACATGTATGATGGTTACACATGTGCAGTTCGAACAGAGGAAGGACTGAGCGAATGTTTCCCAATAGAAACTGGGGTTAAACAAGGATGTATTTTATCGCCCTTGTTATTTGGAATTGTTATGGACTTCATAATGAAGAAATGCTGCACTGGTAATAAAGGCATCGAATGGATACAAGTAGACCATTTGGAGGACCTGGACTTTGCTGATGACATAGTTCTCATCAGCAATCAGATAAAAACGATGCAGGAAAACACAAATGAACTATCATCAATAGCCAGCAAAATTGGGCTTGAGGTCAATCATGAAAAGACTAAAGTCATGAAAAGTTTAATTCCAACAAGTGACAAAATATACATGGAAAACAAACCAGTAGAAGAGATCGATCACTTCATCTATCTTGGAAGTCACATTGATCGAGAAGGGGATACGAGCAAAGAAATTAGAATCAGACTGGCTAAAGCAGCAATGTCTTTCAGAAGCCTTGAAAAGTTGTGGAAATCAAAACTCATTAGCACAAACACAAAACTTAGGCTATTCAAATCAAATGTACTATCAACCCTTACGTATGCGTGTGAAAGCTGGAAAACAACAAGAGATATAGAAACAAAGTTGAACGCATTCGAAAATAAATGTCTAAGGAAAATACTTGGTATAGAATGGAACGAATTCAAAACAAACGAGGAAATTAGAGAAATCGCCAATCAACCACTAATATCTTCAGTAATAAAGAAAAGACGATGGTCATACGTTGGACATGTGATGAGAAGAGATAATAATCGAATAGCAAAGCAAGCCCTCATATGGGAAACAACAGGTAAAAGAAAAAGAGGAAGACCCAGGGAGACACTGAGAAGAACATTGATGAGAGAGGCAAGAGCAGCAGGAATCGGCTCCCTCAATGAGATAGAACTGCTTGCACAGAACAGAGACAGATGGCGAGATTTGATAAAATATCTTTAAAAGAAAACTGCTAGAACAAAAATTCATATAGGAGAAGGTGTATCTTGGTCTACGCCCTATGGGCCGGTTACGGCTCGAAAGGTCAATAGATAGATAGATATGCTTTTCGTGTTTGTGTTTGCATTCTAAATGCTATTTTGTACATGACGAAGGATTTTCCCGAAACGTCGTAATTTGTCTTGTGTCTCTACTAGTATAGCTGCTTGATACCATTTTAAGTTTATTTTTACATCTTTTAAACTTAAAGTAGCATTTTATTACAAATCTTCATACCTTCACAAGACATAACCCGTTGTATGAGCTTCCACCGATACTACTAAGTTAGTACTATATGATGGCATCTTCCGATATTATCAGTGGAAAATACGAGAAAGCTACGCCCATTTCATATAAAAGAAAAGTGCCCCCGTCACGCCAAGTGGCGTATAGGGAATATGGTGTTAGTG
This sequence comes from Megaustenia siamemsis, assembly GCA_032433765.1. Taxonomy (NCBI): domain Eukaryota; kingdom Metazoa; phylum Mollusca; class Gastropoda; order Stylommatophora; family Ariophantidae; genus Megaustenia; species Megaustenia siamemsis. The sequence goes on along the minus strand of JAVIAB010000107.1, from coordinate 51,645,626 downwards.
ACCATACATTTTACAGACCTTCGGCACATGATTTTTGGAGAAATGTGGTCGGTATTACGCCCGTGCCGCTTTACTTTCCCAGAAAAATCCGGTACCCATTTAAGGCTGGGTGAACCTGGAAACCGTCGATCAGGATCCAGCCCAAACTCTTGTTGAGTATTGTGTTGTGTTCCTGCCTTGTAAAGCTGTCTTCATACCTTGGAGTCGAATTCACTAACGACTGAGCCATCCTGGATCCCCAAAGTGGTTGTAATAAGATGGGAGCGTCTTACAAGGGTCTTTTCATAAAGTTAACTCATGGTGTTTTATGTTTATTGTGGACATCAATGTGACCAGGGTCTGTGTTAGCAAATGGCCGGCCTGAGATATGGTGGCAGTTACAGGAAAAACATTTATGATCTCAGATAATGGCAGGATCGATTGACTTATCTCTTGTATAAAGTTATGTCTGTACACTACGTGGGCACCATTTAACTAGCTACCGTAAGGGTGAGTGTATACTTTCTTTTCTCCATCGTCTCGTTTAGCGCTTCTCTTTTTTCATTATATCAATTGTTTAGACAAATTATGGTAGTCTTTATCATTCATATTTGTGAGAATGTTCCAGTTGTGACTACTGATATCTGATCAAGATCACATTAGTGACTACTGATACCTGAACAAGATCACATTAGTGACTACTGATATCTGATCAAGATCACATTAGTGACTACTGATATCTGATCAAGATCACATTAGTGACTACTGATATCTGATCAAGATCACATTAGTGACTACTGATACCTGAACAAGATCACATTAGTGACTACTGATACCTGAACAAGATCACATTAGTGACTACTGATACCTGAACAAGATCACATTAGTGACTACTGATATCTGAACAAGATCACATTAGTGACTACTGATATCTGAACAAGATAACATTAGTGACTACTGATATCTGATCAAGATCACATTAGTGACTACTGATATCTGAACAAGATCACATTAGTGACTACTGATATCTGAACAAGATCACATTAGTGACTACTGATACCTGAACAAGATCACATTAGTGACTACTGATATCTGAACAAGATCACAATTAGTGACTACTGATACCTGAACAAGATCACATTAGTGACTACTGATATCTGAACAAGATCACATTAGTGACTACTGATATCTGAACAAGATAACATTAGTGACTACTGATATCTGATCAAGATCACATTAGTGACTACTGATATCTGAACAAGATCACATTAGTGACTACTGATATCTGAACAAGATCACATTAGTGACTACTGATACCTGAACAAGATCACAATTGGCGACTACTGATATCTGAACAAGATCACATTAGTGACTACTGATACCTGAACAAGATAACATTAGTGACTACTGATATCTGAACAAGATCACAATTAGTGACTACTGATATCTGAACAAGATCACATTAGTGACTACTGATACCTGAACAAGATCACATTAGTGACTACTGACACCTGAACAAGATCACATTAGTGACTACTGATATCTGAACAAGATCACATTAGTGACTACTGATATCTGAACAAGATCACATTAGTGACTACTGATACCTGAACAAGATCACATTAGTGACTACTGATACCTGAACAAGATCACATTAGTGACTACTGATACCTGAACAAGATCACATTAGTGACTACTGATATCTGAACAAGATCACATTAGTGACTACTGATATCTGAACAAGATCACAATTAGTGACTACTGATATCTGAACAAGATCACATTAGTGACTACTGATACCTGAACAAGATCACATTAGTGACTACTGACGCCTGAACAAGATCACATTAGTGACTACTGATATCTGAACAAGATAACATTAGTGACTACTGATATCTGATCAAGATCACATTAGTGACTACTGATATCTGAACAAGATCACATTAGTGACTACTGATATCTGAACAAGATCACATTAGTGACTACTGATACCTGAACAAGATCACATTAGTGACTACTGATACCTGAACAAGATCACATTAGTGACTACTGATACCTGAACAAGATCACATTAGTGACTACTGATATCTGAACAAGATCACATTAGTGACTACTGATATCTGAACAAGATAACATTAGTGACTACTGATATCTGATCAAGATCACATTAGTGACTACTGATATCTGAACAAGATCACATTAGTGACTACTGATATCTGAACAAGATCACATTAGTGACTACTGATACCTGAACAAGATAACATTAGTGACTACTGATATCTGAACAAGATCACAATTAGTGACTACTGATATCTGAACAAGATCACATTAGTGACTACTGATACCTGAACAAGATCACATTAGTGACTACTGACACCTGAACAAGATCACATTAGTGACTACTGATATCTGAACAAGATAACATTAGTGACTACTGATATCTGATCAAGATCACATTAGTGACTACTGATATCTGAACAAGATCACATTAGTGACTACTGATATCTGAACAAGATCACATTAGTGACTACTGATACCTGAACAAGATCACATTAGTGACTACTGATACCTGAACAAGATCACAATTAGTGACTACTGATACTTGAACAAGATCACATTAGTGACTACTGATACCTGAACAAGATCACAATTAGTGACTACTGATACCTGAACAAGATCACATTAGTGACTACTGATACCTGAACAAGATCACATTAGTGATTACTGATACCTGAACAAGATCACAATTAGTGACTACTGATATTTGAACAAGATCACATTAGTGACTACTGATATCTGAACAAGATCACACTTAGTGACTACTGATATCTGAACAAGATCACAATTAGTGACTACTGATATCTGAACAAGATCACATTAGTGACTACTGATATTTGAACAAGATCACATTAGTGACTACTGATATCTGAACAAGATCACAATTAGTGACTACTGATATCTGAACAAGATCACATTAGTGACTACTGATATCTGAACA